>CM031239.1:242691512-243291512 GCA_018340775.1 Taxus wallichiana var. yunnanensis | reverse complement strand
GGGTGAGGTTTTGGGTGATGTCATGCCAAGATCAAGTTTTATGGATGATCTCATACCAAGGAGAGTTTTTTTGGGTGATCTCATGGCAAGGATGCATTTTTGGGAGATATCATGGCAAGAATGAGTTGTTTAGGCAATATCATGCCAAATGAATATTTCAAGAACTTGAATATTTTGGTGAAAAATAGACATTACACATATAAGATTAAGAATACCTATAAGTTATTCTAAAGAATGCATAGAAATAATAGTGAAAGGTGAATAAGGATTAAATTTAATTTTTAGAGAACATGATGTACACTAAAATGATCTTATTTCATTACTTTACGTGAGATGTTCTTAAAATAGAAAAATAAAGGGTTTCAAAATTCATTTGTTAAACCCTTACGCCTCAGTCTTATGTTGTCTATGAAAAAATGTGTCGTTGGTGGCTTATTTCTAAAAAATGCAACCAATCGTGGCTTTCCACATCTGTGGCTTATATGATCACAACATCAAATTCAACAGAGAGGGATATTGCAAAGAAAAATATGAGGTATGATGAATGAGATAACCTTTCAATATCAATGATAACCTTGCAATATATGTTCTCCACTATGTAGAAATTAGGAAAATAGAACAATGAAAAAATAAATAAAATAATGAATATCATAAATAAACAAAGTATTCCAAACCGTAATAAACAATTTTGTGCATATATATTATCTTTTTTTTCACAGATTCATCTCAATATAATTTGCGTGAAAAAACCCCAAAACATTCCACTAATATATAAATATGTTTCATCTAACAATAGAACACACAAACATAAAAAGAGAAATCCTAATAATAGAACTATTAACTAAAAATAATGAATGATTTTGTACATGAGAACAAATCTATTTGTTTTATTTACTTTTATCCTAAAAATAGGTACATCTAATTAACACTAAACAATGCATGTAAAAAAATTGATTCTTATTTTTCCTAATAATATCAAAATCATGTGGGGATAAATTATCTATTTCCAACACCCTCCTTAATTTTGAGCTTAAAATTTTTATTATTTTGAAGATAAGTGTATGTTTTGGATCTGAAATATTCCTTATCAAAAACTCCCATACAACTTCTCAAATACTCAAAACCTTTGTTTTCTAAATATTTTGTAAAAATATAAGAAAAATGATCTTCGGATCTACAAAATTCAAGACATATTTCATTATTCATAACCATCTCCTAGATGAAGTGATATCTCATGTCAATATGATTTCTCCTCATGTGAAAAACATGATTTTGAACAATACTATTTCAGAGTTATCACAAAAAATTTGTGTATCATACTCTTGATTCTACCTCGATTCGTGAATACTCTTCTCATCCACGCAGCTTGTCATGTTACTCATGTTTCTTCTACATACTCTTCTTATGCTGAAGATAGTACAACTATGGGTTGTCTATTTTATGCCCATGAAACCAATATTTTTCCAAAGTGAAAAGTATAGGTTGATGTGCTTTTCCTTTCATCTATACTCTCAACATTTTCATTTTCTATATAACCTATGAGTTTGCACTCATTTGATGTTGAATATAAAATTCCTTGATTCTTAGTTCCACATAGATACCTCAAAATGATTTTTCTAGCTTGCCAATGTGAATCTCTTTGAGATTACATTAACCTTGAAATGAGGCTCAAACCATACATTATATCATGCCTTATGGCCATAAAATACATGAGACTTCTAACTAACCTTTTGAACAATGTTAGATCCACATATGATCAGCTATCATCTTTGCTTAAATATAAACCTACTACAACTGGTGTTGATGTTGGCTTGCAATTCAATGTGTTAAATCTCTTCAAAATATCATTATTATACATTTCTTGTGAAATAAAAAATTCTATTTTTTTATTGTTGAACTTCAATGCCAAAAAAATAGTGCATGAGACCTAGATTTTTCATCTCAAATTCTTTCTTCATAGCTTATTTGAATGAATCTGTAGATAGATTTACAATAATGAATAAATCATCTACATATAAAAATCAATCATAATCTTACCTTGCTCTAGTAAATTCATGTATAAGGTAGGGTCATTGTTGCTCCCTCGAAACCATTCGAATCAAATAAGAATCAATTCTGTTGTACCAAGATCTAGGTGCTTGCTTGAGATAATATATATCTTTTCTCAACCCATAAACCTTTACTTCATGACCTTAAATATCATAACCTTCTTGATGATTCACATAAAATTATTCTTCAAGATAACCTTTCAAGAATGTTGATTTTACATCCATATAATAAATAAGCCATTTGTTTTGAGTTGCAATTGCTAACACTATTCTTATCGTGTCTACATGTGCTACAGATGTAAGCATTTCATTGTAAACAATGCCATATTGTTGTGAAAAGCCTCTTGTAACTAACCTTCATTAATGTTTTGTACTTTACCATTTGAATTATATTTGGTGCTCTAGACCAAATTAAGTACTATCATGTCCTTTCCTTCAGAATATCCACCAATTGTCATTTATGGTTATTCTCTATGGTATCTATCTCATCATCCATATATTGAGCCTAAAACTAATTGTTTATAGCCTCTTCAAATTATACAGGATCTACATCTTGAGAAAACAATGAAAATTTTGAAAAAGAGTTATTTGTATCAACATCATAAATCTCATTAAGACTCCTTTATTTTCTATAAAAAGGGCTATAAGATGATGTAACTTTTTGTATTGAATGAGTTTCTTATGGTATGCTTTCTATTGTCTCTTAAATGGTTTAAGATGATTTAAATCTTCTAGAAGTCCTAGTTGTAGATGGAGGTGTAGCTTGTGTTGCAACTTTAGGTGCATGTCCAATATTTAAAGAAGATACAACACATTATTGTTCTATATTGTTATCTCCCATATCATCATGAGAAATAACTACTACTATAAATTTTCTCTCAATACTTCCATTTGATGCCTCATTTTCAACAAATTGTACATCTCTCGCTTATTATGACTTTTCTATTGATCTGGATTAAACAACTTGTAAGATTTTTAATTCTCACAATATCAAATAAATATGCAATTTTATTTTTACTTTCCTAACTTATTCCTTAGCTCATTAGGAACATGTGTATATGGAACACAAATGAATATTTTAAAATGACAAACATTGTGTTTCATGTTAGTCCAAGATTTTTAAAGAACCATGATTTGAACAATTTTTGTGAGACACCTATTTATAATGTAAACAAAATTTACTACTACTTATGCCCAATATTCATTTGAAATATTCTTTTCCTTCATCATACTTATTTCAATCCCCATGATGGTTCTATTATTTCTCTCTCCTACATCTTTTTGTTGTGGTGTTACCTGGAAGTAATTTTCTTATGTATACCATGATATTTACGAAAATTCAAAAAATCATTGGAAACATACTCGCCTACTTTGTTTTTTCATAGAACATTGATGTAATACCCACTCTTATTTTCCATTTGAGGTTTTGAACTGCTGAAATATATCAAAAACATGTGATATTTGTCTCCAAAATTTAACCAATATCTTCATTGTATAGTCATCTATGAATGTCATAAAATATGAGAAACTCGCTTTATAATGTATTTGCATAGGTCCACATAAATCTAAGTGAATAATTTCAACTGGTTCACTTTATCTTGCTATTTATTGAACTAGGAGGGATTTTGTGTGTTGGTTCCCAAAATAAAACCTTCACAAATTGTTTCTAGTTTCGAATGAAAGGAAAAATAATTTCCATTTTTTTCTTGTGTAATAAATCAAACCACCAAACTTGAGATGCCATATCAATGATTCATCTTTCTCAATTGACTAAAAAGATGATTTCATTTCTTTAGCTTTGGACTAATATGTAGTATGATAGCTCAATGTAGCTGGTCTTATCTTGAAGGAAACATTCTACTACTTATCATATTCACTTTAGTAATGAGTTGAATACATAGATCTTTATCCAAAAGTACATCCTAATTAAATATCAGTTCTTGAGGGATCAAGTGAGAAAATAGCGCATCAAGTTTGAACATGTGTCCAAAAAGGAATAAATTCGAGATATCTTGGTCAAGCCACTTACAAAACAAAAATTTGAACATCTAAGGAAAGATTGGGAGTGATGTTTTCCCTTATATACATTAAGTGGTCAAGAACCTTGAATGGGAGAAAGAAAAAGAAATCATTAGCTCCAAGGAACCATGAATAGGTTTAATAGTAGGTGTTATCTCAATTTTTCCCCGGAAAAATTGATCAAACATGACCCTGTGTAGGAAGAAATTCAAGGGACGGTTCCGTCATCCGAACGCACAATTTGAATCAAAAAAATTGGTTGCAGACGGGCTCTAAAATGGAGTAAAGCGAGTTCGGGAATGGAAAAATAGTGTCCAAGAAAACTAGAGGCTTAAATGAAAGGAACGGAGAAAGGCTCAAAGTCTTGTGGTTTACAAATGGTTTAGAGTGAGCCCAATTTGGCTAAGTATGGAAGAATCAACGGAAGCATCCACATGCCTCATCAGCGCATCTCCAAATATTAAACTCAAAATGTAGACTCAAACAAGTGCAAAGCCTCCACGTGTCCTAGGCCGAAAAGGGAGAGAGTCGGTGACGAAAAGTCCAAACGAGTAGAAAGAACCACGTGTCACTCAAAGATAATTTCAAGAATGAAATCCCAAGGCAAAGACTCAAACTTGTGCCAACCCCGCACATGACCAAAGGTCAAGAAGTCAAATGGAAGGTAGGCCAAAATTGGTTAAGTATAAGAGTACAAAGCGGAATGTGTCACATGTCTTAACGACACACATTCAAAGGCGTGGCCCAAAGCGGAGACTCAAATGAGTGTGAGGCTTCCACATGTCTAGGATTCAAGAAAGGCATCGTCTCGAATTGGCTAAGTATCATGGACTCGTAGAAGGAGCCACATGTCATCCCGGTGCATCTCCAAAGATAAATCTAGAAGTTGGTCCTTATACAAGCCCTAAGGCTCCACATGTCCCCTGGTCGATATATGGCCTTGCAAACAAAAGGACTTAGTAAAAACATAAAGGAATAAAGAAAATCCATGGAAGGAGCCACATTTCATCCTGGTGCATCCTCAAAATAAAAATCCAAAAGTGGTCCTCAAAATAGCGCCAGCTCTCCTCATGGCCATGTTCCATGTTAAAGTGGGAAGGCAGGTCACCGGAGGTAATTTTAACTTTTGGGCTTTGTTCCCAAGAGACATAAAGTATAAAAATGAGCCGCGGCTTTGCGATGTCCAAGGAGAGACATTTCAGGCCTATATTACATGTGGGTTTGTGGGATTGGAGTGGTTTTTTTGCCCTAAATGAAAATGCAGAACAATGAGACCGAAGATGGATTTTGACAAAAACATTATTCGGGGTCTGTGGGTCGCTTTCTTGTAATTTAGGATTTATTGTGACAAAAGGCACAAAGTGAATTTTGTACCCACTGACTCCATCTCGATAACTAAGTTTCGACCATTTTTGTATGGACCTAATTCAAATATTCAAATGGGCATATCTTCTGATCCAAAGGTCCCGAATTCAAAAAAATATAGCACCATTAGAGAGATCTCAACCTCACCTAAACCATGGAGATCTGAAAATTTAATTTTGAAGAAGTTAGGTGAAAAAAATGGAAAAAATCTTTGTATCATCAATATAAGATCTAATCGCTCCAACAACCGGATCAGATTTATCTCGATCCGTCAATCTTCCTTGCTCAACATGTCGAATAAGTAATCGAGGCAAATTTGCAGATTTGGGGCAGATTTTTAGAGGCATTGATGGCTGGTAGCTGAGCTTCAAATTAGTTTTCCATCCTTTCTCTCCTTCTTCTCTCTTTGATGCATCTATAAAAGGAGGTGGGCTTATTGTGAAGGGTGGACAGATTACGTTTTGCACCTTCCCTTCTTCCCTTGTCTGCAAGAGAATTTGTGGAGCTTTTGAACCTCCCATTTGAGTTGTAATACAATTTTTTTCCTCTTAACCAACTGTAATGTAATGTATCGACTCCGAGAAATAAAATATGTATGTGGATGATTCCCAACCCTCTCATGTGTTCATTGTTGTATTTCTTATCTCTTATTATGGATTTGGTTACTTGTGCATGGTGTTGTATTGAATTTCTATGGTCTATGTTAAATTACAAAATAGGTGTCTAACATTCTTTTGGTGCATCACCTCGTTAGCTTAGGTTTATTTTCTTATATCTTCTCAACCTTGTATCCTTGTTAAAATAGAGTAGTTTAGAATAGATCTTCTATAATTTATTTGTGAGCACTTGAATAGAGGAAAAGCAACCAGCCTTAATCCAGAGAGATCCCTCAACTCGTAAGGTCCCATGTTGTGTAATCACATTGAGTGTCTCAACCCATCAGTTGCAAAATTCAGGGTTGTTGTGATTATGCACTAATAGTTTTGGCATGTCCAAAGTGGCAAAAGAGGTCTCCATTTTTATTCGAGCAATATTGATGTGCACTTGTGGTAAGTTTTTAGCTTTTAAGAAGCTCTGAAGTTGCACATTTGGCAACTCCAAAAGAGACATAATCCACTGGTTTCAACAGTCCAAGCTTGTCAAGTTCATGAGAAGAATACAAACAAGGTCAAGAACTAGAGAGGAGGGACTATTTGTCTATCTACACTTGTCCCCAGATAGAGGGAGAAGGGGAAGAAGAGCCCAAAGGTCTCCATCTCCACCAAATAGAACCTTTTCAACACCTCCTCCTAGTAGGCCATTCATTCAATCAACAAGGGTTCTCAGGCCAATCATAATGGCACAACCACCCAACCCCTATGTTAAATTCACTGGCAGTAGCCCACTCACCCTCAATGCATAAAATCCAATCCCAAAGTAGTAGTATTAAAAAACATCTCATATTTTATTGGAGAGAACCAGACTTCTCCTAGTGACCACATTCAAGACATTTCCAATGTCTATGCAATTCATGAGATCACTGAGATGGACATTACAGTCAAGTTGTTAGCCTCTTCACTTAAGGGTAAAGATTCAAAATGGTTCAAGAGTCTAACAACTAGCTCTATTCAGAATTGGGACCATCTATGTAGAGCTCTCCACAACCAATTTGGAGAAAAGGGAGATAACTTGTCCTTGTTAGAGAATTTGACAACCATCAAGAGGGCCCCTAATGAGCAGCTGAAAAATTTCAACTTCAGATTCCATTGGTGTAAGGTCCACATAAGAAGGTGTTTTATTATACTTTCTTAGATCTCTAAATTCTGATATTTCTTAAATGATTCAATCAATGGAGAGGCAAAACCTTACCCACAACATGTAACATTTCCATAAGAGATGAAAATTGTTTAATTCAGGATGACAAGCTTTCTCCTAGGTAACCTATGCCTCTATACCCAGAACTAGGAGATCTAAGCACTAGTTAGACACCCACATTAGCTCCTATACCTACTCCTAGGAATTAGAGTTCAGTTGAAGCCTCCACCTCATCTTCTAGCACTTCAAAAGAGCTTCAATAAGTTATGAAATAGCTAGATAACCTAGAGAATGAACTAGTGACTATCAAAAGGCAACAAGCTCAGAGTTCTAGGCCATATTAACTTGAGACTCAAAGATCAAGCTAGATGCTCATATTAGTTTAATAGGCCACTAGTTCGGGTTGTAAATCGGAACCAAAACCAAGGAAACCATCAATTTGCTAGGCCCTTCGACCATATGATCCAAACACAACTTCAACATCAAGGGCCTTGGTTCCAGCACAAAATAATATGGCACAAGAATATGATTGGTGTTTCCCATACGATTAGCCCCATAACCAATCAATTTGTTTGAATTCTAAACTAAACCATTCCTTGATGGTACAGGCCATTGGTATGTCACAAGAGTCTAGCCAAGAAGAAAATCAATAGCAAGGTGTTGAACAAGAGGCATCTACAAGTGAGACTATGCTTGTCAATTGATAGGATGAAGACTTTTGCTGAATTAACCAAGCTCCTTCTCAAAGTGTATTTGTAATACATGGTCTAAGAAAATGAATATTGGAGAGGGACAATCAGAAAACTCAAGTAATCCTCAACCCTCCATTACTCCACAAGGTATTGGCACTCAAATTGTAACTCCCAATATGTAATGTTAGCCCAAGCCACCTTCCAAACCCACTTAGGCACCAGTTGTCAGCACGTGTGCAAGAGAAACATGTACCAGGGAAAGGGGCAACAAAAGGATATATCATTTAACATCATTGAACAAATGAATAAGACAAATTTGAATATTACAATGTGGGAGTCATTGGCCATTCCAGGATAGAGAGAGCATTGTTGATCGCTATGGCTAATTGGTCAACCTCAAATCAGTCCCCCAACCAACAAGAGAAAGTTCTTACAAATGTGGCTCAACCTGAGGGAAACCATGGAGGACAACCAAGTAAGAATCTAAATCCCCCTCCATTCCATGTTTCATTGATCATTAGAGACAAATTGGTACATAATTGCATGATTGATTCACGAGAAAGTAGCTCTGTAATGCCAAAACAAATACATGATCAACGGGGTCTTTAGTACGAGGTCATCTTCAAGGGGTTGGTGCAACCTGGATTGGAAAATAGTAACAATAGTTGGAGTCATTAAATATTTGACCCTCACATTAGACACATGCTCCAATGTGACTGTTCTACAAAACATATCAGTTATAGACTTGCCACCACATTTTGCATTATGTTTGTCAAGAAACTTCACCACTAAGATTAGAGGCTACCCTGTCTGCTGATTGGTTACACATTCTTTTCACAACAAGGTATGGAGCTAAGGCTACAATTAGATTTGATCCCATTCCAGATTACCATATTGAGTCTTATGTACCCATCTTGATCAATGCCAATTGTTCAACCTTTGATCAAGAGGACCTCCCAAGAACTTTTGAAGAAAATACAAAGGTGGGGTGTATCCTAGAATTGACCCTTGATGAGTGGGTGAATAAGAGACATGATTTTGACCCCTATAAGGGGATGGAGGAATCGAACCGGGATACTAATTTTTGCATGAGGAGAATCATCCTCTTCCTAACATTATTAAGCCAGACCACAAAGATGAGAATGAGGTATGTCAATTATTATTTGATGGCTCGAGAAGTAGACAAGGAGCCGCAGTAGGATCTATGCTTGTTTCTCCCCAAGGTATGAAATATTACTTAGCCTTCCATTTCCAATTTTCTCTCTTGAACAACATGAC
Organism: Taxus wallichiana var. yunnanensis; assembly: GCA_018340775.1. Lineage (NCBI taxonomy): Eukaryota > Viridiplantae > Streptophyta > Pinopsida > Cupressales > Taxaceae > Taxus > Taxus wallichiana. The sequence goes on along the minus strand of CM031239.1, from coordinate 243,282,316 downwards.
ACAATATGAAGCCTTGATCCATGGGCTGCATTGGGCAAGGAAAAGAGGGATAAGAGACTTGCAAGTGTTTGGCTACAATGAAATAGTTGCTAATCAGGTCTAAGGACAAAATTATTCCAAGAATGACCTATTATAGAGCTACAAGAACCAGGTATTGGACCTCATTGAGGATTTTGAAGCATTGAACATCAATTTCATCCTAAGGAAGAGGAATGAAGTAGCTTACATATTGGCGATAAGAATTGGGACAACCTTTGACGATGTGGAGAGTATCAAGAATGATAAATATTAGCAACATATCAAGTTGGTTGTGAGGTCAGCCGTCCCGAATAACAGAATAAGTTGGCAAGTTTTTGAAAATGATCAACAAATTGTCAACTTTATACAAGAAGAGGCTAATCTTTCCTCTAGAAAATAAGATAGATTAGAGCAACAATATGGCAATCAAGTGGTGCGAGATAAGAACCAATAAACACCAAAAGGGTCTTGTCTCTTTGAAATCAATCTTCACCCAATATTACCAATTCTGAAAGGAGAAGGAGAATATTCTCGTAAAGGTTGAGGATTAAGAGTCCATTTTCTTAGAGGAAGAAAAAACATTGCAGATTGGCAACGTAAGTACTCAAAAAGAAAAATATGACTTTATTTAACTTTTTCAAGAATCCCCAGATGTCTTCGTCTAGACTTAAAAATATTTGAGAGGTTTCAACCCAAAGCCGACACAACATACCATCGAGTTGGATCCAGGATCTAAGCCTTTCAGAAGAAACAGAGGCTAGTAAGCCCTCACATAGAGCCTCTCATGAGAAAATAGTTGAACAAGCTTATCAAGGCCAACATCATCTTCCCTATCAAGCATTCAAGTTGGGTTGCAAACTTGGTGCTTATGAGGAAAAGAAGTGGGGAGATTAGATTGTGTGTAGAATTCCATGATCTAAACAGAGCATCACTCAAAGATCACTACCCACTTCGTGAATGAAACAAATCTTATAGGTTGTGGCTGAATCGAGAAATTTTCATTATTGGATGGATACTTAGGCTACAATCGATAATGGTGAAATAAGAAGATAAATTCAAGATAGCCTTCACCACCAAATGGGGTACATATGGTTATAAGAAGATGTCATTTGGATTTTCGAATGTTGGAGCAACATTTCAGGAAGCTATGGACATGTCATTCAAAGGCTTGATCAACAATATAGTCCTAGTGTATCTAGATGATATCACCATCTTCTCAAATAATTCTCTGAGACCATCTCTTCCACCTCAGATAGGTATTTTAGAGATGTAGAAGGTTCAGAGTGTCATTAAACCCAAATAAGTGTGTATTCTTAGGACATGAGGGGAAATTGTTGGGCTACATTGTCTCGAGAGAAGGGTTGATAGTTGATCTTGAAAGGGTTGAAGCCATCCGAACACTTCCATTGCCACAACACAAAAATTCTCTCCAAAGCTTCTTGGGGAGAATAAACTTTGTTTGTAGGTTTGTGCCTAATTTTTCCACTCTTGTGAAGCCTTTAACAATGATGTTAAAGAATATTCTTGCATTTAAATGGATAGTAGAAGGAAAAGAGAGTTTTGAGGCCATCAAGCTCACAATATCACAAGCCCCAACTCTTATTAACCCAAAATTTTCAAAGGAATTCATGTTGTATACTTTTGGAGGATCATACACCATCTCAGCCATCTTGGTCCATCATAACAAGGAAGGTTCAAAACAGCCCATAGCTTTCTTCGTAAAGAGTTTGGAAGATTATGAGGTAAAGTAATCTTTCATCAAAAACATGTCCTTCTTGTTATTAGGAGTTTGAAGAAGTTCAAACACTTGGTCTCAAACAATAAGATTCAACTGCTAGTGTCTCATTTTGGTGTCAAGGATTTTCTCCTAAACAAGGACTTGAATCGGAAGAGATCGGGATGGATAGCTCGGGTAATGGAATATGACATTGAGATTAAGGTGAGAAAACTAGTTCGTGGCAAGGGCAGTGTGAACATATCACTTCAAATCAATAGGTCAAGTCGGTGGATGAAAAAGAGGCTTTCCTATTACTATAAAATGATCAAGAGTAGTTAGCTAATGATGAACTGTTCCATGTTGGCCTCAAGCCTTAATGCATTACCTTCAAACCAGTTTGTGCCCCAAGAATGGAAAAAAACAAAAATGAGATACTTTAGACTACAAGCCATCCCATATGTGCTTATAGGTGGTGTCGGGTTTAAGAAATATATCAATAGTGTTCTATTGAGGTGCATTGGGACATGCCAAATTGAGAAAGTGTTGCATGAGTTCCATGATGGAGAAGCAGGAGGTCACTTTTCCCATCGAGTAAGAGCTCTCAAGATTATGAAAGCTATTTGTTATTTGCCTACGGTGTTCGGGGACTGCTACTCATGGATTAAGAAGTGCAAGAACTATGCATTCTTCAAAGGGAAAGAGAAATTAGCATCCCTTCCCCTTTTCTCAATTTTAGTGGATCAGCCATTCATGCAATGGGCACTAGATTTCATTGGGGTAATTAACCCAAATTCAAGCTAGGCCACAAGTGGACTTACTTACAATATACTATTTCACCAAGTGGACTCAAGTAGTGGTACATTAAGGAAGCGAATGAATCCAACATCTTGGATTTCTATGAAGGAATAGCCACCAGGTTTGGAGTCCCCGCCATTATTATATCAGATAACGCACTTTGGCATTCCTTGGTACTAGGATCACTGAATGGGATGTCAAGAATGGTATATACCTCAGCACTTCATCAAACTATTACCCTCAAGGTAAAGGCCAAGCGAGTCCACATATAAGAATTGATTAAGGATTATCGAAGGAATCTTGATGAAAATCAAAGAACTTGGCATACAAAGCTCAAATCAACTCTATGGGATGATACAATCACATCCAAGAGGTCCACAAGTAACTCCCCATACAAGCTTGTATATGTAAAAGACGTAGTATTGCCCTTCTCATTAGATTTTCTTGCTTTGTAGCTCATGAAATAGTTGGAACTAGGCTGAGTTTGAACCCATGGAAATCATGTATGTAGAGATGATGGAAGTAGGAGAGGAAATACAAAATGCAATGCAAGTCATGGAAAAGGATCAAGCATTGATCAAGAAGATATTTGATAAGAAAGCAAGAACGAGGAATTTTCAAGAAGGGGACTTAGTCACAAGCGAGACATAGATCGAGCAAAGCTAGGAAGGCATTCCAAGTTTGATGCCATTTGGAATGGACCCTACATGATCAAAAGGTGCAAAATTAGCAATGTCTTCCAGCTAGCTAGATTAGATGATGAAGAATTACTGAGATCCAAAGTGAACAAGATCCATCTCAAACACTTCTTCTAAAAGGAATATTCTACCCTCTTAAATATTAGCATAGGATTTTAATATCCCTAAGTGCGTATGTACATTATCTTTCTCGTAGCATAGGTTTTATTTCCCTAAGTGTTGTGGCACAAAGTTTGTTGATCCACATTTGCGTTGTTATACGATTCAATGTGCCTCCAAGTGAATGCGTCATACCTTTCAACATTTACAAGTAGGGATACCCATAGTTGCAAAATAGTTTCTAGTTTTCTAATAGAACAAATGCATAGCAACTAAAATTAGGTCCCAAAAGGTCCATTTTCAGAAGAACAAGATCAACGTCAGGATTTCACCCATGACTCTGTGCTGAATGGATACAATAAACCAATTTTTCTATTCACCTAGCAGGTAGATGTCCTCATGAGTTGCCAAATTGTTATCTCAATTTTTCCCCCAAAAAAATTGATCAAATATGATCATGTGTAAGAAGAAATTCAAGGGACAGTTCCGTAATCTAAGGTCACGTTTCAAATCCAACAAACTTGTTGTAGACGGGCTCTAAAATGGAGTAAGCGAGGTCGGGGAAGGTCCGAATAAAGTGTCTAAGAGAACTAGAGGCTCAAATGAGAGGAACGAAGAAAGGCTCAAAGTCTTCGGGCTTTACAAATGGTTGAGTGAGCCCGAATTTTCTAAGTATGGAAGAATAACTAGAAGCCTCCATGTGCCTCATTAGTGCATCTCTAAAGATTAAACTCAAAAATTAGAATAAAATAAGAGTGAAGACTCCACGTGTTTGAAGCCGAGAAAAGGGATAGAGTCAGCCGTTGAAAAGTCCAAACAGGTGGAAAGAACCATATGTTAACTCAATGTAATTTCAAGAATGAAATCCTAAGGTGGAGACTCAAACTTGTGCCAACCCTCCACATGGTAAGGGGTCAACGAAGTCAAATGGAAGGAAGGCCTAAATTGGTTAAGTATAAGGCGTAGGCGGAAGGCACCACATGTCTAAACACCACACATTCAAAGGCACGACCCAAAGCAGAGACTCAAATGAGTACGAGGCTTCCACATGTCTAGGATTGAAGAAAGGAATCAGCCCGAATTGGATAAGTATCGCAGACTTGTAGAAGGAGCCACATGTTATCTTGGTGCATCTTCAAAGATAAATCTAAAAGTGGGTCCTTAGATAAGCGCTAAGCCTCCACATGTCCTTGGTCAGATATATGGCCCTGCCAAACAAAAGGACTTAGTAAAAACATAAAGGAACAAAGAAAATCTAAAGAAGGAGCCACGTGTCATGTCGATGCACCTTCAAAAGAAAAATCCAAATGTAGTCCTCAAAATAGTTCCATCTCTCCATGTGTCCATGTTCCCAGTCAAAGCGGGATGACGGGTCGTTGGAGGTAATTTTAACTTTTGGGATTTGTTCCCAGGAGACATAAATAATAAAAATTATCCATGCTCGTGTTGATGCCCAAGGAGACACTGTAGACCTAAATTACATGCGGGCTAGGGGGCCTTGGAGTGTATTTTTCCCCAAATGAAAAATGCGGACCGGTGGACCCGAAGATGGTTTTTTGACAAAAAAGTATTGTGGGGCTGCGGGAATTTCTTGAATTTTTGAATTTTTTCTACCAAAAGGTGTAAAATGAATCGAGGCCCACAAAAACATTTTGTTAATTAAGTTTCTGCCATTTTTTGAATGGGCCCGATTCAAATATTCAAATGGGCATATGTTCTGATCCAATGCCCGAAATCCACCAAATTTGGCACCATTGGAGAGATCTCGACCTGGTCTACACCATGGAGATCTGAAACTTTAATTTAGGTGGAAAATAATGAAAAACATCCTCGTGCCATTAATATAAGATCCAATCTCTCTAACAACAGATTAGATTTGATGTGATCTACCATTCTTCCTCCTTCAATGCGCTGAACAAGTAATGAAGGTAGATTTTACATATTTTGGGTGGATTTGCAGAGGCATTGATGGCTGGTAGCTAAGCTTCAAATTAGTTTTCCTGCCTCTCTCTCCTTCTTCTCTCTATGCTTTGCATCTATAAAAAAGGAGCTAGGCTCATTGTAAAGGGTTGGACAGTTGTGTTTTCCAACCTCCCTTTTTCCCTTGTCTGCAAGAGAATTCGTGGAGATTTCAAACCTCCCATTTTAGTTGTAATACAAAGTTTTGCCTCTTTACCACTTTGTAATGTACTTTGTATCAACTCCCGAGCAATAATATATGTCTTTGGATGATTCATAGCCCTCTCATGTGTTCATTACTATCTTTATGATCTCTTATTTAATATTTGGTTACCTGTGCATGGTGTTGTATTACATTTCTATGGTCTCGTTAAATTACAAAATGGGTGTCTAACATTCCTTTGGTCCATCACCTCGTTAGCTTATATTTTTTTCTTGTATCTTCTCAACCATGTCTCCTAGGTAAAATAGAGTAGGTTTAGAATAGATCTTCTACAATTTATTTGTGAGCACTGAACATAGCAATAGGAACCAACCTTAATCCGGAGAGATCTCTTAACTCGCATGAGGTCCCACACTTTGAGAGTCTCAACCCATCTGGTTGCAAACATTCATGGGTGTTGTGATTCTACTCTAATAGTAGGTAAGTGTTATTAGGTTGGTTCATGAGTTTCTTCATTTAAGTTTGAAGTATATGACATTGTTTATGCATCATTAAATCAATATGAATGGGTATGTATTATGATACTTTAATCATATGGAAAGTATGTCAATAATTTTCATACTTCACGAAGGTTATACAGAGAGTATTAGTGTAATATCAAGATTGTGTTTGATGTTTTACAGTTTAGGGATAGGTATTAAACATATGTAATTTTTAATGAGACATTTTCCTAGGTAACTTATATCAAATTTGAGAGTTAGAGTATGGTAAAGGTCAATAGAAATTGGGTTGATCTCACTATTACTTCGAGTTCATCATTGAAGTGTTGACAATGGTTTAAGCATGTAAAAGAGAAAAAATGAATCATTAGGACTAAGTTGTTGATTTTAGAATCAATTTTTGAGATATTTGGAGTGTGTTATCAACTTCAAAATGGATGGAGACATATTATGATGTTTAGATCTATCTAAATGTTAGAGTAAGATCCTCACATTTTACAAGTAAGGTTCAGGTCATTGTATGATCTCTCGGGTTATAATGGTGTCTTAAGAAGGTAATATTGATGGTTTTCAAAATCATACAAGCTTAAATAACATGTTATATTATGACACAAGCTCAAAAATATAGTGAAAATTCATCACATTCAAAGGTATAATTAATGAGTTCACTCTTTAAGGATATAACATGACTATTGATGTCTTCTAAGTATGTTCTTATTTTGACTATGTATTCCATGAAGGTATCTATTGATAAGAAGCGTGAGTGGCTATTATAGTTGAAAAATATGTCACAAAATAGGTAGAGATCATATCTTCCATCATGATGAGATACTAAAGTTTGTGCATGTCTAAAATGATGACCTAGAAGATTAAACATTAAACTTTGGTGTCGAAGGAGTATCTATGACAAGGTATGTGAAATACTAGGAAAGGTTTCATGAACCTTGAGTGGTTTTGGGAGTTCAAATACTAGTCATAGGAAAATCTTACATGGTATACTACATGATGTAATATGTAAGAAAAAGTATTGGGAACATAAGAAGATGAAACCTTCTTAACACTGAAGCACAATGGTATTTCTAAACAATGAATTTGTATCTTGAAGATTTTGGGAACCTCAAGTAGAGTTTGGATCCTACCAAAAGCAATAATGGAATCAAATTGAACCCCATTAATGAAACAATTGATACTTTCATTCATACTTATTTCAAAATCCTTTAGCAATTCATCTTACTAGTATCCTTTCTTAGGGAAAAAGTTATGCTTTGAGAAAAACTACATGAAAAACTCATTTTCATATTTTGTAAATTTTATAATAAATTAAATGTCCCATTTCCAATAAATTTTATATACTATACACCTATGTAATCCATTCTCTTACATTAGGGAAAAGAGTTCTATAATCGAGTTCCTATCCGGCCTCTAGATGCAATTTTGGGATCACGTTAGCTTCATGTTTCACTCCAAAGAAAGCATAAGAACCTTGGAGGTCCCAAAAGAGGGCTCAAAGTGTGCTGAGGTTCCTTATGAGGATCCAAAATGTGTTTTTGTAACTTTAAGGTTCTAATTTGTCATTAGACATTCTCTTTCTAACTTTGGTTTGTCATGGGAACCAAATTGTTTTTTTAGTAGTTAAGTGGTTTAAAATTCTCATTTCAAATTGACCTTACAGTATATACCACTTATATATGATTCACAAATTCTAATTTATAATTTAGGTTGCACATTTTGTCACTTATGTGACTTCCAAATTCTATTTTCCCATAGACATGCATGTTATTGGTTAATGTTTTAAAATTTTACATTGGAAATGAGAGCATAATACTTGCTAAATTTTATTGAATGTAAACATGTGTATAACTATAGGTGGGAGTGATAATGGAGGAGGTCGGATAAGACAACTAAATGGAACATGCAATGTACAAGTCAAGGGAGATGAACTAACCATGATGTAATAAATTAGTTTTATGATAGCATATCCCTTATTACATTATTATTACACATGTACCCTCGAATCAACCATTTTGTGAAGTTGTGATGTGTCCTATATGCTTCTTGTGGTGAGGAGCTTGTCTAGAGTTTTTGAATAAATGCAACAAGATGTGCTCTCATTTTTCAAAATTATGGATGAAGAGATAAACTTGGTATGCTTGTGGAGTGAAATGAAAATTCTCATAAGGCTATTCAATATCACGTTCATCATCAAAATCATATCATTATTTGAGATTTTCAATTATCATCTCCATCTAGTACCATACATCAAAAATATTTAGTCACATAGTCGTGACACACTATTTCCTTGAATTGTAAGTTTTGGAGACTTCTAAGAAATGTAGACTAGAAAATGACACTCTTGTGGGCTTGATTTATTTATCTCAAAATTTGGATGCCTCTATGGTTGTTTGCAATATTTAAAACATCGTCGGACATGATTTTCATGTGCTTAGATTGTTGCACAGGATCATAAGATTATAGACTAGTTTTTCACATTCTTATCTTACAAATTCATGGTGAAATAGATTAAAAATGAAGTTGGGGTTTTGATATATTTTTTCCAATTAATTGAAACTACTTCCTCAGATCTCATCATCTCTTACATGAAAGTCTACTATATAAATACCTTTTAATGGAGGTTGCTAAATAGCCATGGTTAATTGAATAGTCTTCCTATCCTTGATGGATTAGGTAAACTAAAATGAGATTATTATGGCCGTTTCTATTATTCCTTTAAGTAATCAATACATCACATTATCTTATGCAAAACAATCATGTAAATAGATTTGTTATTGAGGAAAACATATATATATATATATATATATATACACACATACAGAATACGTACATACATATATATATATATATACATATACATACATACATACATACATACATACATACATACATACATACATACATACATACATACATACATACATACATATATATCCATGTTTTGTAGTTCCCACTTCTCTTAGACATCATATTGCTATATTTTATTTATCATTATGGATTAGAGACATGGATATTGTTGTATACTTGACATAAAAACATTGTTAGGCAGACATTATTAGCTCATTGGATTTTGATTTTGAGAGATTGACATTAATTTATATGATTTGATTAACATGATGTTAGACAATAGAGGTATTTTGAGTACTTGATATGGTGTGAATCATATTATAAGTTGTATGGATTCTTTGAGACACGGATAGACATTCACTATTGATGATGATGATGTTTGATTAGACTATTTATATACTGAAATTATGAATTCTTGTCATATCGATCCTGTTTTGATGTCCGAACTAATCTTGTGATTTCTTTGATATTTATGGAATGGTAAAATAGGAAATGTTTATGAAATTGTAAACAAAGGATAACATGGATTACCTTAGATGATGATGTTAACTAATAGATGTATATCTATTTTACCATTGATTTATATGATGTGGCGATAAGGATGAAGGAGGTATTGTTTGATTTTGAAGGTGATTACATCACAAACAAAAGGGGTTATAAGACCAACTCGTAGCGAAATATCTTATAGTTGGAATGACAGACACCATGATAACTTTATATTATGTTGTTGTTGTGGTGGTTAGAATGGTATGAGGTCCCCATGTGGGTGGAACCTCAAATTGTGACCATAAGATATGTTGCCTTCTTACTTTTCCTTTGATTAATTCGTGTGTTTGTATTTTATTGTAGCATTGTAGTTCAGTTTTTATTATTGATTTAATGTACTCTTGTTTAGTAATTAAGTATGTTAATCAAGCTAGTTTTTAGATGTGACCAAAGGGGGAATTTATTTGGGTAGATAGTCCTTTTGACCTTGTGATTTGAAGTTGGATTGTAATTAATTTACTTGGTGTGTACTCAAACCATAACTCTAAATTCAAATTTTGACTTGCAAGCCAATTTTGGAGGCTTGTGGGACAAGCTAGGCTTGTCCCACACCTCTTAAAGTCACCCACCAACTATACCTATGAGGTGGGGGTTTGATTTTAGGCCTCATTATGTGTTTTGGGGGAGAAAAGAGGCAATTAATTGCACTCTCTTACATATTATTTTATTAGTGTCCTTTGGAGTATGGGGGTAGTGTTTGTGTGTGGAAGAGGCTTGTCATATCCTCAAACACCAATTTATTGCCTTTAGTATGATGTTTGACTTGGGTGATGTGGAGTTGAGGAGAAATGATGTGGCATCCTACATAGAGCCACATCACCCTCCTATTCTCTCTTTTATATATATTCATGTTTGTTGGATGTGTTGGGGGTTACTCATTCATTTTTGCACTCTTGTTCTTTTTGAAATTTCTTGGCTTTCTTCTTAGAGCTTTTGGATACTTCTTGTGGGGATAATTTCTTAGTTTGGGAAGAATAAAAGATTGTTGAATATTTTGGAAGCTCAAGATGGCAAGGTAGGGCCTTTTCCTTGTTCTCAATTTATTGTTTGTGTGTGTTTGCAAAGAAAATGGTTGTATGTATGTATTTGGTGTGCTTTTGGTTGGTATAACATGGCCTTAGGATGTATGGGAGATAGAAAATTGAAGCATTATGGGAGGGAAAAGGAATATTTTAGGGATTATGGAGGGATTATGAATAAGGAGTCTCAACCATGGGAGAGAAAAGGGATAAAATTGCTTTACCTTTGGTATTTTTCATGCGAAGTAAAAGGGGATTTTCTAAAAAGTTGGTTGTGTATTTAAAGGCTTATTGGGTGAAACTCCCTATCTCATTTTGGAGATAAAATGAGATATTTTCCATTGTTCTACTCTCCCTTGGATTTGGTATAAGCATGTGTGATGTGATTTATGTCTCGTGTTATTTCATTTTTGTGTTGTATGTATTTCTTGTATTATTTGGCTTGTGAGTAATGTGGAAGCAATTGTTAAGTTGTCATTGGCTGCAAACATGGGTTATTTCAATACATTTTGGGCTCGGTGGGACAATGAGGGAAATGTATTCTTTACCTCATTGGAATCATGGTTGGGAGGTTAGTGTTTCCTACACCCCCTCTTTTATTTGTGAGTGAAGAAAGGAAAACCTTTAAGTTAAAGGAGTACTCTTGAAATGAAGACTATTGTGTTAAGCCCTTGAAAGAATACCTTGTTTTGTAAAAAAATTGTCATTTTATCTCCAATTATGTGGAGGGCTTGTAAATTTTATTTTAAGAGTCCCATAGTCTTGTAAATGTATTGAGAAAGATTGATTTGTATTAATCTTTCAAAATTTATGTATATTTGAAAGTAGACATTTATAGTTATATTTTGTTGCTATTATATTTTTTGAACTTGTAAATTTTGCAAAGGATGCATTGGATGTAGTATTGCATCTTAATACTTAGTTCATATAAAAACTATTCATTATGACTTGCATTATTTTAGTTAAAATGAGAACCTCGAAATGGTTTTTTGGTGAAAATAAAGTTCTCTCTAGTATAAAATTTTACTTGAAAGTTTTATTATAAATTTGTTTTAAAAATAAGATAGTGTTCTTGGATAGGAAAGTGCATGTTAATCCTTTTTGGCGTTGTGGGAAACTTGTTTTAAATGCAATAAATTTTATTTAAGTATATCTTCTTCCTTATATCTAAATGGCTATGCAAGAAGAAATGAATTGAAATAATTTTAGAATCACTTTTGCTTTGTTGTAATAGAAATTGTACGTGATTAGAGATGAAATTTTCAACACTACATATTCCCTCATACCTTGTTACATGAATAAATATAAAATATGGAATGTTGAAAACAAACAAAATAGAATCAACAAATATAACTATATATAATTGTATAAAATTTCTTCATATAATTTTACATATATAAGTTATAGTTGGTCTCATAAAATTATAGATTCTTTTCAAGGAAAATAATAATAATATATATATAAATAATTATATATATAATATTAATATATTTTATATATATTATATATATAAGTTAATGTTTTAGTTGGCTATCGCAATGGCTGCCACGAGTTTGGGAATGTGGGGTTTGGGGGAGGTGCCGCCCCAACCCCTATGAATATGGGGGTGCGGTGGTTCGGCATCCCTCCCCCATTTTAGTATATTGTGGCCACAATGGCTTCGGCCTTTGTTACAAAACCCTACACACAATATATGGGTCACATGACCCTTAGTAAAACCCTATGTCATTTCAAATATGCGGCCAAAGTATATTTTTCTCTATGATTTATTTTAATCCTCCGAACTTCATATAAAGTTATATATATCAGGTCGAATAACATTTAAAATGGTTATTAAAAAATCAAGTTATATTTTAAATATGTATGTAAATACATACATACATACACACACACACACACACACACACACACACACACACACACACACACACACATATATATATATATGTATATGTAAATAATATATATATATATATATATATCATATATAATTAAACTCAAATGATATACATATATAATGTACATACAGAGACATGTAACAGAATTTCTAAACAACAGAATAAAATGGGTAAAATACCCACAATCCGGATACGGTAGCTTAACACAAAAGAAAAAAATAGTGAAATGAATAATAGATTGCAGGACAACCCTAAGAGAGGGTTATAAATAAAACTCTCCTTACGTTGAGTATCCACCTAAGAGATTGAGCATTCTTCCATGGCTTCCCATATCCCTTAACCTACAAAACAAAATAGAGAAAATGAAAGAATAAGGGTAAGAAAGAGTAATAAGAGAACCCATAAGGATTTCTAGGGTTTTTTTCTAACCTAGATCTAATGGCTTAGAAAGATTTGATCCAATGGTGTAGGATGAACCCTACATCACTTAAGTGATGGGAAATTTTTATTGGAATGAATTAAATTAAAAGGGTATGGGTATTGTTTTAATAGGGCCTAAGAGGGTTAGATTAAGTTGTGCACCCTTGTCATTTTGGAATGATAAATCTATGATATTGTGCATGGTTCTAAACTATAGGATTATTAATCTTGTCTAATTAAATTTTAAATTTGATTATAGGCCTTTAAATAAATAAATTTAAAGGAGATTAATGGAGCTAAGTAATGAAAATCAAGGTAAGGAATATTTAAATAAACTATTGGAGCCTAGTAAGAAGAAAAAGATTAAATCATAATATTAACTTGGAAATGGGTCAATATTAAATAGTGATTAATTTTATTTCTGACCATCATGTAATTATGTAAGATTTATAATTGGGAATTAATTAAATCATGGCTAATGTTTTTCTCTTCAAACAAAAAAATATTCTGCTAATTCTTTCCTAGTTAAATTGATAGTTTCGGTGTGGTTTGGAACATTGCTTTTGTGGTGTTACACTTGGTAATAGAGGTTTGGATTCAACGCTTAGACCTTGGGCACAAATGAAAACAAACAATGAACTTCGCACAACTCTTAACCTAGAACACAACATTGTTTGATATTTTTTAAAACGTAGAAGATTTAGTAAACCAAAACAAAACCTAGATGATGATGAAATTGATCTCAAATTTTTCTATGTAGGAGGCATGGACCAGACGAAGGGTTTTTACATGTGGAACTATATCTACCACCCCCCAGATCAGACAATAACATTCATATTGGCTCAATAATAGTGTAGACACTCTAGGATGTTAATGCCATTATATGTGAAGGTTCAATAGGAGGATGGGTGTAGCCGAAAGGATAGAGTGTCATCGGTGCGGATGTGTGCACCATCCCAAAACAACAACGAGTATAGGGAAAATATCTCCCACGTGGATTTTTCTAGACATGATTCACCAGAGAGGAGTCATGGATATAGGGCTATAAGACAAAAATATAGATCTATGGGCCTTAGACCGAGGGATGATCATGTGGAGAGACCTTGGGGCCTACAAAATTTAGTTGCATAACATATTAGAGAGATATTGAAGCTTCACCCAATCCTATTTAGTTGGAGACACAAGAGGATTTCGGAGACGAAGCATGGATGACTAGATTGGATGAATGCTTCAAGATATGTCCGTGTACTAGCAACATGAAGGATCATGTGTCCATCCAACTTTTGAGAGACGGAGCCAAAGTTTGGTGGATGACTAAGGAGGAGAAGCTCCATGTCGATTCAAAGATAATTACATAAGAGTTCTTCAAGGAGGACTTTATGAGTATATACATATCCAAGAGGTTTATTAGGTAGCGAGATAGATGAGTTTCATGATTTGCGATAGAAATCCATGATAGTGTGAGTATGAGAGTTAGTTTTGGATATTCTTGAAGTATGTAGACTATATGCGGGATGAGTAGGTCGGGATTCACGGGTTCATCGGGGGCTCGAACTTAGACCTAGGAGGAGCAAAGTGCACATGTATTCCCTGTAAACACCATCGAGGCCATTGAGAAGGCATAAATTGCTGAGGAGAATAGGGAAAGACACAATAGACTAAAGATAGAGTATGGATCCATATTCAATAGATGCATGATAGTAGGTCAAGGAATCAACTCTTCCTCCCCGAGGCCGATATGGTTCAACCGTGTCTTCTTTAAGACTGCGCCTTAACAACCATAACATCGAAGTAGTAGTAGATCTATCCACCATGTAGTCCTAAACATAGACATGATGCACATATAGGATGTAGCATGGCGTCCCCACCAAGAGGAGCCGTCAAGACATAGGTTCCACCTAGGGCTTAGTCAATAGGACCACATCCATTGTACCCACATAAGTCCATGAAAGGATCATTAGGGTCTACAACACGAGACCATGAGATACACTGGATGGGTTTTCATTCATTAGAAGGGCCAGACATGTGTTATGAATGTGGTGTAGAGGGAAACAATTAGGGAGAGTGTCCATAGAACCATAATAAGAAGGGTAAGGGACCTATTTCTTAGCTTATAGTTGGTGACATGGAGAGGAACCACATGATTTATGCAGCAATCAAGAACCACTAGACAGAGCATCATGGCACAATGATTGATACCATAGGTAGCATTGGTTGTATTTCTATCCATATTTTGTTTCATTCGGGCTCCTCGATTCCTTTATTATACCATCAATAGTAGGGAAATGTACGTTGTTGGCACATAGGTTGGGTCATAGTTGGGTGTTGAGATGGATTCTTAAGCCAAGCTCACAGTGGACTCCTTAGTCAAGGAATGTGTAGTTGACCTAGCACCCTTCACCACGACCTTGGATCTTTGTATCCTTATTTTGGGTTGTTATAAACTCATTTTGGGGATGGATTGGTTGTCTACACAAAGATCTAGAGTGGATTGTTACAACAAAGTAATATATTTTTTATAAAATTTATGAGTCTAGATGGTGATAGACGGAGTTGGGAGGCCCATCTCTATTTACACCATATCTGCTATGCAGCTTAAGCACTATGCACAATAAGGATTTCAATTGTATGTCATCACGGATTAGTGACCGATCGAAGGATAATACTCTTGGACCATCACTTGATGATCACCATATTTTGAGGGATTTTTAGAAATTTTCCCAATGAGTTTCCAAGTTTATGTCCCCCACTTGAGATAAATTTTTGCATTTCTTTTTTTTTCTGGAGCAGAGCCTATCTCACATGTGCCATATAGGATGACCACCCCGATCTATGTGAACTCAAGTTGTATTTAGAGGGACTTCTTGAGAAATGCCTAATTTTTCGTAGAGTATCTCCTTGGGGTGCAAAAGTTATTTTCCTTAAGAATATAGATGGATCCTTACGTTTTTACATCGACTATAGACAACTGAAAAAAGTAATAATCAAGAATTATTACCCCCTTCCACACATTGATGACTTATTTGATCAGATTAAGGGGACCACAATGTTTCCTAAAATAGATCTTAAGTCTAGTTATCATCAACTAAGGATTACAAAAGTGGATATCCACGGGACCACCTTCTACAATTGACATGGTGACTATGATTTCATAGTTATGCCATTTTCTAGCCAATTCCCCCGTAGTGTTCATGAGCTTGATGAATGGGGTATTATGGAATTTCTAGACCATTTTGAACTCATGTTTCTTGATGAAATTTTTATTTACTCACACACGCATGAGGAACACATGGAACACCTTTGACATGTTACTGCGGTGTGTTTGTGAGAAACCACTTTATGAGCACTGGAGAAGTGTGTGTTTTCCTAATATGAGGTTCAATATTTAGGTTACATTATTTCTACGGAAGGTATCATAGTCGATCCTTCCAAGATAAGATCTATTATGGATTTGCTGGTGCCAACCAATGTGATCGAGGTATGTAGCTTCATTGAATTGACATGTTATTATTGGAGGTTTGTTCGGGACTTATCTCATATTAGGCAGCCCATCACTTCGCTACAATGAAAAGGGAATAAGTTTGTTTCCTAAAACATATGTGATAAGAACTTTAATACATTGAAGTAATTACTTATGAAAAAACTATTCTTACACTACCAAATCCTTTGAGGATTTCTTCATGTGCACAAATGCTTCATTAGTAGGATTTGGGAGGTGTATTAAAGTAGGATGGCCATGTAGTAGCTTTTGAGTCTCACAAACTTAATTATTATGGGCTCAATTATCGAATGATTACCATGATCTTGCAACAATGGTCCATGCTTTGGTGTGTTTGCGTCATTTATTTTCAGGCATGAGATTTAGTTTTAGGATAGACCATTTGAGCCTACGACACCTCTTCACACAACCCAATCTCAATTCCTGTTAATGACGTTGGATGGAGCTTCTATGTGAGTACGACATAGAGATTGGGAATGTGAAGGGGAAAGATAACATGGTTGTAGATGCTTTGAATCATTGGAGGCACTTGATTAATGCTACTTTAGTAGGCATAGACTTGCGAAGTAGGATCTTGCGACATATTCCGCACGAAAGATTCTACCTTTCGGATAGAAAAGATATTAAGTCTTAAAGACCCCTTGAAGGGAAGTTTAAGGGACTAACACTAGAGCTAGATAAACCTCTAAGATGCAGAGGATGGATATATCTACCTAGGGATGGAGGATTGAGATAGAATACATTGATAGAGGCTCATCATACACCTTATTCAGCTAATCTAGACGTCAAGAAGATGCATGCCACATTGAGATAGTTGTAACTTTAGAGATCAATTCAGAGGGATGTAGCTCATTTTTGTCTCTATGTTTGGAGTCTCGAGAGGGTGAAGGAAAAGCATCAACATCTATACGGCCTTATTTACCCACATGTCATACCAAAGTGACAACGGGACACCATTTCCTTTGATTTTATAGTAGGGATACCTACGTTGAGATATTACCATGACATAATCAATGTCATGGTCACGGATAGATTGATGAAAGTAGTATGTTTTATCTTATGAATACCACTTATAAAGTCGGAGAAGTGGCTTGGGTGTACTTGGATGAGATTGTTAGACTACACGGGATTCTATAGAATATTATTTCATGGTGTGACCCATTGACGCCTCTCACTTTTGGACTACCATGTAGTATGCCCTTGGGACGAACATTAATTTTAATACATCCTATCACCTAGAGACATATGCAGAGATAGAGTGGGTGAATCATATATTAGAGGACATGCTTCAGATGTATGTCATGGATCATCAATCGAGATGGGAGGAGTATTTATACATGGTTTAGTTTTCTTATAACAACAACTTTCAAAGTTCTATTGGCATGGCACCATTTCAGGATTTCTATGATAGAGAGTGCAAGAAACCACTAAGTTGGGACACATTAGAGGATAGAGTATCTCTTGTACAAGCTACATCATAGGACATACAACAATAGGTTGTGTTGATTAGGTAGAGATTGCAGGAGCCTAAGGATAGACAAAAGGAGTATGTAGATCAAACAAGAGTTGAATGTAGTTATTAGGTGGGCATGAAGGTATTTTTTCATGTCATACCTCATAATATTCATATTGGTTATAAAAACATTTCTAAGTTACCTCCTAGATTCACGGGTCCATTTGAGATCTTGGAGCAGTTCGGTCCCTTATCCTACCATGTAGCCTTCCCACCTATCTTGTCTCATGTAATTGATGTGTTCCATGTGTTTGTTCTTGGGAGATACATACCAAATCCTTCTCATGGCTTGGATTGGACTATATTGCAAATGTAGGAGAAGGTGATGGTGGAGCCCATTCGCATTATGGAGTGTATGGTCTTTGGGCCTTCGAGGCCATGAGATCGATCAAGTGTGAGTGTATTGGTATAGGTATGATGAGACTGTAGCTAAATGAGAGGACACAACCTTTGTCAAATTCCGGTTCCCACACTTTTTCCGGTGACTTTTAGGAGGAAGTCGAGTCTAAGGGGAGGAGGATGTAGTGCTCACTCCTCGTTGACATCATCTTGCTATCTTTTATTTATCATTATGCATTAGAGACATCAATATTGTTGTATATTTGACCTTTAGACATTGTTAGACAAACATTATTATCTCATTGTTTTTTTATATTGATAAATGGATATTATTTGTATATGATTTATTTAGCATGATGTTAGACAGGTAGATGTATTTTTAGTACTAATATAATGTGAGTTGTATTATGATTCATATGGATTCTTTGAGACATGAATAGACGTTCGATTTTGATGATGATGATGTGTTGTTAGACTATTTATATACTGAAATTCTGAATTCTCATCATATTGATCATGTTTTGATGTCTAAACTAATATTGTGATTTCCCTAATATTGATGGAATGGTAAAATAGGAAATGTTTATGAAATTGTAAACGAATGATATCATGGATAAGCTTGGATGATGATTATTTCATGAAATGATGATGTTTACTAATAGATGTACATATATTTTATCATTGATGTATTTGATGTGGCCGCAATGCCAAAGGAGGTATTGTTTGATTTTGCAGGTGGTTTTATCACAAAAAAGTCGGGATTAGGAGACCAACCGTAGCGAAAGATCTGATAGATGCAACAACAGTCACCATGGAAACTTTAGGTTACGTTTTTGTTGTGGTTAGGATGTTAGGAGGTCTCCATGGGGGGGAAAACCTCAAATTGTGACCATGGGATATGTTTCCTTCTTACTTTTCCTTTGATTATGTTTTGTGTTTAGACTATATTATTGCATTGTAATTCACTTTTGTATTATTGAATTAATGTACTCTTGCTTAGTAATTAAGTATGTTAATTAAGATAATTTTTGATGTGACCAAAGGGGGAGTTTATTTGGGTAGATATTCCTTTCAACCTTGTGATTTGAAGTTGGGTTGTAATTAAATTAGTTGGTGTGTATTCAACCATAACTCTAATTACAAATTTCTACTTGCAAGCCAATTTTGGAGACTTTTGGGACAAGCTATGCTTTTCCAAACCTCTTAAAGTCACCAATAAACTATACCTATGAGGTGGGCGTTTATTTCAATCCTACATCTTCTTTTATTAGCATCCTTTGGAATAGGGGAGTAGTGTTTGGGTGTGCAAAAGGCTTTTCATATCATCAACCACCAATTTATTTCATTGAGTTTGATGTTTGACTTGGGTGATGTGGATTTGAGGAGAAATGATGTGGCATCCTACTTGGAAAAAATCACCCCTCTCTCTCTCTTTCTATATGTGCATGTTGTTTGGATGTGTTGGGGTTACTCACTCATTTTTCACTCTTTTCTTTTGGAAATTTAATTTTTTTCTTCTTGGATATTTTGGAGACTTATTTTGGGGAGAATTTTACAGTTTTGGAAGATTAAAATCTTTTTGATGATTTTGAAAGCTCAAGATTACAAGGTAAGGCCTATTCCTTGTTCTTCATTTACTTGTTTGTGTGTGTTTGCAAAGAAAATGGTTGTATGTATGTATTTTATGTGCTTTTTTTTGGTATAACATGGCCTTAGGACTTACGAGAGATATAAAATTGAAGCATTATGGGAGAGAAAAGGGATAAAATTGCTTTACCTTTGGTATTTTGCATGGGAGGGAAAAGGGGATTTGTTGAGAAGTTGGTTGTGTATTTGGAGGCTTATTGGGTGAAAACCCCTATCTCATTTGGGAGATAAAAGGAGGTGCTTTCCATTGTTCTACTCTCCCTTGGCTTTGGTATAATCCTATGTGATGTGATTTATGTCTTGTGTTATTGCATTTTGGTGTTGTATGTATTGTTTGTATTGTTTGGCTTGTGAGTAATGTGGAAGCAATTGTTAAGTTTCCATTGGTTGCAAACATGGGTTATTTCACTACAGTTGGGGCTCAGTGAGCCAATGAAGGAAATGGATTCTTTCCCTCATTGGAATCATGGTTGGGAGGTGAGTGTTGCCTACACCCCCTCCCTTGTTTGTGATTGAAGAAAGGAAAAGCTTTAAGTTGAAGGAGTACTCTTGAAGTGAAGACTATTGTGTTGAGCCCATGAAAGAATACCTTCTTTTGTAACATTTCTATCATGTTGTCTCCATTTATGTGGAGGGCTTGTAACTTGTATTTTAAGAGTTTCATCTTCTTGTAAATATATTGAGAAAGATTGATTTGTATTAAGATTTGAAAATTTATGTATTTTTGAAAAAACACTTGTATAGTTGTAGCTTGTTGATATTATATTTTCTCAACTTGTAAATTTTTCAAAGGATGCATTGGATGTAATATTTCATCTTAATAGTTAGTTCTTGTAAAATGAGTTCATTATGAATTGCATTATTTTAGTTAAAATGAGAACCTGTGAAATGGTTTTGCGGTGAAAATAAAGTTCTCTCTATTCTAAAATTCTACTTGAAAGTTGTATGGTAAATCTATTTTAAAAATAAGATAGTGTTCTTGGATGGGAAAGTGCATGTTAATCCTTTTTGGAATTGTGGGAAACTTGTTTTAAAATTTAAGTATATATTCTTCATTCCATTCGAATGGCTATGCGGAAGAAATGAATTGAAATAATTTCACAATCACTTTTTCTTTGTTGTAATAGAAATTGTACATGATTAGAGATGAAATTTTCACATCTACATATGTCCTCATACCTTGTTACGTGAATAAATATAAAATATGGAATTTTGAAAACCAAAAAAAAGAGAATAAAAATATATAACTATATATAATTATATAAAATTTCTTCTTATAATTTTACATACTTATATAAGTTATAGTTTCTCTCATAAAATAGATTCCTTTTGAGAGAAAAATGTGTGTGTGTATGGGCGCACACATGTGCATGTGTGTATGTGTGTGTGTATTAATAATAAAATTAATATTAAAATGATCCTTATGAGGTTCAGCCATATATATATATATATATATAGAAGTTATTCAATAACATATTAACGGTCTTAAATGGACTAGGCCTCCCAAAAAGGTATATATATATATATATAATGATGATAATGATAAAAAGGGACCAACCTTAACAAGGGCCTAAAATCCATCATGGATAGGAATATATACATTGCGGAGTATGGATAAAAACAATTCTCCTAAATTAATGATACCATCTAGAAAGTTAAGAATGTGGAAATATTCATTAGAAAAGATAGATATCTACGTGACATGAAATATATCATAAAACAAATGAATAATAAAATAGATTATGTATAAGAAACCCATATGGAAATAGTAATAAAAATAACTTATTCCACTAATGCTTATCTTATTGTTCAAGAATAATATCAGTGAAAAATTTATAGGCAAATTTTCATAAACATGTGAATATTAGATTTTTTAGAAATGGTGAATTTTCAGCAGTAGGTTTTCACCAAGTTCGTCTAGAATTTTACCCATCGGGTCATTTTTAAGGGTCAATTTTCCTACTTTTTACACTAAAAATTAAGCGAGGCATGTATTTCACCATCATTTCAAATCAAACTACGCTCATATTCACCGAGATATTATACATATTATCGAGGTATAATACATATACATCGACCATCCAAGATATCAATAGAAATATGCTCATCTTCTATTTGAAGGTAGATGATCATCAAGCTGTCGTCCTACCCCTCTATCACCCCACTTACATTTGTTCGCAATCTTTCATCCATCATAATTATTGTCCTATCCCACAGCGGTCGAACGCCTTTGTTTTCTTACTTACCTTCTTCTGTTCTCAACTCACTTTTGTCCAGCTTAGTGCCATTTAATGTTAAGTTGATAGATATCTTCCCAACAACCATTTAGTATTTCCTTGTTAGATGTCCTCCTTACTCTTGTCTAAAAATGTGGCAAAACCCCATAAATATTCCACATATCAAATTCCCTTTTCAAGTAAATGTCTTTGGATCTTTGCCCTTTTTTGAAATTCAAGTTTGGATATTCAATAAAATATTCTAGGTTTTATAGAGGGATTCTATTAGCATATGGATTTTCATGAATGCAGATGACATGCAATAGTGTGGGAACAAAGTCCTTTCTCAATGAAGCTAAGGCTGCCTTTATTGAAATCCAAAATTGTATTTACACTTGTATATTAAAAATCGTATGCGGGGAGAGGGGGTTTGGAACATCAATGGAAAGAAAATTGAATGAGGGATGTGGAATGGAAAGAAGGAACAAAATGGAAAGGAATGAATGGAAGGAACATGCAAAAGTTAGGTAAAAGTAGATCCTAATATTGCATGGAGAAGAACAATAAATAACTAACACAAATAAAATGGAGTTTGCATCGATTAAATGAGAATGAGTAAAGGGAACACACATGAGAAAGTAAATATAATTACCCTCACATTGAGGAAGAAAAGAAAGGAAGATTAAAACAACAAAATTTGCCCATGCATTTAGGGAAGAAAGGAGGCCACACATGGCATAAAATAAAAAAGAAACCAGTCAAAGAGGAGAATTTACAACACATACCAGAAAGGAAGGAGAATAATAATTAAAAAATATTATTTTGTTTTGGTGATAAATATTCCACGCATGGGGGAGGAAACGTAATAGTGAAAAGGTATTTGTTTTTGTCTTCATTGAAAGGTCCATGCATTTAAAATTGAAAACATCACGCACCAATCCAAAAGGCCACGTAGGTAAATGAAATCTGTTTTAACACATATGTTTATGCATCAAAGGAAAGTAAAATAACAAAAAGGAAGCAAAAATTTAATAAGACAAAGAGCTTCTTCATTCCCAGGCCCTTTTCAGGAAAGAATAGTCCAAAGTGCAGCAATATCCACACACCTAGAAGGATAAAGAAATAAATAAATAAAATAGAGGGAACACAACACCACAGAGGTAGAAATAAGTCTCCACGCAGTCTAAAGAATGCAAGCAACAACAAACAAAGGAGTCTTCATGCATTCCCAAGATCATCATACATGCATAGGAGGAAGAAGTCATTTTTAATGCCCAAGGATCATCACGCATTCACCCAAGAATAAAATATTAAAAAGGTAGTTTAAAGGAGAAGGCAATCCAGAAGTCTCCACACATTTGCAGAAGAATTAAGCAAGTATACTCATGCATCGATCAAAAGATCGCAAGGAAGAAGTAAATCTCAAAGTACATGTACATTAAAATCAGGTGATTTTCATGCATACCAAGGAGAATTTTCTCCAACAAATTAAATAAAAAATCGGGATATTAAAATCGAGGTGATTTTGTTTATTTTAGAATAAATAAATAAATTGTTGTCACCAGAATCAAAAATTGTAACCGGGACTGGTTATTATTATTATTATTAAATAATAATAATAATAATAATAATATTAAAACGAGTCATATTTTTTCTTGCATTGATCGGGGTTTTGGAGGCGAGACATGACCTCGTTTGCATTTTTTGTGTGCACTGAGTAATTTTTGTGTAAATTTCATAATGGCCAAAAAATCTAATAAATATACAGGAAGATCGAGGAAGTTAGTGGAGAAATCCAATAAGTCCACATTGAAGTACAAATTCTAAGGAATCATTCCTCCCAGTTCCATCAAATCAACATATGATAATATCACGATACAAATATGGGTCACATAAATGTGCAACAATTATACGATCGCGTGAAATCTCAATGCAAAACCATATTCTCGAGATAGGCTTTACCATAGTGGTCTACCCCAATCAGCAGAATTTTAGGTCTCGGTCAATGTCCAGAGCTGGTTATCACTTGAGCGGAGCATTATGATCCCAAGAGATGAGGAATTTTTAAAGATAGTCACGAGCCATTCCTATTAATCACGCCAAAGCACATTAAGGAGTTCCACAACATATCGACTTCCTGTGAATGCGGATATCACTCGAAAGTCAGAAAAATAATTTTGGGATGAAGAAATCCTCCGATGCGAGAAAGATGGTTAATAAATACTTGTTAGTGACCAAGAGGCCTCGAATTCATAGTCTTCCTAAAGAAAAGTGTTGTGTTATGTTCGTGGAAGAAATCGGGGACATGATTACTCTCTGAGTCGACTTTTGGTGGGGTTCATTTTAAGACACCTCTATAAAATTGTAGGTGGAAAATACCTAGCGAATATCCCTGGAACCAGTTTCAGTGAAAGGCAAATTTAACAGTATTCTAAAACAAAAATTTCACCTATTTTTTTCATGGCTCCATCATTGACGTGCGACAAGTCAATAATCACTCCTGACACACGTCACTAGCTCTAATTGACGTGCGTCACTGGCTACAATTGACAAGCGTCACTGGCTCCAATTGATGCGTGTCACTGGCTCTAATTGATGTGCGTCACTGGCTCCTATTGACGGGTGTCGCGGCTCTCTAATTGATGCGCGCGTCACTGGATCTAATTGACGTGCGTCACTGGATCATATTGACGCACGTCATTGGGTCCTCTTAATGCGCGTCACCAGCTCCTATTGACGTGCGTCACTTGCTCCCTACCGCGGCGTGCATCTTTGGATCCTATTGGCGCACGCGTCTCTGTCTCCTATTGATGCGCGTCAGCTAAGGTAATTGACACGTGTCAATTGAAGCCATTGACGCCCGATTTAGCCTATAAATACCTTTCAACTAGTCATTTTATTTTTTTCACCCTCTCGCTCTTGAATTTTTATAGGTCTCAATCATTGTCAAAGATGCAAGTACAACTATAATGTCGACTTCACATGCTTCCCAACTGCAAGTTCATCAAAAAAATCAAGAGAATCCAATTCAATCGATTTCCAAGATCAACTACAGGAATCCCTTATGCCCTCACATCCATACTATTTTAAAGATGTCTTCAGAATATAAAGATTTGATGGATGCGTGTGAATTTACAGGGCTCGTTAATATGCCCCATTTTGAAACAGATCTGGATATTTTGAATTACCTTCTATCATCCTACAATTCAGAGGACGGCATTTTTTATGTGACTCTGAACGATGGCCAAATGTTCCAATTCAGTATCGAAGCAAATGACATCCATCGGTTTACGGGCCTTCCGTTCAAAAATTTACCAATTGTTACAACCAAGGAAACACTCATGGAAGAAGACAAGAAATTTCTTGAATCAACGTTCGGTTTCCATGTTGATTGTAAGTATAATTCATTTTAATTCATATTTTTTATTCTATTTTTATTCTGATACAATTTGCTGTTATAAATTTATAGTAATTTTCACTCTTTCGCATTTGCAGCCCATGTCAATAAATACAGGCATGGTGTGGATACGCAATCAATTGCACACCACTTTCTTGCTGCACTTATTTCATTTTTTCAATCCAGAATTATTTTAAGGTGAGTGCATCGACACTAAAATTTTCCTCCGTAATTTCTATTTCATTAATGTATGTATTAGGAATAGGATGTTGTTAAGTGTAATTAGTAGCGTCTGATAGAAGATAACAGCGCCATCAGTACGGTGCCACCAATAATGTGGAGTACGGTAGCAGTCAAAGTACAATAGGAATGTTGTAAAAGTAAATATTTGTCGTAAGTGGTCCAAAGAATGTTAAAATGTCAAAGTTTGGGTAATTAGAGAAGTAGGGTCTACATGATTAGGAATAAGAAATATTATATTGGTAATAAAGACAAGGAGTGAGGTCATAAATATTTTGTGTATTTTATTTGTAAAAAGTCTAAAAATGTGGAACCCATGTAAAATGATAAGGTTTATCTTATCTTAGAAGATAAGCTTACATGTACAGATAAGAGTTAAGGTATGGAATATGATTCGTCAGAGTGGATTTCTTATCCTATCTTAGAGATAAGATGGATAAGCCTGGAAGTTCTATAAATAGAGAGGCTACCCCCCTCATTTAGCATAGAAGGAAGTAGTGAGAAATATTGTAGGAAGTGTGTGAAGGAAGCCATCAGTTTAAAGGTGTGTTGAAGAAGCCATTAAGAGGTGTAATTGTAAAGTTTCTCCCATAGTCTTGGTGAAAGGAAAGTGAAGTCAATAACACTTGAAGTACCTCATGGGTGAGATTGTAACAGTTTCATGTTAATATTATAATTTATTTTGATATTTCAGATTTGTCATCATTCTGTCTTATCATAGTCGATGGTATTTTTGTGTTATGTTGTTGTTTTGTTTCCAGATTACATCCACCAAACTAAAGGCTGTGCATTAGTAAATAATCATAGCACGAGGAGTTCCCGGTGAAGAATTATCATAGTGCCGGATTGGTGATGACATTTTGGTTCCGTTGCTGGGACCATTCCTCGTCGTGGATTTTACGGAGAGATATTCCCACTTAGTCAAAAATCAATTAGAGGGTAACCTTGTTTTTACTGTGCATAGTAGTTACCATGGTAAAGTCATTTTTGCCATGAATAGTAGTTACCATGGTAAAGTCATTTTTGCTGGAATAGTATTTGCCGCTTGAAGAAAGTCACTTTTTACCGTGAATAGTATTTACATGATAACTTCACTTTTTACCGTGAATAGTATTTACCGCACATGAGAACTTCACTTTTACCGTGAATAGTGTTTACCACAATAAAGTCAGTTTTTACCGCAGTAAGTCAAGTTTTACCATAGTTTCTTGTGGTCATTTCTATTTCTTGTAGAAAGGTGTAAAGTCACTTTCTAGTATAGTGATTCCAATTATTTATACACATAAGTCTTGTTGATTGTACTTGTGAGTTGGTATTTCACGGTGGTTACTTTTGAAAATGGGAAAGATTCCTGTTTTTTCAGCTCAATCTAATGAAGATGCTTCTTCTTTCATTTAAGATTTTAAGCGATCTTGTATTTGTAATGGCCTTATAAGAAGGGAACAATGGACTGAATTTTTCCTACCTTTTTGGATGGTTCAACACTTAAGTGGTTTGAAACACTAGGTGATAATGTGAAAAATTTCATGGGATTTATTAAGCGAAAGTTTTCTTGAAGAATTTGGTGAACAACGAAATATGCGAGATCTCATGATCAAGATCACAAAGCTATCCCAAGGAGAGAAAGAGAAGATAAGGGATTATCATGCTCGTGTTATAGAGCTAAGGAGGAAGCTCGATGCCCAGATCGAGAAGGAATGACTAGTGGATGGGTTGATGAATGGCGTGGATAATCTCCTCGTAAGCACTTCATTCTTGGGATGAAGCCGAGATCGAGATAACGAGTGAAGTATGGCGCCCACTACCATTGAACAAGCAAAAGAGATTGCAAGAAGGCAAGAAGAAAGCATGGAAGAGGAGCCCAAAGAAATTGTTGCTAAAGTAGAGCCTACACCAAAGCACCTTTGGTCCCGAATCCACAACCACTCCGGTGAGCACAAATATTTCTCCTAGTACATCTACCTGAGTATGAAGATCTGCTCAAAAGATGGGTCAATTAACTATTAATCTTCTTCAAGGAAAGGAATTTAGTTCTCAGGGAGGAGATAGAGGTCCAAAAAGAAATATTTCTGAAGTTGTTTGTTATGGTTGTTATAAAAAGGGTCATTATAAGTATAATTGTCAGATAGAGCTTCTACATCCGGTAAAGGAGATAATGATAAAGGAAAAGCACCTATGAATTCTTTTGATGTAGTAGATAAGAGCAGAAATAATGAAGTAGATGTGTTTGTAACAAAAAGAAAGAAAGAAAAAGATAATCAAGATGGAAATGATCCTAAGAATATGAAAGGAGAAACTAGTAAGAAACATAGGAGAAGAAAGTTGGGTGTGCAAGATTTTTTGATTTCATAGGGGCAAGGACCATACTCCATCTTAGAAGATCTGTCCAAAAGGCTTGCAAATATTACATATGGTCAACTTCTTGCTATGTCTTCTGAGAAGAGGCGGGAGTTGCGAGGTGGACTCAATGCTCGAAGAAGGAAGGAGGTTGAGGTCCCTATTTTGGGAGCGAGAGGCAGATCCCATATGCTCCACAAGCGAGGTATTATGTAATGGTATTTCAATTCATGATGTCTTAATTGATGGAGGTGCTGCAATTAATGTAATGACCGAGTCTGTAATGAATATGTTGGGTTTAAAAATTGATCGCCCTTCAACACTTATGTTAAGGTCATTAAATAAAGGAAAAACTAAACCAGAAGGTGTAGTTTCAAATGTGGCAATATTTGTTATGGGTGTGGTATGTGTGGTAGACTTTCAAGTGATGAAAAATGGTATTGTTGCGTACCCAATGTTCTTTGGGAAGACCATGGCTAAGGAGAGTTCATGCAAGAAACTACTGGAATGAAGGTTTCATGACACTTGGACGTGGTAGAGAGAGGGTGAAGATAAATGTGATCCCTCGACATCATAAGGCAGAACCTGTGGATTCAAGTGATGAAAGTGATGATTGGACATCCTCTGATTACTCTAGTACTAGTGAAGTGGACACTGAAGATGAAGAAAGTGAGGTTGATGTTTCAGTCATGGATATCCTTCCAGCCACACCAACTCATGACCCCATAAAATTATTTGAAGAAGAAGTTGATGATCGTCTCCAACAAATAAAGATTGGTGATGTTGTGATGGAGAGTGAGAAGGAATCCTACCTCTAGCTCTTTCGAAGGTACATACACCTATTCACTTTTGATTACAAGGAACTCCGTCAAGTAAGTTGGGTAGAACATTCTATTGAGCTGGTAGATGGTGCTAAGCCCATAAAGCAAATGCCATATAGAATGAATCCTAATTTTTCCAAGACTGTAAAAGAAGAAATAGATAAGTTGCTTGATGCAGGATTCATATTTGCTGTGGAGAATTTAGAATGGGTTTCTCCCATTGTGATCTCAATAAAAAAGAATGGGAAGCTACGCATTTGTGTTGATTACAAGAAGCTCAATAAGGCAAAAAAGAAGGATCATTACCCTCTTCCATTTTCAAATCAGATCTTGGACGAAGTAGCTGGCCAGGAGTGCTATAGTTTTGCTGATGGATATAGCGGCTACAACCAAGTTCGTATAGCAGAGAAAGATCAGCTAAAGACCACGTTCACCACTCCTTGGGGAACGTTTTCTTATAGAGTTATGCCTTTTGGGTTGTGTAATGCTCCAGCAACATTCCAGCGTTTGATGAATAGGGTGTTCGAACCCTACATTGGGACCTTCATCAGAGTATTTCTAGATGATTTTTGCATCTATGGGAGCAAGTTGGACCACCTGCACCAAATGGAGACAACATTTCAAAGGTTAGATGAAGCACAAGCCTCACTAAACCCTAAAAAGTGTGTCTTTGGATGTTCTAAAGGCGTTTTGTTAGGGCATGTTGTATCTAGAGATGGTATTAGTAATCGATCCCGATAAAGTTTCAAAATCAAAGATTTACCATTTCCTCTTAATAGAAGTAAGTTGAGATCATTTTTAGGCCATGTGGGTTACTATAGAAGGTTCATCAAGAATTTCTCAAAGATTGCCTGATCACTAACCCGATTCTTGAAGAAGGATATTACTTATGATCCAGAAATAAGGCGCATGAAGCTTTTGGACAAGCTGAAGGAAGCCCCGGTGTCTTCACTGTTTTGAAGAATCCAGATTGGAGCAAGCCATTCATTGTGTACACTGATGCCTCAGATGCAGCACTAGGAAGTACTTTGAGCCAAAAGGATGAAAATGGGAATGAACATCCAATTTACTTTGGGAGCAGACAAATGAGCAGTCTTTGAGGTAAATTATCTTGAATGCGAAAAAGAGGCTCGCTATCATTTTTTTGTAAAGAAGTTTAGAAATTACTTGCTAGGGCAAAAATTTCTAGTTGTAACAGATCATCAGGCTCTAAAATATATTGTAAATAAGCCTAACCCATCAGGGAGGATAGCAAGATGGATAATTTTACTACAAGAGTTTGAATTTGATATTATAGATAGGCCAGGAAAGAAGCATGTCAATGCAGATGCACTCTCTCGAGCCTATGATGGTTTAGGATCATCTTGTGATGATGATGATTTCCCCGATGCAACATTGTTATCCCTTGACACAATCCCTAACGAATACATAGATATTTGGAATTATCTGAATGAATTCAAGTTTCCTGATGGTGCCAATGCAAATACTAAGAGAAAGATTACTCAAGCCAATCGTCCATATTCTATTCTGCATGGAGTATTATTTCGAATAGGACCTGATGGACAGTACAAGAGGGCAGTTGGACGTGATCAAGGGAAGGAACTACTAGAAGAATTCCACAATGGTACATGTGGAGGGCACTTCTCTGGACAACTTACAGCAAGAAGGATCTTGGATGCAGGTTATCATTGGCCCACTCTTTTTAAAGATTGTTATAATTATTGTAAGACATGTGATATTTGTCAAACACATGGTAACCGTAAAACTTCATCAGCTCCATTATGTCCTATTCTTCCCCTTGGTCCCTTTGAAAAGTGGGGAATAGACATTGTAGGTCCACTTCCAACTACATCACGCCAAAATAAGTATATTGTAGTTGCCACAGATTATTTAACCAAGTGGGTTGAAGCTAGGCCATTGAAAACAACTTCCATGGATGAAGTGGCAAGGTTCATGTATGAATGCATTGTCACTAGATTTGGTTGCCCATTAGAAATTGTAATAGATCAAGGAAGCCACTTCATTAATGAGGTGGTAGAAGCCCTAGTCAATAAGTTTTCTATTAAGCACAAGAAGGCAACAACATACAAGCCAAGCACAAATGGACAGGTGGAACGAACAAATTTTGTGTTGTGTCAAATTCTAGCAAAAGATGCAGCCTTGCAGGTACATAAATGGGATAAAAGGATTCATGCAAAGCATTGTGGGCATATAGGGCAACATCAAAGTCAGCAACAGGATACTTCCCATTTCAGTTGGCCTATGGCATTGATCCATTCTTCCTATTGAGTTTTATATTCCCACCGTGAGAATTATGAAAAATGAAAGGATGGATGAAAGTGATTGATAAAAGAAAGGTTGGTACATCTTTATTTCTTGGAGGAAATGAGAGAAATATCAAAGGATATAAGCCATAAGAAGAAAATGAAGCGAGAAGGAGTACTTTAATCAAAAGATCCAGTGGTCTCCATTTCATGTGAATGACTTGGTTCTAGTATATGATTCCAGATACAAAAAAAAGAAGACAGAAAATTTCTTCCAAAATGGATGGGGCCCTACAAAATAGCAGTTGTGCATGAAAATGGTAATGCACTGATTTGGAGGGTGGATGGCACTCCCATTACAAAATGTGTCAACCACGACAAGTTGAATATTTTCCAAGCACCAGAATAGTCTACTCGAGGACGGAGTAGAAGCTAGGAAGGGGGAAGATGTGGACACTAAAATTTTCCTCCGTAATTTCTATTTCATTAATGTATGTATTAGGAATAAGATGTTGTTAAGTGTAATTAGTAGCGTCGATAGAAGATAACAATGCCGTCGATGCGGTGCCGCCAATAATGTGGAGTACGGTAATAGTCAAAGTCACAATAGGAATGTTGTAAAAAGTAAATATTTGTCGTAAGTGGTCCAAAGAATGTTAAAATGTCAAAGTTTGGGTAATTAGAGAAGTAGGGTCTACATGATTAGGAATAAGAAATATTATATTGGTAATAAAGACAAGGAGTGAGGTCATAAATATTTTGTGTATTTTATTTGTAAAAAGTCTAAAAATGTGGAACCCATGTAAAATGATAAGGTTTATCTTATCTTAATAGATAAGCTTACATGTACGAGATAAGAGTTAAGGTATGGAATATGATTCGTCGAGTGGATTTCTTATCCTATCTTAGAGATAAGATGGATAAGCCTGGAAGTTCTATAAATAGAGAGGCTACCCCCTCATTTAGCATAGAAGGAAGTAGTGAGAAATATTGTAGGAAGTGTACGAACGAAGCCATCGTTTAAAGGTGTGTTGAAGAAGCCATTAAGAGGTGTAATTGTAAAGTTTCTCCCATAGTCTTGGTGAAAGGCAAGTGAAGTCAATAACACTTGAAGTGCCTCATGGGTGAGATTGTAACAGTTTCATGTTAATATTATAATTTATTTTGATATTTCAGATTTGTCATCATTCTGTCTTATCATAGTTGATGGTATTTTTGTGTTATGTTGTTGTTTTGTTTCCAAATTACATCCACCAAACTAAAGGCTATGCATTAGTAAATAATCATAGCACGAGGAGTTCCCGGTGAAGAATTATCATAGTGCCGGATTGGTGATGACAGGTCACCAAACTGATATACCAAATTGGGCCATTGCATACATTGTTGCCACTATCTCAAAACAAAAATTTGATTGGTGCACATATCTATCCAAAAAATAAGAACTGACATAACTAACTCAAAACTTTGAGAAAAACCTTTCATTTATTATGAGGCACTTTTAAATTTAAAAGATAAAAAAATTCCTACTTGCACTGATGAGGAGTTGATGAAGTTGTGAATTCCATTTGAAGATCAATAGGTATAAACTATTTAGTTTTTAATTGTATTTCAATTTTTGACATTACAGTGCACATTATTAAAACTTAAATTTTAATGTTTTGCAGAGAAGATATCTTGAAGCCCTTCCCCGAAAAAAGGTGTTATCGAGAGGAAGAGGCCAACAACACGCTGAGGCTTCGGGGGACTCCCAATCTGAAATGGAAGCTCACTCCTCTCCAAACCCTCAACAGTTTGAACTCATTAAACGCCAGAGAAGTAATACCTTCTCATATATTATTTACAAATTCCAAAGTTGCATATTTATTTTTCAATTTAAATTTTAACCAAATGAATTGACAACATTTAATATTGATGAATTGCAGGGACTTTGGAACATACACCTGTTTCACAAACTCAACCTTCTTCCCCAACTCACTCCATACAGTCGCATGCATTCATATCTTATGAGCAGACACTGAGTACAACTCCTACAAGGCCACGTATAACAACAACTATAAAGACGACATTTCAGATAAGGAATTAAACAAATTGGAAAATATTAGTGCCGAGGCCCAGGCATATTTTAACAAATGGTCCAAGGACAAGGATTTGGTAGCAATCGCAAATGCCGAAAGAGATAGAGCGGTTGTAAGTACTATTACATTCAAACAATCATTCTTGTTAATTTGAAATTTTCATTTTTTAGTAATATTTTGAATTGACATTACTCTTTTTGTGCAGTTGAAATATGAAAATTTGAGGAGTCAGGCAAAGGTTTTGCAAGTTCACTTGGAAACAACAAAGAAAATTTGACTTATCCATGACAAAAAAAAATTTGAAGCAAAATATTGTTTTGGTTAACAAAGAAAACAATACACTAAAGTGGATAATTAAAGAGCATGGTTTTGACCCTGACATATTATTCAAAGATAAAGCAGCGGCTGATCCAAATTTATTGTCGCATGGAGATGCGACAAATCAAGAAGAAAGAATTTTTAAAAAAACGGGATGTCTTTTTGAGAAGATCTTATAAGTTCAGGGGTTATTTCTGGTGTTGGGGAAAGAGGTACAGCCACAGTGGAAGAAGCCGTTGGGGAAGAGAGTAGAGGAGTAGAATTGGATAAAGAAAAAGAGGGTTTTGAAAACTAGAAACTTTTATTATTGAGGAAACTTTAAATATTGAATTTGAAAACTTATACTATTGAGTATGTACTATGGTATTTGAATTTAATTATATGGATTTATATACTGAGTCTTTAATTTTAATTACATTAGACAGTGATTATCACAAATTATATGTATGTTTCTTGTTTACTTGCATTGTCATGAATTGTATGTGGACGTAGATGATGAATGATGACAATTGATAATTAATGATAGATGATGCTTTGAAAGACGATGAATGACAATAATGATATGATATATATGGAAGATGATCAATTTAATGTGGACGTAGATTTATCATCAAGCATAGTAATTCTTCTTCTCTAGACTTTTGAAATTCTTCTTCTCTAGAATGGATATAGATGATAAATAAATGGAATGTGTTATAATGGATATAGATGACATTAGAACAAATAGAATTGTAATGATATGATTATAAATTATTTTAAAAAAACTGAATTGTTTTAATAAATTTAAATTAGATAAATAATTGTGTTAATAATATTTGTAGTTTTAGGAGTCAGGATATGATAATGATATGGTGATGATATGATATATATGGATGATGAGGAATTTTATGTGGACTTATATTTAAAATTATATAATGTATTGTTTATCCCACGATTAAAAAAATATATCAAAGGATTTTGCGCATATAAAAATAAATTAAATATAATTCTAAGAAATCAAGAAAGAT
The DNA here is from genome assembly GCA_018340775.1 of Taxus wallichiana var. yunnanensis. NCBI lineage: Eukaryota > Viridiplantae > Streptophyta > Pinopsida > Cupressales > Taxaceae > Taxus > Taxus wallichiana. The sequence goes on along the minus strand of CM031239.1, from coordinate 243,247,952 downwards.
TCATCACCTGCAAGAAATTAAACATAATTTCAAATATGATAGGATTTAGCTTACCTCTTGCGTATTAGATTGCTGTGAAATCATCAAGGGTAACATGTTATGAAATCATCAAGGGTAAGCGTATTAGATTCTTTGTGAAATCTTACATATATGATAAGGTTTGTTTTACCGACATTGTAGATAGAGGGTGAGTTGCGACATCGTCGATCTGAGAAGTGCCAAGCAACATCTTTAAATATGTAGACCAACAATATCTGTAAATAAATGTAAATATATAGAATTAGACCTATAACATCTTTAATGATAACAAGAGCTGAAAAAATGTAAAGTAACAAACAATAAGATTATGTTGAAGAAGATACCTATTTAAAATTGAAATCATCACTGGTAATGTGCTAGATCTTTGTCTTAAAAAAATTCAACACAAAAAATGGATTAGTAGATAGATGGGTGAGTTGCCTGACATTGTCAATCCCGAGAAGTAACAGCTTCCTCGGACGGATGTCAACCCACGTTTTCAAAAAATAAAAAGATTGTATTTAACTAAATGTAAATACATAGATCGTAACATCTTTAATGATAACTTGAGCTGAAAAAATGAATAGTAACAAACAATAAGATGAACTCCCCTTTAATTTTAACGTTCCTATCTTTTTGTAATGTCAACATTAAGAGGTAATTCAATTATGATATTGCAATATGTGTATATAAGATTATTGAAAACATCAAATATAGAAACAAAAGTCCTAAATTGTGTAAGGATATAATATTCTATCAACACTAATTCCAAAAATTATATAGCTTAAATTAGGATTAGGGTTAAAAATAATTCACCGTTCTACCAGATGTAGGGGTATAACGGTGATTTGAAACTGGATAAGGATGTTGTGCAGAGTGTCATAAATTTTCCTTTGAGATTTGGGATCCTAAAATAAGAGGAAATGTTCATCTATTTTAGAACAAGTTTTCTTGATGAATGTGTCATAGGGCTACTGAATGTGTCCTTTGATACTAAGATATCTAATCTATATCTAACACATACTTCACACGTGTTTATTGATCTAGGATATGTGTATGAATATTTTCAACGACTCTTCTACAACTATAAATATCATCTCTTTGTATTTTAGACCTATTAGCCTAAAAAAGTGTTTCTAATTATATACATTAGATTTACCTCATCATTCCCCCTTCGATACCTATGAGTGCTAGAAATTATGCACCAAATACACCAAAACAGGATTAAACTACTTGTAGTTCTCCAAGTGTCATGGAAGAGTAGAGGTTAGAAAAGTGTAAATGAAGATGGAGCCCTAATTTTATCCTCAAAACTTGGTAACATTGCTTGGCTTGTATTTAATTAAGGGATAGAGATATGTGATAAGGGTAAGAAGATAGATATAATCAAAATCAGATAACTCATGTATATGGTGACTTATGAAAATTAATTCTTGATCAATCAAATATAAGTTGACTAAGGTAATGTGTGAATTTGAAAAGATGACTATTGTAAGTATAAGGGGCTAGTTTATTGGAAATGTGAAAAATAATTAGAGGGTCATCCACATCTATTACAATATGATGGAGCACCAACACATAAAAAACATTGATATAAAAATGCATCATCTTTGGTAGTTAATCTATCACAAGACTCTCAACCTTAAGTTTTTTCGAACAAAAAATTTGGTTTTAGACAACTTCATAAATCCCTTGCTTGAGGATCAATTTTTTCATCTTAGGAAACTTTTGGGAGTGAAGGCAATTTTCATTAAGGTGGGATAGTTCAGTGTTCCTCCTTCATTCCCTTTATTAAAGTACATATTAAGGGGGGATGTCAGTGTATTTAAATAACCATACACTATTGTATATAATTAAGGTGCACTTGTAATATTAGTTGTATTTTAGTATTTGGATAATTCACCCATTAGTGTACATTTATCCACATATATTAATAGGGAAGAGTATGAACCAATTTATTGACTTGATTATCTTCATTATTAATAGAAAAGTAAATTTTCCTTACAAGTTAACTACTCTCCAAGCCTAATAATAGCCTCTACTTGTTTTTATAAAAGTATGGAGAGCTAGTGTTAGTGATCAATCTTGTGGAAGAGAGTTTTTATTACTATGAAGAATTCAAGCCATAACATCTTAATAAAATTGTGGTACTCATGATACTCTCGGTAAATTTGTGTTATGTCTTTACTTTAAGCTTTCATTAATTAATCATGTATACATGCTTGTGGGTGTTTGTTTTATGGTTGTTAACTATGATTTTGGAGAGTAAATTGTACATTAATAATCATCCCAAATATTTCAATTCAAATTTTCAATGATGACATCTTCAAAATGTGACACTTTCTTTTTTCTTGTCAATAGCTTCATCAAACTCGATGTTGTCTTCTGTAGAATGTGACGTGCGACAACAAGACGTCAATAATCACTCCTGACGGACATGCGTCAATGGAACGTCAATGGTCTTGACTAACGCACGTCACTGGCTTCTATTGGTGTGCGTCACTGGCTTCTATTGACGCACGTCACTGGCTCCTATTGACGTGCATCACTGGATCCTTTTGACGTGCATCACTGGCTCCTATTGACGCACGTCATTGGCTCTATTGATGTGCGTCACAGCTCCTATTGACGCATGTCACTGGCTCCTATTGACGCGCATCACTGGATCCTATTGACGTACATCACTGCCTCCTATTGACGTGGGTCACTGGCTGTTATTGACGCGCGTCATTGGATCCTATTGACGCATGACATTAGGACTATTGTCGTGCGCATCAGCTAAGACCTTTGATGCGTGTCAATTGAAGCCATTGACACCCAATTTAGCCTATAAATACCCTTCAACCAGTCATTTTCTCGTTTTCACCTTCCCGCTCTTGAATTTTTGCAGGTCTCAATCGTTGTCAAAGACGCAAGTACAACTATAATGTCGACTTCACATGCTTCCCAACTACAAGTTCAGCAAAAAAATATAGAGAATCCAATTCAATCGATTTCCAAGATCAACTACAGGAATCCCTTATGCCCTCACATCCATATTGTTTTAAAGATGTCTTCAGAATATAAAGATTTGATGGATGCGTGTGAATTTACAGGGCTCATTAATATGCCCCATTTCGAAACAGATCCGGATATTTTGAATTACCTTCTGTCATCCTACAATTCAGAGGATGGCATTTTTTATGTGACTCTGAACGATGGCCGAATGTTCCAATTCAGTATCAAAGCAAATGACATCCATTGGTTTACGGGCCTTCCGTTCAAAAATTTACCAATTGTTACAACCAAGGCAACACTCGTGGAAGAAGACAAGAAATTTCTCGAATCAACGTTCGGTTTCCATGTTGATTGTAAGTATAATTCGTTTTAATTCATATTTTTTATTCTGATACAATTTGTTGTTATAAATTTATAGTAATTTTCACTGTTTCGCATTTGCAGCCCATGTCAATAAATCCAGGCGTGGTGTCTAAGATGTAGCATTTCTGAGTACATGTAATTTTTGCAATGCTAGGGTCTAAGATGAGCTTTGTAACTTTGTTTGACCTGATGAGTGCAGTGGAAAAGTGTGTACTTGAAAGTATACTGGCATGGGCAGAGTTTAAACAAAAAAATATCTTAAGAAAAGCGATGGAACCAAGAAGGGGAAATTAATTGATGTTCCCAAACTTGATGATGCAAATCAAGTAGGGGGAAGAATTCGATCAATGTAATTTAATATTAACGGAGGGTGACTCACCAAGGCTATTCTTTGTAAGTGTTTGTGCCTTCAATCGGGAAATGTGAATACTGAATTTGGTAGTATTGTGACATGTTTCGACATCACTTTCCAATTTAATTTTTTGTTATTTTAGTTATCTTTATCCTATCAGGTGGTAGGAATATCTGTTGTTGGTCAAGATTATTATGGCGTGTTTCCTCTCAGAGGTAAGTTTCTCAATGTCAGGGAAGCTACCACTCACCAACAAATGGAGAATAAAGAGATAGTAAATATAAAAAAAATCCTTGGTCTACAGGAAGATAAAATATATGACAGCATTAAATCTTTAAGATATGGCCATCTGATGATAATGTGTGAGACAGTACATGATCTTTATCTAGCGTTTAGTTTAGTTTACCTTAATTCGACACATCCTTTCTAGTGAGATCCTTTTTGACTTGTCCTTTGTCTCTTAAAGGACCATGATGGTTCCCACATCAAAGGATTGCTGATCAATTTCATACACCATAAGCGGCCATCACCGCTTAAAATTCCTTCATTTGTTGTGGAATTTATCACTCCTATTATCGGGGTAAATGTTCCCCTGTATTTGGTTGAGTGTATTGAGACTCTTTATATTTGTTTTTAAGCCTCCAGAGGTTATGTATCTTCATTTATAATTTTAGAACATGTTCATGTAGGAAACTCACAAAAATTGAAATGTGTTATCTTTTACACCATTCCACGAGTATGAAGCTTGGAGAGAATCATTGAGTGGATCGATAATCGGCTAGACCATAAAGTACTACAAATTAATGCTAGTTTGTTTTCTCTTTATATGTTTTTAAGTTTTGGTTTTGCTCACTTGCTGATTAGGTATCACTTGTTGCTTGGACCATACGGGGTTTGGGCACAAGTAATTCTAAAGAGGGCAAGGAGTATTTCATAGAATCTGGACAAGCACAAAAAGATTTTTGTGGGTTGATGAGAAATATGGAGATGCAATTGAGCTAGCCTTCAACAGAAGAAGATAGAGGCCAGAAAAAACTTGCTGAGACAATTTGAGGTAGTTAGGCCAGGGGAGCAAGGTGAAATGAAATCTGAATTAAAATGATATTCATTTCAACACTAACAAGTTAACAGTTGCCACCTTTTCCTTTGGAGAACTTAATTGGTTATGATTGTCAATCCCATGTCAGTGAGTTTATTCTTCCTCATATCAATCAGCTTATAGAATGGGAGAGAAGGGCTAAGGTTCTTATCAATGAGATTATTAGTCGTTATGAAAATTATTGGCAACGGGATAGTTTATACGTTGCAGCTGATCCAAATTTGTTGTCGCATGGAGATGCGACAAATCAAGAAGAAAGAATTTTAAAAATCTGGATAGTGCTACTGCAAAGATCTTATAAGTTCAGGGGTTATTTAAGTGTCTTTGGGAAAGAGGTACAGCCAAAGTGGAAGAAGTCGTTGGGGAAGAGAGCAAAGGAGTAGAATTGGATAAAGAAAAGAGGGTTTTGAAAACTAGAAACTTTTATTATTGAGGAAAATTTAAATATTGAATTTGAAAAATTCTACTATTAAGTATGTACTATGGTATTTGATTTTAATTATATGGATTTATATACAATCTTTAATTTTAATTACATTAGATGGTGATTATCATGAATTATATGTATGTTTCTTGTTTACTTGTATTGTCATGAATTGTATGTGGACGTAGATGATGAATGATGATAATTGATAATTAATGATAGATGATGATGAAAGACGATGAATGACGATAATGATATGATATATATGGACGATGATCAATTTAATGTGGATGTAGATTTATCATCAAGCACAATAATTCTTCTTCTCTAGACTTTTGAACTTGTTTTAAGATAATTATTCTCTATACTTGTAATGATATGATCATAATGTCATTAGAATGGATAAAGATGATAAATAAATGGAATGTGTTATAATGGATATAGATGACATTAGAATGAATAGAATTGTGTTAATAATAATTGTAGTGTCAGGACTCAGGATATGATAATGATATGGTGATGATATGATATATATGGATGATGAGGAATTTTATGATATGATATATATAATTCTAAGAAATCAAGAAAGAATCATCACTGGTAAGAAATTAAACATAATTGCAAATATGATAGGGTTTAGCTTACCTCTTGCGTATTAGATTGCTGTGAAATCATCAAGGGTAAGCGTATTAGATTGCTGTGAAATCTTGCGTATATGACAGGGTTTGTTTTACCTGACATTGTAGATAGAGGGGTGAGTTGCCTGACATTGTCAGTCCTGAGAAGTGCCAGCAACATCTTTAAATATATAGACCAACAATATCTTTAAATAAATGTAAATATATAGAATTAGACCTGTAACATCTTTAATGATAACAAGAGCTAAAAAAATTTAAAGTAACAAACAATAATATTATGTTGAAGAAGATACCTATTTAAAATTGAAATCATCATAGGTAATGTGCTAGATCTTTGTCTTAAAAATTCAACACAAAAATGGATTAGTAGATAGATGGGTGAGTTGCGACATTGTCGGTCCCAGAAATGTGACTTCCTCGGACGGATGTCAACCCACGTTTTCAAAAAATAAAAAGATTGTATTTAACTAAATGTAAATACATAGACCTGTAACATCTTTAATGATAACCAGAGCTGAAAAAAATGAATAGTAACAAACAATAAGATTAAGGGGAAAAAGATACCTCCTTAAAGTTGAAATCATCACGCTTATATTGGTAATGAGCTAGATCCATGTTTTAAAAAAACCAACACGAGAAATGGATTAGTAGATAGATGGGTGAATTGCCTGACATTTTTAGTATATAGACCTGTAACATCTTTAATGATAAAGATAAAAGATAGATAAAGAAGATACCTATTTAAAGTTGAAACAATCCATTATCAATAGCTTCATCAAACTCGATGTTGTCCTTTGTAGAATGTGACGAAGAGCCAATTACACTCTGAAGGTTGGGAATATTTGTACTTGTAGCTGTATTATTCACACCTCTTCTTTCGCAAAGGGAATTCCAGTGTGCAATTACTCTGTCGAACGGAAAGGTTTCAATGGAGTATCGAGAAACATAACACCTCATGCAACTTTCCAGATTTTTATCCAACCTGTTTCTCTATTTTGATTTTATAAATGACAATTTCTGAAAACCCTTTCATCCTCCACAGACCCCAAAATCATTGTTTGGCATAACTCATATAATTTGAAATATTCAATGATATCTTCTTGTAAGATAGAACTTTGATAGATTCCTCACCACAACCTTGTAATAGCACCACTTTCAGAAGGTTGATCTAAATTCTTATATTGGTTCCTCATTGTTGTTGCAAAATTTGTTGACTGAAACTTTAATAAATCGGCATTCAGTATACCTTTGATTTCCATACCCTTGAGCTCTGACATCTTTGTAAATTGTTCCATTATTGTACCCATTGATTTATGGAAATGCTTTCTGACAAAGTCTCAGCTTTTGTACCACCTTGATATTCCAAAAATTAGGATTCATCACACCCATGTCTTCCATAATTTTATCTTTACGAAATGTTCCCTAATTACGATGAGAAGGTTTCTGAAAATTTTTAAGCTTTATTCTTGTTTTAACTATAACAGACTCAAACAAATTATGTGTCACGGGAACATCTTCTTATTCGATCTCTGCAATATCTTGACGTTTTTGCAAAATGTGCATTGGTATTTCCCTCCCATTAACAGTGATGCAGAGGTGATCATGGATATTAAATCTCAAAAAGGTGTTAGGATTTTTAAGATCTAATAAATCTTTCCAATTTTCAAAAATAGGTGCATCAAAACTATCCTGGGAATAGTACAATATATCAAGACTTTGACATACCATTTTTCTCATCCGTATAAAATCCACAATATAGATTAATCTGCCCTGTGCATGCTTCATCAGTGTATTGATCTCCTTTAACATTGGAAGAATACAAACCAATGTAAGCAATGTCTCCAAATCGATTTAAACGAAACACCAAATCCCTTGCCCTATCAACTTCATGATGGTATTTGTGCATGAAACAAACCAATGAAGGATACTCCTCACGAACTCTGCATGCAGGTTCATACAAAGAGATCCATCTAGTCTCCACATCCTTCAGAAGTTTTTGGCAATATATAATTCCAATTACAAATTTTTGGAACTCGAGAAAACGCTTTGGGCTGCTTGACATATAGGCATGAAGTTCTCTTATAAGGTCTTCTAATTTAGCAACATTTTCGTGGTTGCTTACCATTTTATATGCTAAATTCATTATGTGAGCCATACAGTGAATTGGTAGCATATATGGGGCCTTGTTGTTTGTAATCTAACACAGAGCCCTATTCGGTGACCCTGCATTACAGATGCACCATCTGCTCCTTCGCATACCAACTTTCGTAGCAATTTCATAATTAGTTATTCCAGCAACATCTTTCAAATGAGAAACAACTATTTTATATAGGTTTTCGGCATTGCATTTTTCAACCATTTTCATAACACCCAACTGATGAGGTGTCCTTATATGATTTTTTAAACTATAGATGCGGATACATACCCATGCGGTGTTGTCGACTGTTGTCACTTCATCAATTAAAAGAGAGATAAAGTTTGATTTTTTTACATTCTCTTTCAAATATTCCTTCTCTATCATCGAGAGGTATTTTGCCAATTCCCATCCACTACTTTCAGACCAATGAGACTGAGGTACATTCAGCATTTTGTTAAATTGATACAAAACTTTGAAATCGAGGAAATCCGAAATCGCTCTTCCTTTTTTTAGTATTTGAAAAAGAGTAGAGAATTGTATGAATTTTGCATGTAGATTTGTTTCTTTCATCTTACCAATATGCGATGTGATCGTTCCTCCCTTTTCCAACAGATGTCTGTGTTTTTTTTGCTTTGCCTCATATTCCGCTGCGTATCTAACATGAATGCATTCTTTTTCAGTTTTCCACCTATGTGTTTTGATTTTCTGGCCATCCGCCCCGTTACAGTTAAATATTGTTTTCCACAATGTTTTTCTATAGTGTCCAGCTTCAGTTGCATTTTTTGTTGCTTTCCCAATTTCCACGTACATATTGTACATGTACATTCAGATGGGATTTCTTCAGAATTAGATGATTGTACAGTTCAATAAAATGTAAATTTATTTGCCCAATCAAACTTGTATGTCCTGCCAATGGTCCACATATTCTTGTTCATTTTCAATGCTTTACTTTTTTGAGTAGAATTTTGAGCAATATCACAATCACCTGGTTTCCTCTTTCTTGGACCGGAGTTTGATTTTGATTTGTCTTCCATTTTTCTGAGTGTTTGTATCTGTGATATCTAGCTGCACTTCTGGTTGCACCCCAACAGGAACAATATCTTCAAGATCTGGCATATTATCGTAGGTTTCATTTGTTTGACTTTGATACTATGTAGAATGCATGTCCACCTCAATAATACCTTCCACACAGTCAATATTCTGATTCTTTGTGGTGGCATCTATATGATTGGTATTTACAATATCTGTATCCGCAGAGTTTCCAAAATACTTGAAGAGTGATTTCTGAGATTTCTTACTTACTTTTAGGTTATTCGTATTCTTTGAGCTGGCACCTTCCATTATTCTGAAAAGAGTCCTATGTCAGCAAAAGAACCAAGTAGCGACTCTGTCCAGTGTCTGAGGTCTTGTCGCACGTCCCCTGTCTGAGGTCTTTGTCATGTGTCAACTCTACACTTGTCATGCGTCAACAACCCATTTCCTGTCGCGCATCCACTATCTGAATATACTGTCGCGCGTCAACACTGCCCAAGTCACGCGTCAACACTTCCTCTATCGCGCGTCAACTTCTTTGCCCAAGTCACACGTCAACACTTCCTCTGTCGCGTGTCAAGACAACATTGTTGATTGTTGCGTGTCAACAATGCATTTGTCACGTGTCAACAATCATAGGCTAACAGTAATCTGAATCTCTGGTGCTTAAGGGTATGCGAGTTCAAATTTCACAGTATTGGTAATTTGTTAAGCTACTTGAGGTATACTACAGTGAATCAGCTAGGTTTTTAGAGGAGATGTTTTCAAATGAAGGTGAAGCCAACCCTGAAAAAAATATACTATATATTTTAGGTGAACAGGACACCGACCCACTCCGAATAATTCACCTTTTCAAATTTTCCTAAAATGAAATTTTCACCATATTACGAATATTCACCGCTAAAATTATCCTGGTTTTGGTTTACCCTCTGCCGAGGATTTTCCACCCATGGATGTATTGGTTTATCTGTATTATCCTTTCCAAGATATTTTTTTATTGGTCCACCATCATCGGTGATACACTTCACAAACAATTGATCAAAATGAATATGATTAGATGCTTCTACATGACATCATATCGACTTATGCGAGTGGTAAGAAGAAAGCTATTTTCTGGACTCAAAATTAGAGGAGTCATGGGTCCATCAAATACTGTCTTCCATTATTATCTGCAATTGAGTGTCAAAAAAAGCTCACATCATTTCACAAGAGTTAACGATGCATTCACCTTACACGTGATTGAAACCTTAATCGAGAATATAGAGGAAAGATGTTCTAAAGAAGTAATTAATGTCATTTCCCAATGGGGAACATGGTTTATTTAATTTTCATCCTTTTCCTACATTTACATAAGCGGCTTTGCACGTACTCCATGGAAGCTTCCTAAGTACGTCAGTGACAGATGGGAATTAATGGATCTTGTGCAACAATTATTCCAAGTTCACTTTCTTCTTAGTGACAAGCATCACTCAGGAATTCATTTCCCAATCCAAATCGGGGAATACCAATGTCCAAATCTCTTCATTGCACAACTCATGGAAAAGAATTTTCCCTCATCACTATTCATCCATATGTGAAGATATCCACATTTGATATTAATGGATATATGTAGAAAATTATTGGAAAAAATTATCAACATAACCCTACCATGGAATATTTCTAGGTTGCCTATTCATACAAACATGAAGTAAGAAGACAATATTTTTCTTGCCTAACCCTTGCTCGAGATCAAGGCCTTTCACATCAGAAACCTCCAAATTAATTCATAAATGATGATGAATATTTTATTGATCCTTCATATGATGTAGTTTCTTTTACCCCTGTTTCCATGAATTGATTTGACCAAAAGAGATGAATATTCTCTTGATATCAAGAATCAATTGATTCTTGAAAGAAGCATATCTTGGTGTGAAAGAGAACTTTCCAAGTTACAATCAATTCAAGATCATACTTTTGACTCACAAAAATTACCAACTCGAGGAGGTCTCCATTCAACCAAAGCTCTTTCTCAATCAACCTCCCTGCCATATAGTCATACAAAACAAGAAAGAAAGGAGTGGTTTCAAAAAAATCAACTTCACCAAAGAATGTGTGACGTGGAGAAAAATATAAGGGTCTTATTCCCAGTGAAGGAAGAGAGTGTGTATTGGGATTTTCTACTTCAAGTAGATATTCTTCTACTCACATTTTTATAGCTATCGAGGCTCATGACAAATGATCCTCAACCATGCCTTGCACAAGCATCAACTCAGTGCAAGTAGTCCAAATATTGAACACATTGGAACCTACAATTCACGAAGAAATTTTCCAAAATTTACCAAATGATTAGGAGGTGGATATCAAGGTTATTTCTCTTGAAATCAAGGTCATAGAAAGGATTCTTGCAGAATCTCATGATGTCGAGAAAAATGAGAATGTTGCTTCAAGTTTTAGGCCTCTGTATGCAAAAATAGTGAATGATACTTGTTTCTAGGTTGATTGCAAAATCTTGAAATAGAATAGGGTTATCAAGGCAATTGAAATTGAGTTTCATGCCCTTTTCAAACTTTTAATGACATCATTCCAACTAATCCTAAAGTGATCTCTCAAATAATGGTGGACGATGACGAGAAGCAGTTGCGGACCTTGCCATCCTTTGGTTGACAAGGAGTTTAATGCCATGGCATCTGTTGATTGTGAAGTTTCTAGACTTAGACACTGGGAATTCCACATTGGAAATTTATATGGTGATGGCTAAATATTCAATTGATATCGTGCTTTAAAAAGACTTGAGAAATATAATTCTCATTACTCTCAGCTCAAGGCCAAGAAGAATCAATTGATGGAATATGTTCAACATCGATAAATCCCATATCATCCACTTTCCCATTACCTAATGTAGTGGCTTCCATTGATGAAGAAACTCTAAATTTATCAAAATATATACAGACAAAGGGCCATGTCATCAAAACTTGGCTTTTAGAGATTCTCGTTTTAGGCGAAGAGACGATCAAAACATCGGTTAAGATCCATGAAGATGTCAGTGCATATCTTCATCTAATTCTTTCTTTCAAGGAAAATTTTATTTCTAACATATCAAATTTGGATGAGATATTTCCCGATCCTACAAGATATGACAAGTATAGAGTCCTCAATTTTAGAAATTGAAGGAATTCTTGAATTTGAATATCGAGGGAAACATTTTCTTTGGTGTCTACATCTGAAATCAAGAAAGTCACCTCACAATGATTCTATGATCCATTATGAGAGCGTATGAAATGAAGCCTTCAGTTCACTAAAATTTATTCAAGAATTCATAGTTGAGATCCCTTGAAACCTTGTAAATGAGCATAATAAACGGTGTTTATCGGAGAACATGTGGAAGATAAATTTTCACAATTGTTTAAGGACATGTATATTCCCGCCATCAATTTCTCTTCAGCTTTAATGAAGTGTTGCATGAAATTAAATAACTTGTTTGAGAATGCTCAACCAAATATGGTCAGTCTAAATGATATGCCAAGTAGGATCTTGGAATTGCAGGTATTTTGTGAGGCTATTCTTCGACCAAATGAACCGCGAGAAGAAGAAAATATTTTAAAACATTGGGAAGGTTCATATCCTTTCAATTGGTGAAAGAAGTGTATCCTAATTTCACCAATGGTTTAAGAAGATAGTTTTCTTGGTATCTAACGAAATGGGAGAGTCCATTTCTCATACGTTTGAGATAGGTGGACCCCATTTCAATGGATAGGGCACTTGTTATGGTCATATTTTTTAAAAGTGGAATTTTAAAATAAGGTATGTTGTTATTAAATTATCTTTCAGAAAAAAGTGGATAACTTAAGTAGTTTCTATTTTTGGGAGATTTTAATAAAGTTGGTTGAAAAAGTCAAAGTCACTAAAGTGCTTTATTTAATGTTCATGTAAAACCCTAACTACTTTGTAACCAAATTTTTGGTTATAAAAGGAAGTCATTGGATTTTTGTAAAGGCTAACTTTTAGATAGGAGAAAAAAAAATTATGCGCAAGCTTTGTTTCATGAAGAAACTATGTTCTTTTTGAATACATTTTTGTGTTAATAAAATAAAAAATTTGTTTCATTCATTGTCTCTTGTAACATTTGGTGTTCTTATGTTCATTAGATGTTATATGTCTAAATATTGCATGCAAATATTATCTTTGATCTTATTTTCAACATTATTAAGTTGTTGTTCTTGTTCACAGTGATCAAGCTCTACTATTTACTTTCTCATGTGTGTTCCCTTTACTCATTCTTGTTTAACTGATGCAAACTCTATTTTATTTGTGTTAGTTATTTATTGTTCTTCTCCATGCAATATTAGGCTCTACTTTTACCTAACTCTTGCATGTTCCTTCCATTCATTCCTTTCCATTTCATTCCTTCATTACATTCCATCTCCTCATTCACTTTTATTTCCATTGATTTTCTAACCCCCCTCCCCCACATACGATTTTGAATGTATAAGTGTAAATATAGTTTTGGATTTCAATAAAGGCAACCTCACCTTCATTGAGGAGGGACTTCATTCCCACACTATTGCATGTCATTTGCATGTGTGCAAATGCATATGCTAACAGGTTTTGGTGAGTCTACTGGGGATTATAGAATCGTTAACCAGTTCTTGGTTAAATATTTATGATTATCCCTCTGCATAAGTTCCATTTCTTCAACCGAACCTTAGGCTTGACGAATATTTTCATGGAGAAAATGCTTCCAAATTTTTAACAGTATATTAGGAAAACCATAAAATCTTGTAGCAATTTGTGGTTGTTGATAGAACCATTGAAAAAGAAATCTCTATGAATATTACAGGTAACCCACTTATCTTACAATCAAATCTTCTTTTTATAGATACTCAAGAAGACATGTTATCATATTTGAGGAAAGCTAGTTGGGAAAACTACACAAGAAACTATCATGTTCATCTCACCACATCGATACGAGATAACGAAGAAGATAAAGTAACAAGAGTTGCTAAATTTATTCAATCGTAAATAGCTCAAGAAAGAGAGCGAAGAAAAAGGATAGACCTAATCGTAACATGCTAGTGATCACTTCACAATAAATATTTCAAACTGGAATGAAAGAGATTTACATGAGGAGAAAAATCTAAATGTCAATTTGATCCCATTTTTGATTTTCAAGGAAATTTTGGTTTCAAGTTATCTCTTCTAAAAAAGAACACACCTCAAAGATCTCGCAAGCCTTACATCAAGTCCAAAAAGATCAAGAAAGGAAGGAATCACTACAAGTCAAGCAATTATTCTGTCTCACATTGTTTTGGCTTCTTATAGAATCTTTCTCAAGATGGTAGTTAACAAACCATGGGGAAATGACATAGGCCCATTAGCCTTACCAACTAGACATGATCTCCCACGTGGATCACAAAATATTCTTCCCAAGTTTGAGGGAGATGGGAAGACATCACCAGATGACCTCATTTTTGAATTCTTCGCTGCATGTGCTATTTTTTCAATAGAATATGAAGATTTTGTTATCTTACGCTTCGTTGAAACACTTTGCATCATGTTTCCATAGATTGGTTTGATAATTTACTAAATGGATGCATTACTTAACTGGAATGATATGAAAACTAAGTTTGAAGACTGATTCAAGATGACAGAAGATGAACATGCTCTTCTCACCTAACTATCTCGGTGAAGAAAGAGCCAAAAATATCCATGAGGAATTTCGTTGCTAAAATCAACAAAATGGTGAACAAAGTTCCTACTAGGATTCGACCAGGACCCTAATAGACAAAAATGTTTGTTTATTAACGCACAATAAACAAAGGTGTGCTATCATATGAGAAGGGATAGAGTGGATACTTTGGAACTTTCTCAATCCCTAGCCATAGAAATTGAGGATGAATCATTCATGGTGGGTAAATTCAAGAAAACATCCCTCAAGGAAAGCATCAAGAAATCCCTAATGCTTCGAAGCTATACTCACTAAGTTGGCTAATGATGTTATAGCTTTGAAAAATCAAGTTGCTCAAATTAGTACACCTAATCCTTACAAAGACATCTTAGAAAAGTCTATGTTCCCAACAAAGCTAGGATTTTAGGTGTTCCAAGGAAGCTTGTTATTGAAATAGATCCATGAAATAACACAAAGTGTGATGTAATTGAAGAAAGTGATGACAAAGTTGAAGTTGTTAAAGTCAACAAAGAAGATCTGAATCTAGCACATATGAACCTGAAGTCAAAGAGCTCAAAGGAGAAATTAATAATCATTTCTTTGAGTATCATTCGGAAGAAGAAAATGAATACGATTAAAGTATAGACTATGAATAGTCAATCTTTCGTTTTCTTCACACGCTCTCAAAAAAAAGGAGAAGAGTAAAACTAATGAGAAAGATAAAAAGAGATCCAAGAAAGTTCTTAAATAATCTAAGCCTAAGGAAAATTCCTAAGAATCCAAGACAAATGAGGCTCCTAAAGAGTCCAAGGAAATTGACGTTTCCAAGGTCAAAACTATGTTAAATAAATGAGGGCCTTTGTCAAGTCAATCATTTGATAAATCATATACGAAGGAAGTTTCTTCTTCCATATCGTATCAACGAAGCCCAAAGAAAAGGTCAAAAGTTTTCCATCATCAAGTTATAAAGAAATAGTATCTCGAGACATCAAATATGGTTACTTTGCCCAAATTTGATATCACTGACCATATCAATAAAACAAAAATTTCCATGTCACAGGTAGAGTACATGAAGTCTAATAAGGATCAATGCGAGAAATTGGTCCGGTTTATCAAAGGTGACTCTAGTGTTCATTCCTCTAAAGAAATTCTGAAAACTCCAAAAGATGGGAAGACTCAAAATATTGTGGCGGCCACTACACCTTCTAATGAAAAGATTGAACTTTTCTTTGTGTCCTTTCTAATCAACGGATCGAAATTAAGTAATTGTATTATAGATTTTGGAGCCTTGGATAATGTGATGCCTATGAAAGTAGCACATACTCTTGGGTTGACTTGTGCACGAGAACATTCAAATCTTGTTACTCAATGGAGATAACATAAGTTCTCTCGATTGGGAAGATTAAAGACACCTAGATGGTTTTAGCCCAATTTCCTCGAAGTGAGTTAAGGTATCTATTCTATTTGTTGACATTCCTACTTCATATGGTATGTTGGTCAAAAGCGAGAAAATTTTGTAGAGATCTGGGTGTTGAGATTTAAATGGATGGGTCTTATGCTATGATTCCTATCGGTGGAGAAATGAATAAGCTAATGCAAGAAACTCGGGAAAATTCATAGTGATGAAAACCGATGATCCCCATGCACATGCCTTGTTTCAAAACTCAAGTATGGGTAATTATATGATGACTATAGAGGTTCATGTGCCCGAGGTCACTTGCAAGACCCTAATGAGATATGTACTCTTGAGTTTGATGGAAGTTTTTGCTCAACAAGTTCCGACGCAGAGTGGTGTTCGTATCTCCGAATGGTAAAATATTTCCTTTTTCTTATAAAATATGATTTTCAAATAATAACAACATTGGAGGATATGAGGCATTAATCCTTGGCCTCCAAGTTGCAAAAGAGAAAGGGATAAATTTTTGAAAGTCTTTAGAGATGCAGAATTGATCATGAAACATGTAAGAAATTAGTTTCAGGTTAAGAATGATCATTTGAGACACTACATAAATAAAGTGTGGGAAGTGATATAAAACTTTGATGTTTTTTCCATAAAATCCATCCCTCATGAAAAGAATGAAAAAGTATATTCTCTAGTAGTCTCAATTTCATTAATGATTCCTTATTCAGAGTTTGATCAAGACAAATACACCATTGAAATGATTTCTATGCCTAGTGTTCCAGAAAATGCAAAAATTGGCAAGTATTAAATGATGATCAACAAATTATTTCCTTCTTAGACAAGAGGGATAATTTTGAACAATTTAACTTTGAAGGAAGTGATTCTACATTTCATGAATGGATGACCTCTCCCATTCGGAAGGAGTTGAGAAAAAGGATCCTAGTGATGGCATCATTCAAATCAAAGGAAATGAAATTTAAAATGGATTGGTTTCACTTAAACAAATTTTTGATAACCATGACAGTTTATCAAACAGAAAGAGTAAGCGGTGGAGGACTGTGAATTCTAATTACTATGAGAAAGTTAACATTATTACTAAGGAAAACCTTTCTGTGAACATCGGTAAGTGTTTCGACCTAAGGAGCACAAGAAATTCATAATCCTCCTTACCAAATATTCTGACGTCTTGGCTTTCTCATATGAAGACTTGAAGTCTTTCCAACCTAGGGAAATGGAGCATGCCATACCCTTGAAACCTTGTGCAACTCCATTCCGAAGAGAAGAAAATACAATATAATCCCAAGATAACAGGAAAATATTCCATGAGGTTCAAAATATGTTAGACACATGAATAGTTTTTTACATTTGAAATTCAACTCGGTTAACTAATATTGTACCGGTTTTGCAAGAAAAATGGAGAAATTTTGATTTGTGTGGATTTCATTAATCTTAATCAAGATTCCATGAAGGATAACTATCCACTTATAGTCATGGAACATATTTTGTATGTAAGTAATCGGATCAGAAATGATATCTATGCTAGATGATTTCTCTATTTATAACCAGATCAAAGTGGCTAGAGAATATCAACATAAAACTACATTCACCACCCCTTGCGGTAAATTTCTGTATAGAAGAATGCATTTTAGTTTGATCAATGCTGATGCAACTTTTCAAATGGCTATGGATATGGCATTCATAGATTATAAAGAGAAGATTATAGTGATATACCTAGATGACTTGAAAGTGTTCTCAAAGAAATGAAAAGACTACCTAAGAGATTTAGAGAAAATATTGCAAAGGTGTAGACTTCATAAGATTTCTCTAAATCAAATAAAGTCTTTGTTCAAAGTTACGGAAGGGAAAGCCGCTAGGTCAAATTGTTTCTAAATAAGGAACTAAAATCAATTCTGAGTGTATTCAAGCTATCAAGAATCTTTCCTTTCCTACAAGTAAGCCTAGAGGCTACTCATTCTTTGGGAAGGTAAATTTTTTGAGAATATTCGTGCCATATTTTTCCAAGCTGACTGAAGAAATCACTGATATGATGAAAGGAAAATAATCCTTCAAATGGTTGAATGAAGGTAGATAAGAATTTGAAAAAATTAAGGGTGCTATTGTAAAATATCCTACTTTAATGTTTCTTGATTTTAAAAAGCATTTTATAATCAATTTTTATGCTTCATTGCGAGATAGTCTTTGCCATCTTGACTTAACACAATTAAGAGGGAATCAAATCTCCTATTACATTTATGAGTTTTTGATTCAAGAAACATGAAATAAATTACACTCCCCTTGAGAGGCATGTGTTTGTGGTGGTGAGAGTATTGAAACATTTCAGGTACTATGTGTTGAATTCTCAAACCAAAATTTTAGTACTAGACACCGTAGTTAAATCAATGTTGACACAACAAGAACTAGGATCTAAAAGAGGTAACTAGATCTCCAAGATCTAAGAATATGATTTGGATATCAAGCCTACCAAGTTGGTTCGAGGAAGAGGACTCTGCCAACTCATCGTAAAGAATGAATCAAAAGGGGATGCTGACAAAGAACCAGTTGAATAAGGTTTACCACTGGTAGTTTTCATCAGTACCACAGATGAATGGTATTATGATATAGCCTACTTTCTCACATATGGTAAATGTCCTAAAATTCCGATAGCTAAGGAAAATAGAGATTCCAACTACATCATTTGGGACAACACTTTGTTCAAGAAAGGGATTGATGACATGTTCCTCAAATGTGTTGATAAAGAACAACAACCCAAGTTGCTTGAATCCTTTCAAAATCTAGCTTTTGGTGGTCATTTCTTTGCCCAAATGACACTCAAAAAAATTTAAGCACATTATTACTTGCCAACTATGTTTTGTGATGCTCAAAAATGGGTAACAAAATGTGAAGCTTGTCAGCAATTTGTTGGAAGACCTAAATTGGCATCTTTGCCTTTGAATCTAGTTGTCATTGAAGAACCCTTTTAACAATGGGGTTTAGATTTCATCAGATTTCTGAATCCTAATTCTAGTGCTGCTTATACTCACGTGCTCACTACAAATGACTACTTTACAAAGTGGGTAGAATCTATTCTGGTAAAACAAACATCTATTGCGGTAATTTGTGACTTCATCAATGAGAATATATTAATTTGTTACGGAATTCCACAAAAGATCATGACAGACAATGCTACCAACTTCTCTTCTGTAGAGATGATAACTTTTTGTTATGGGTATGGGATATCTTTGTCTCATTTATCAAATTACTACCCTCAGGGAAATGGTCAAGCAGAATCTAGTACAAAAAACATCATTTCTGTCGTGCACAAGTTAGTTGAGTAAAATCAAAGAACTTGGAATAAGAAGTTATATGATACATTATGGGCTCACTGCATAACTCTGAAAAGAGAAATCAAAATGTCTCCATTCCAAATCTTGTATGAAATCAATGCTCATATTCCCATCACATTGCAGTTAACAACATTATGATTGGCTCAAGTAGTTGATGATGAATGCTTCACTAATGCGTTAGATAAAAGGATCATGTTCTAAGCAATCTTGAAGAACATATAATTCAAGTAGAGAACAAGATCGAGGAACACCAATCAAAGGTAAAGGAATTTTTCAATAGGAAAACTAAGGAGAGACAATTTCATATCAATGACTTAGTTCTTCTGTGAGAAAAGAGACATGAACCAAAAGGAAATCACGAGAAGTTTGATTCGCTATGGCTGGGTCCTTTCAAAATCAGATATTTTTGTGGAGATAACACCTATTACTTTGTGTATCCTGAGGGAACTCATTTTCCTTTTCCCTACAATGGGCAATATCTCAATCACTATAAAAATTGAAAATAGGTTATCCCCTATATGTACATAGGCAATTAGGATTTTTGTTTGTTTTTTCTTCCAGTTTCTCGGTCTCCTCTCTTTTTTCATCCCGTTTTTGTGCCCCATCATTTTTGGGATCATGTTCATTAATATTTTGGTTTAGGTCTAATGCAATGTCCATAAAGTTCTTGTCCCTAATTAGAGCTAGCTATTATCAGCTAATTTTGATCATGCAAAATTAATAAACATGGAAATTTTGAAAATCTTCAAAAGTATTACTTTGTGTAATTTATTTCCCTAGTCGTGATCATCTCAGTTTTGTGATCGTTCTCATTTTCATTTCGTCCATTTCAGGTGAGAACTTCTCCTCCACATTAAAAACTACTTTTAATATTAATTAATTAATATCTAATTAATTTATCACCCTTTGTTTGATAAAATTAATTTTATTAAAATTTGGGGTTTTTAATTAAATAAATATTAATATAATAATTATTAAAAGTCAATCGAAATTTTTTATTTTGATTTTGGGGAAAGTAAGCTTTTGCTTCGCAATTTGGGATGCCAAATTGGCTTTCCATACTGCATTTCCCCTTTCCTAAAAAAATTATTTTAATTCCCCGCTTGTGGGATTTCTTTCACTAATCGCCAATTCAATGGATTAGAAAATGGGTAAAATCTCCCGATTTCCCACATGGGGAAATAAAATGGGGATTACTAGCTTTGCCTTGCCATTTTGTCTGAAAAGGTTATTTCTTTCCCACTTTCCCTTGGTAATTAATGCCACTACCTGAAGGAACAAGAGTCGGTTATTTCAATGGAAAGGGGAAACAATTTCGAGGAAGCTTCTTTAATTCCCGTAACCATTTCCCCATGAGAGTAATTGAATTTTCAGTGAAAGGAGATATCTTCCACACATTGGAGATCATTTGAAAGGAGAATTCTCATGCTAAGACAAAGCCAAAGTATTCATCACGTACTCATCCAAGATCATTGGGCAACTATCATGTGGGTTTTAAGAACCAAAGGGAAAGATTACATTGGTCACACATTGGCCAAGGAGGGAAATACAGTCCAAAGCAAGGAAGATCCTTCACACAGGGAAAAAAGAAACACAAGTATCCTCATACATTGGGGAAGAAGAACAAGGAATATTAAAACAAAAGTATTTTCCCACGCATTGAGGGAAGAAAGCAGGCCACACATGGCATAAAATAAAAGAGAAACTAGTTAGAGAGGATAATTTCCAACACAGACCAGAAAGGAAGGAGAATAATAATAAAAAATATTTATTCTACTTTGGTTAGAAATCTTCCACGCGTGGGGGAGGAAATATAATAGTGAAAAGGTATTTGTTTTTGTCTTCATTGAAAGGTCCATGCATTTGGAGTTAAAAACACCACACACCAATCCAAAAGGCCACGCAGGTGAATGAAATCAGTTTCAACGCATTGGTTTATGCATCAAAGGAAAGAAAAATAACAAAAAGGAAACAACAATTTAATAAGACAAGGAGCTTCTCCATTCCCACGCCTTTTTCAGGAAAGAACAGTCCAAAGTGCAACAATATCCACACGCCTAGAAGGATAAAGCAAAGAAAATTAAAATAGAGGGAACACAACACCACACAGGGGTAGAAAGAAGTCTTCACTCAATCTAAAGAATGCAGCAAACAACAAACAAAGGAATCTTCATGCATTCCCAAATATCATCTTGCATTCACCCAGAATAAAATATTATAAAGGAAGTTTAAAGGAAAAGGTAGTCCGAAATTCTCCATGCATTTGTAGAAGAATTAAGCAAGTAATCTCACACATCAATCGAAGAAGATCGCAAGGAAAAATTAAATCTAAAAGTACATGGTCATTAAAATTAGGTGATTTTCATGCATACCAAGGAGAATTTTCTTCAGAAAATTAAATAAAAAATCAAGATATTAAAATCGAGTGATTTTGTTTATTTTAGAATTTAAAAATTGTTGTCACTAGAGCTGAAAATTATAATGGGACTAGTTATTATTATTTTTTTAAAAATAAATAAATAATAATAATAAAATTAAAACAAGTCATATTTTTTCTTACATTGGTGGGGGTTTTGGACACCGAGACTTGGCCCCGTTTGTATTGTTTTATGTGCTTGAGTCATTTTTCTGTAAAATTCATAATGGCTGAAAAATCTAATAAATCTATAGGAAGATTGAGGAAGCCAGTGGAGAAATCAAATAAGTCTATACTCAAGTATGAATTCCAAGGAATCATTCCTCCTAGTTCCATCAAGTCGGCATATGATAATATCACTGATACAAATTTGGGTCACATCAATGTGTAATAATTTTGCAATCGGGTGAAAGCTAAAGGAAAAACCATATTATCGGATAGACTTTACTAGAGTGGTCTACGCTAACTAAAAACATGTCTCGTCTTAGTATAATTTATAGAGCTGGTTATCACTTGTGTAGATCATTATGATCCTGAGAGATGAGGAAATTTTAAAGATAATCATGAGCCATTCCTCTTAATCACACCAGAGCACATTCAGGATTTGCTTAACATACCCGACTTCCCTAAAAATATGGATATCACTTGATAGTCAAGACAAGAATTTTGGAATGAAGAACCCCTTAAGTGGAGCAAGATGGTTAATAAAATTGGTTAATGACCAAGAGGTCTCAAATTTATGGCTTCCTAAATAACTATATCACTTTGAGTTCATGGAAGAAATCAGGGACATGATTACTCTCCTGAGTCAAGTTTTCAGTTTACCCTCTGCAAGGATTTTCCACCCATGGATGTATTAGTTTATCTGTATCATCCTTGCCAAGAGAGAATTTTTGAATAAGGCCACCATCATCAGTGATACCCTTCAAAAACAATTGATTGAAGTGAAGATGACTAGATGCTTCTACATGACATCATATTTGAATTACGTAGTGGCAAGAAGAAATCTATTTTCGATATTCGTAACAAGAGGATTCTTCAGTCCATTGAATAGTGTCTTCCATTATTATCCATAGCTAAGTTTCAAAACTAGCTCTCGTTATTTCGAGAAGAGTTAAGGATGCATTCACTTTCTGCGTGATTGAAACCTAAATCGAAATACAAAGGAAATATTTTTTAAATAATCCATGGAGGTCATTTCCCAATGGGGAACATGGTTTATTCAATTTACATCCTTTTCATACATTCACATAATTGGCTTTGCGGGTAATCCATGGAAGCTTCCTATGTATGTCAATGATAGATGGGCATTAATGGAGCTTGTGTGACAATTATTCCAAGTTTATTGTCTTGTTAGTGACAAGCATTTCTCAAGAATTCATTTCACAATCCAAATTTGGGAATACCAATTTCCAAATATCTTTAGAGCAAAACTCATGGAAAAAGAGTTTTTCCTCATCACTATTCATCCATATGTGAAGATATCCTAGTTTAATAGCAATAGATATATAAATAATATTCATAGAGCAAAGTATCAACATAACCCTACCATGGAATATGTCTAGGCTTCCTATTTAGATGAACATGAATTAAAAAGATGAAGTTTTTATCACCTAACCTTTGCTCGATTAAGGTCATTCACATCAAAAATTGTCAGGATTTATTCATAAATGATGATGAATATTTTATTGATCCTTCATATGATGTAGTTTATTTTACCTTGTTGTCATGAATTGAATTGATCAAAAGTGATGAATTTTCTTCTTCATAGCAAGAATCAATAGATTCTAGAAAGAAGCATATCTTGGTACGAAATAGAACCTTCTAAGTTACAACAAATTCAAGATCATACTTTAGGATCACAAAAATTAAAAACTTGAAGAGGTATCCATTCAACCAAATCTCATTCTCAATCAACCTCTGTGCCATCAAGTCATACGCAACAAGCAAGAAAGGAGTGGTTTCCAAAATCCACTTCACCGAAGAATGTGTCACGATTAGAAAAATCTAAGGGTCCAAGCTCCAAAGTGTAGGAAGGGAGCATGTATCGGTATTTTCCAATTCAAGTAGAGATTCTTCTACTCACATTATTAATAGTTCTCAAAGGCTCGTGATAAACGATCCTTAGCCATGCCTTGCACAAGTGTCCACTCAGGTACAAGTAGTCCAAATATCCAACACTACAGTAACCTACAGTTCATGAAAATATTTCCCAAAATATCCCAAATGATCGGGACGTGGATATCGAGGTTATTTCTCTTGAAATCAAGATCATGGAAATGATTCTTGTATAATATCATGATGTCAAGAATAACGAGAATGTTGCTTCGATTTCCAAGCCTCTCGTATGCGAAATAGTGAATGATACTCCTTTCTAAGTGGATTTCCAAATCAATAAAAGGAAGAGGGCTATCAAGGAAATTGATATAAATTTTTATGCCATTTTCAAACTTTCAAATTACATTATTCCAAAGAAGCCTTAATTTCTCTCTCGAATAATGGTGGATGATGACGAAAACAAATTTGCGGACCTTGCCTTCCCACAGTTGACAAGGAGCATAATGCCATGACATTTGTTGATTATGAAGTTTCCATACTTGGACTTGGGAATTCCACGTTGGAAAATGACATGGCGATGGCTCGAGATTCAATTCATATCATGCTTAAGAGAATTGAGGAACATAACTCTCGAAATCTCGGCTCAAGGCCAAGAAGAATCAATTGGTGGAAAATGTTCAACATATGATAGATCCTATATAATCCACTTTCCCAATTTCCAATGAAGTGACTTTCCTTGATGAAGAAACTCTAAATTTATCAAAATACATAAACACACTGGGCCATGTCACCAAAATTTGGCTTTCAAAAATTCTTGTTTTAGGCTAAGAGATGATCAAAAAAATGGTTAAGCTCCATGAAGATGTCAGTGCATATTTTGATCAAATTCCTTCTTTCAAGGAAAATTTTGTTTCTAAAATATTAAATTTGGATGAGACATTGCCAAGTCTATAGGAGATGATGAGTATGTATTCCTCATTTTTAGCCATTGAAGGAATTCTCAAATTTTAATATTGAGGGACATGTTTTCTTTTTTGTCTCCGCATCTCAAATCAAGAAAGAAGCTTCTCAAGGATTCTATGATTCATTATGAGAGCATACACAATGAATCCATCACTTCACTCACCTTGATTTAAGAATTCATAACTGAGATCCCTTGCTGACCTCGTAAATGATCATCATCAAAGGTGTTCATTGGAACATGTAGAAGATAAAATTTCACAATTGTTTAAGGACATGTATACCCCCGCCATCAATTTATCTTCAGCTTCAATGAAGCGTTGCATCAAATTAAAGAACTTGTTTGATAATTCTCAATCAAATATGGTCAATTTGAATGATATGCTAGGTAGGATCTTGGAATTATAGGTATTTTGTGAGGATTTTCTTCAACCAAATGGACCACCAGTAGAAGAAAATATGCTCGAAACATTGGGAAGGTTTAGATCCTTTCAATTGGCGAAAGAAGTGGCTCCTAATTTCATCAATGGTTCAAGAAGATGGGTTTCTAGGTATTTAATGAAATGGGAGACTTCAATTCTAATAGGTTTGAGATAGGCAGACCAAATTTAAATGGATAAGGCATTGGTTATGGTCATATGTTTTAAATGTGGAATTTTAAAAAGGGGATGTTTTTATTGAATTCTCTTCGAAAAATGTGGATAACTTAAGTAGTTTCTATTTTTAGTAGCTTTTAATAAATTTGGTTGATAAATTAAAAGTCACTTAAGTTCCCTATTTAATGTTCATGTAAAACCCTAACTACTTTTCAACCAACTTTTGGCTTATAAAAGGAAGTCATGGGCTCATTTATAAAGGGTGAATTTGAGAGAGGAGAAGAAAATGATTTTGTGTGCAAGATTTGTTTCAAGAAGAAACTTTGTGTTCTTTTATGAAGACATTTTGGAGTTAATGAAATATGAACTTTGTGTCTCATTCATTGTCTCTTATAACATTTGATGTTCTTATGTTCATTAGATGTTAGATGTTTAAATATTGGCTGAAAATATTGTCTTTGATCTTATTGTCAATGTTATTAAGTTGTTGTTCTTGTTCACATTGATCAAGCTCTGCTATTTACTTGCTCATGTGTGTTTCATTTACTCATTCTCATTTAACTGATGTAAACTCCATTTTATTTGTGTTAGTTATTTATTGTTCTTCTCCATGCAATATTAGGCTCTACTTTACCTAACTCTTGCATGTTCCTTCCATTCATTACTTTCCATTTTTTTCCTTCTTTCCATTCCATATCCCTCATTCACTTTTCTTTCCATTAATGTTCCAACCCCCTCCACATACGATTTTGAATGTACAAGTGTAAATACGTTTTGGATTTCAATAAAGGCAGCCTCACTTTCATTGAGGAGGGACTTCATTCCCACTTTTGGAGACTCTACTAGGGATTCTAGAATCGTTAACAAGTGCTTGGTTAAATATTTATGACTATCCCCTCTTCATAAGTTCCAATTCTTCAACCAAACATTTTTCTTGATGAATATTTTCATTGATATTGTGTTTCCAACCTTTTAAAAATAGCTTGGGAAATCCACAAAATCTTGTAGCAATCTGTGACGGTTGATAGAACCATTTCAAGAGAAATCTACATTAAAGACATTAGAAGAAGAGTACCTACACTTGTCACTTTAAGACCTCTTGGAAACGTGTCGATCGTTGTTCATTGACACGGCCCTCTTCCACCAAGGCAATAATCTATATGACTATTATAGGTAATCCACCTATCTTGCAACGAAATATTCTTTTTACGAGATACTCAAGAAGACATATCATCATATTTTAGGAAAGCTATTTGGGAAAATTGCATGAGAAACTATCATTTTCATCTCGTTGCATCAGCATTTAGATAGCAAAAATATCAAGGAACAAGAGTTGCTAGAGTTATTCAAGCGCAAATAGCTCAAGCAAGAGAGCGAATAAAAAAGGCTAGAGCTAATTAGAACATGCAAGTGATCCCTTCACAAGTAAATATTTCAAATTGGTAGAAAATTCTAGATGTCGATTTGATCCAATTTTTGATTTTCAAGGAAATTTTGGTTTTAAGTTATCTCTTCCAAAAATAACACACCTAGTAGATCGCAAGCCTTGAGTCAAGTCCGAAAGATGACTATTATAGGTAATGCACCTATCTTGCAATGAAATATTCTTTTTACAGATACTCAAGAAGACATATCATCATATTTGAGGAAAGCTATTTGGGAAAATTGCATGAGCAACTATCATTTTCATCTCGTTGCATCAAGATCTAGATAACCAAAAAGATCAAGGAACAAGAGTTGCTAGAGTTATTCAAGTGAAAATAGCTCAAGCAAGAGAGCGAATAAAAAGGCTAGAGCTAATTAGAACATGCCAGTGATCCCTTCACAGTAAATATTTCAAACCTGGTAGAAAAATCTAGATGTTGATTTGATCCAA
Organism: Taxus wallichiana var. yunnanensis; assembly: GCA_018340775.1. Taxonomy (NCBI): domain Eukaryota; kingdom Viridiplantae; phylum Streptophyta; class Pinopsida; order Cupressales; family Taxaceae; genus Taxus; species Taxus wallichiana. The sequence goes on along the minus strand of CM031239.1, from coordinate 243,220,596 downwards.
TTTTTGATTTTCAAGGAAATTTTGGTTTTAAGTTATCTCTTCCAAAAAATAACACACCTAGTAGATCTGCAAGCCTTGCGTCAAGTCCCGAAAGATGACTATTATAGGTAATCCACCTATCTTGCAATGAAATATTCTTTTTACAGATACTCAAGAAGACATATCATCATATTTGAGGAAAGCTATTTGGGAAAATTGCATGAGAAACTATCATTTTCATCTCGTTGCATCAGTCCTAGATAACAAAAAATATCAAAGAACAAGAGTTGCTAGAGTTATTCAAGCACAAATAGCTCAAGCAAGAGAGCGAATAAAAAAGGCTAGAGCTAATTAGAACATGCTAGTGATCCCTTCACAGTAAATATTTCAAACCGGTAGAAAAATCTAGATGTCGATTTGATCCAATTTTTGATTTTCAAGGAAATTTTGGTTTTAAGTTATCTCTTGCAAAAAATAACACACCTAGTAGATCCGCAAGCCTCATGCGTCAAGTCCTGAAAGAGAAAGCAAGGAAGGAATCACTACAAGTCAAGTACTTGTTCTTTCTCACGTTGTTTTGCCTTTGCATACCACCTTTCCCAAGATGGTAGTTAACGTACCATGGGGAAATTCCATAGCCCCATTAGGATATGATTTTACCTAACTCTTGCATGTTCCTTCCATTCACTCCTTTCCATTTTGTTCCTTTATTCCATTCCATCTCCGTAGTTCACTTTTCTTTCCATTGATGTTCCAACCCCCCCCACATATGATTTTGAATGTACATGTGTAAATACAGATTTTAAGCTTTCAATAAAGGTAACCTCACCTTCATTAAGGAGGCACTAAGTTCCCACACTGCTGTTGGAAGTCATTTCTATGCATGTAAATCCATAGTCTAGGAGGTTCTTAGTATGAACCCTTAATAACATATGTACCATTTGTTTAAATTATAGGTAAAAATTAATATATGTACAAAATTTAGGTGTATAAATTTCTCCATGGCCTCACCTCCTTACCCTAATGCCTTCTCTCTAATCCGGTGAATGAAAATTACTACCTCTAAGGTGAAAATAGAGCATTTGTAATAATGTTTCGTATTTATCAACAGAGATAGATTATAAAGATTTTTGCACTTCTTCCAATGAAGGAAATTGTAGAAAAATCAAAGTGAAAAATGTAATTCACTTGTATGATCACATATAGATAGGATTCCACACATATACATGTATTCGTAATTGAATATATTGGTCTTTGTTGTTAATTTATTCCATGTTTTGAATAATTGATACTCCTAGAATAGATTAGTGCCTAATTTGTAGAAGTAAGATAAGGATATTGGGAGTTACCCAACGCATTGATAATGAATGAATTTGTGTGTCTCTGAGCTTAATTAACTTCAAAATAACGTGGGGCATGGTGTCACTAATATTATTTGTATTAAGGGTGTCACCTAGCCCAAATTAAAACCATCAATACATGGAACCAAACTATTGTAGATCAATCTAATTCTAAAATGTGTAAAGTGGCATAAAGTAGAAAGCGAATATAGTACACTCATAAATAGAATTTAAAAAAATCGTTTGATATAAGTCCAAAAAAATAATATATTTTTCAAATAAATGGGATTTGTTGGCAAAATATGTATTCGTAGGACAAAATATGGGGTTTTTCGTGAATTCTCTGGTATAAATTCCCTTCTCTTGAGAATGGGGAGGATACCATTTATTGAAATATATAATTATTGTAATCTTATTTTATTCTCAAAGTGTGGTTGAAGATCCGGGATCACACAGAAAACTCCAGTGAACTCGTTGCAAAAATTTAAGAAGGAAAATGATTGTGAGGTATAAGTAGGAGAAGATAAATGGAGAAGGGGTTTCAAAGTAATAAATAAAAATGTAGAGTTTATTAACAAGAAAATAATATATCTTTCTTGATTCAATGAAAAGAAACCAATAGTCAATCAAAATGAAATAAACAATCAACAAAAACTTAAGCTACATTATATTGATCAAAATATTTTGTCTTTCCCTAGTTGTGAATAATTATAATGATCTATTAGAGTAGAGTTCAGAAATAGAGAAATACATAATTTAAGAATTGGAAGAAATAAAACATGTTATAAGAGGAGAAAATAACTAATCCTTGTGAATGGATAGTTCATCCTAATATATATATCCAAAACAAATGACTAGTTTCCTTCCCATGTAAATTTTCAACTTAAAGTGAAATTTGAAAGAAGAAATAGAAACATTATGCTCATGAATTCACTTTTAAAATATTTTTTCAACGAAGAAATGTAATTTTAAAGAGAGAAAAGGGGAGAGAGTGTGATGAAAATAAGATGTTATACATGATGAAGTTATTTTTTCCTATCATTGTGGACGTGGAGGCTTCAACGGAGTAGCATCTTCCTCGATTCTTCTTGTATCAAGACATGTCTTCATGAAGAATGTGCGAACATCATGTAGACATTTAATTTTTTACATGGATGTGGTCATTTTGAATGAAGGACTCATCCAAATAGCTTGTGAAGGGATTTTATTGAAAGATGGTGTAAAAAGGAAAAGATTCTACTATTTCTTTTAACAATTCTATCGTTTGGATTAATGGAAATACGTAAATTCTTATGAAGTAGAAAGAATACTTCAGAAAAACTCAATCCTTCGTATCTAAAAAAATACTCCTCATAATCATGTATGAGATCTCAAATGAAATATTTTTTAAAGAAGAAAACTTGCTCCAACTATTAAATAGTTTGGCTCACCGAATCATCATAAAATGGAGTTATTGGCTGGAAAATTGTTTCTTAAATAAAAATAAACCACATTATGACATCCAAAAAGTATTAATATATAAAAAAAGATGTTCTCGAGAGGAAGAGGTTGGTTCAATTTAACAAGATTCGATTCATTGGGATCACCGACAATGAGAATTTTTTTTTTTTTTTCAAAACTCGGGCATGAAGTTGGTTTTAATGGCTTCCATGGAATTTTAATGAAGTTTTCAAATAGTTGTGCTCATGTAATTTGTGTTATAAGCTTGCATTGAAGCTCTTATAAATTTTTTAACTCATGAGGCTTGGAGGTTTTGGAGGGAAAGCACAATTTTGAATGTGTGGAGGAACTAGAGTACACTTTTCACCTCCACTGAATCTCCAAGGTTGTTGAATAAATTTTTGAATGTAATTTAGAATTCCAAAGTTCTTGAACACACTTGGGACCTCCTTTTCCAACCTCAAATTTTGTTACATCGACTTGGGAGACTCACTAGGAACTTGAAGTCATACCTCTTAGCATAAAATGAAGCAAATAAACAAGTAATAAAATATTGTTTATTTTTTCAAATTCACGGTAATTCATGGTGACCGGAAAATGAGAAATCACCGACAATTTAAGAAAATGGTACTGATTAGTGGTTTTTAAGATGACAAGTGTGGAATCGCACTAATTATTTATCAAAACTGTTCCATGTCATCATTGAAATTGAGACGAATTATGTTGCAACAAACTGTAGTTTTAATTATGTCAAAAGACGTTTTCACTCTGGGGAAATGCCTCCGCCCATCTGACGTGAACAAATATAACGACGCGGATAGAGACAATGAAGAAAAAGATCAATCGGCTGATGACATACGGAGGATTTTGAGCCTTACAATACACGGATAGGTTGAGCCTTACACTACACGGATAGGAAAAATGAGGATCTAATAGTTAAAGGGATAAAACTGCCAAGTAAGTAAAACGTACAAATCCAAATTGAGATATAAGTTTTCTTTTGTATATAGAATACAAATCTATGAGGTATATTTTGGAAACATTTAATAGTTACAAAGATCCCGAGTAAACTGATGAAACACAATGTACACTACCTAAATAATATCATTAATTTTTATTCCCTTAATTTGTTTTTTTCTTTCTTAATTGAGTTTTTAAATAAGAAATTGTAGCATTAATATTTATATTGATATATAATATGTTTAATCAAATTTTCCTTAAGCTGTTATCTACATTAGTAATATTTCCCATTACTAGATTAGGTTAAATTACATGTATGACCCTATTTCAAATTTTTACAAATTCATATATCCTCTATGTTCATATCCATAATTAAAATGTATTAAGGTGTAGGGTTGTTATTTCCTCTAAAAATTAATTATGTATGAGATTAGTGTTAGTCCAAATTTATATTATATTTTCTTTCATTGGCATTGTTTTCCAAGAAATCCCGTTAATCGTAAAATGGGTTCCTTCCCCTTGAACTAATTTTTTTATTATGGGTAAAAGATGGTTAAGGGGACCCTACCCCATACAAAAGTGGAGACAAATATATGATATTTAGGATCTAGAAAGGTTGTCTCTTCAAGTAGCACAACATAAGAAACAAAACAAAACAACCGAACTAACAACAATCACAAAAAAACAAAATATCTAATAGCAAACCCAAACACCATCTATCTTATCTTTGTGAACCCTTCCCATTGGATCTTAAGTGCATCCTAAGGGGAGATGTAATGCTTTTATTTTTCGATTCACAAACTTCCAATCATTTTCTATGTTTGAATTTTCATTTTCAATAATATGGATTAGAATCATCACTTCAATCTACTCCTCAAAACTATACATCCCTCATCGATCGGTGTAATCTTTGTCAAATCTAAATGATCCCGATCATTCTTCATTTTCTGTTGCATGGGATCCTTCAGAGGAGGAAGAGGAACTTCCTCCTTATCGACATCTATATCAATCGAATTCTTAGATTTAACATCCAAATCACACTCTCTCAGTTCCTAATAAACAAGTGATTGGGATTAGATTTCTTCCACTACGAGCTTCTATTTTTAACATTATTTCTCTCCATATGACAATCTAAAGCTAAATGGCATAAGGAAAAGAATGTTCTACGTGTAAAGGGAAACCCTTTATAGTCTAGATTTTATATCCATGTTCTATCCTCTATGTTTATTTCAATAGTGACAAGAAAATCTATAGAAGTATGCATGTCAACCAAAATTTTGGCATATATAGTATGCTCATAATCATCACTCTTAGGGTAAATAACCAAACATTTACCTAAAGTATTTCCTATAAAAGTAAAATATCTTTCTGTCCAAAATAGAAGGGGATAATAGGGAAAATGAATTTAAACCGTTTTAACATTTAATGTATCAAACACTAGATTAAACCGAGGGAACCATGGTTACATCAAAATTAGGTGGGATTCAAAATCCCAAACTCTTCCCTTAATCAAATCCCTATCGGATATTTCAACAAAAACTACTATGAAAAATTGACGATCAATTGGATATATGTCTAACTCCGCCTTCCATGATGTGGCCCCATGAATAGTCATCCAAGCATGAACAACAGAACACTCGGACAAAAATTGCTGAATATGCAAATCATTCCACATTTCTAGTAGAAAGCTTCAAATTTAACTACCTCTTTACCAAAACAGATCAAGGGGTAGATTCTACATAAGCCACAGGATTAGAAATTTGTCTAACAAAGGAAATGTTATTGTTAGTGAAAAATCACAACACCCCTAAATGTCCAAACTCGATGGGTTGAGACTCTCGGTGTGATTTCATAACATGAAAAATCTCTCAAAGTGTATGAATTTGAAATCAAGAGAGCTCTTTGGATGAAGGTCAGTTCCTATTCCTCTGTTCAGTGCACACATAAAATTTGTAGAGGATCTATTCTAACTTGCCAAGGAGATAGGGTTAAGAAGATGCAAGAAATTAAACCTAAACTAATAGAGGTGATGCACCAAAGGAATGCTGAACACCGGATTTGATATCAAACATAGACCATTAAAATGTAATACAACCACCATGCACAGATAACCAATATTGTAATGAAATATCAGATAACAACAATGAACACAAGATAGAGTTGAAATCATCCATAAACATGTATTATTGCTTCAAAAATTGATACCAAGCATTACAATGTCCAAAAGGTGTAAAAATTACATTACAGTCTTAATAGAAGGTTTGGAATCCAAGAATTCATATACAAACCAGAGAAGAAGGGAGGGTGTAAAACCAAAATGTCCAACTCTTTACAATGAGCCAAGCTATTACCTTTATAGGTGAAGTGAAGAGAGGAGAAGAAAAGAGGTAGGAAATCTGATTTTGAAGCTCTACACTCACCATCAATTCCCCTAAAAATCTACCTACAATCTCTTAAGTTTACCTCTCTATGTCTATTTGGTATCTTTGAAGAAGGAAAAATGGTGAATCAAAATCAAATTTGATCTTGTTATTGAAGCAATCGGATCGTACATTAATGGCATGAAATATTTTATCCTATTTTCTCGACCTCACCTTGTTGAAATTAAATTTTCAAGCTTCCACGGCGTAGAAAAGGTCAACACCTTTCCAATGGTACCAAATTTGTTGAATTTCAAGCACTAGATCGAAAGATATTCCCATTTGAATATTTGAATTGAATTCATACAAAAGTGGCAAAAAACCAATTTTAGAAAAACAAATCCGCAGGCTCAAAATTTAGTTTGGCACATTTTGTGAAAAAAATGCAAAATTATAAAATTCTCTTGCAACCCTACAAGCCCGAAATTCAATTTTTGTATTTAGCAAACAAAACCGCTTGAGCTCGCAAGCTCGCACTTGCAAATTGTGCCATTTTTTGAAAATTGCAAAAGTTCCAAAATGCCCCGCCGACCTACGATCCCTGCATTAGCACTTGGGAAAACATAATTTGGCAAAAATTCATCCTCGAGTCTACTAACCCGCATTTTCCATTTTGGTAAAAACTCTTCCCTGTGCCCGCTAACCCGCTTTTGGCAAAAATCCTTTTGAGGCCCGCCTTCCGCTTTGACTTGAAACATGGCCATGTGTCCCTTTTTTTGGTTGGGTCATAATTCTTCTCCTAGACATGTGGAGGCTTAGCGCACATTTGAGACCCGCCCGAGATTTTACCTTTGAAGTTCCGTGAATGAGGCGCATGGAGGCTTCGCCGTCCCTTCTATACTTAGTCAATTTAAATGGTTGGCTATGTCCCCTTCTTTACTTTTGGACACGTGGAGAGTTTATGCCGGTTTGGGGAACCACCTTTGGAGTTGATCTTCAAATTTACACCGAGTTAACACGTGGCACCTTCCGCTGGATTACCTCTGTTTCTTTTATACTTATCTGATTTTGGGCCTACTACTTTTCTCGGTCCCTAACTACGTGGTAAGATGGTGCATGTTTTGGGTCCGGCTTTTGGGTCATGCTTCTTAAGTTTCTCCATTGAGGCACGTGGAGGCTTCCACTGACCATTCTATACTTATCCGATTTAAGCCTGCTCTATCCCTTTTTCAACTCTAACCATGTGGTGATCCTACACTTGTTTGGGTACTACCTCCCATATTTTAACCTTGAGGATGCACCAATGAGGCACATGGAGGCTTCCGCCAACCATATTATACTTAAGCAATTGGGGCAAGTTCCATCTTCGGGCTTTGACCATGTGGCGGGTTGGTGCTAGTTTTTGGGACTTCCTTAGGAGTTGATCTTTGAAGTTACACTGAGTTAACACCTGGCATCTTTTTCTGGCTCTTCCCCATTTTGAATTTTCAACTACCGACTTTGTCTCCTTTTCAAATCTGGGAAACTTGGAAGCCTTGCACTCATTTTGGGTCCCCGCTTTGGATTCTCGCCTGGAATTACACCGATGAGACATGTGGCTCCTTCCATCGGTCCTTTTATACTTAACCAATTTGGGCCCCTCCTTTTTTCCATTTTTGGCTAGGTCCCTTCGCTTATTTAGAGTAACTATTGTTTGGAGACCATGTTTATCCCGCACCTTTTGGAATTGCGCTGAGCTGACGTGTGGTGCCTTCCGCGAGTCCATTTATACTTCAGCGGTTCAGGATCTAGTTGAATCGTATGTGAAGTTTGAAACTTTGAGCCCCTTGATTCAATCTTCTTCGTTGACCTCTAATTTCCTTTGATGTCGTTTCGGCACCATTTTTGACCTTTCTCTTCCATTGTAGATCCCACCTACCCTTGGATTATTGGATTTGAATATTAGATCGCATGACAGATCTGACCCTTAGATTTTCATCTGTGCAGGGTCATGTTTGATCAATTTTTCTAGCGGGCAAAATTGGGATAATAGTTATTACATAGGTGAATGGTGGGAAAATCACACATTTTTATATACTAACGAACTTAATATCAAATTTACATTACTCATGTTAGTTAAAAGAGTATGTACACATTGTGTTATAGTAAAAAAATTATAGATTAGATTAGGAAAGTGATATTAAAGAGGAAAGGAATGAATCATAATTTCTAGAAGTAAACACATGTAGTTGGTTATTTTTTAATTTGTTATTTATACACTAAATGAATTAACTACTAGTTTATTACCTTTACTCATAAAAATAGATTTACAAAAAGAAAGCAAACAATAACTCTATATATATCACAAATAAGCCTTTCATGAAACCAAATAGTTATGGATTTGACCAAAAAAAATGAGATACAAAATCTATGGAATACATAAATAAAAAATAAATGTCTCATTGGCCCATGGGTATGCGACATAACAACTTACCCTATTTTTTTATCTTTACCACGTGCTGTTAACGTGAAATCACAACACCCCCAAATGAGTTCTACAGGTCTTCTTTTCTAAGGAAAAGTCATTTGGTGTGATTGTGTAACATTGAACTTTCTCCAAGGTGTGGGAGCTTGTAAAATGGGAAAGCTCTCAAGATTGAAGCCTTGTTCCTTATTCCTCTATTTAGGTGCATACGTAGAAACTTGCAGAGGATCTGTTCTTAATCCTAATCTAAAATTTACCAAGAAGACAAGGATAAAAGGAATACAAAAATTAAAAAAAACAAATCTAAACTACCTGGTGATGCACCAAACGAATGATGAACACTTCTTTTGTTAATAGACACAAACCACATAAATACATACAATAAACAAGCACAAATACCCAGATATATAATGGGAGACCGGATGAAAGAAAACAAGACAAGAGATGATCTAAAATTGATCATAAACATGTTTTATTTCTCTGTGGATTGATATCTGATCCATTAAAAAAGTAGCCTAGAGGCACAAACATAATGCAATTTTGATAGAAGGCCGAACCCCACAAATCCCTTTGCTTAGAAGGAGGAAGCCTACAAAACAAAGAATGTCCAACCCTTTCGTAATGAATCCCGCCTTTGTATTTATAGATTCAACCTAAAATAAGAAAAGAGAGAGAAGCGGGAAAATCAGGTTGAAGTTCAACCACCACTGTTAATGCCTTTGATGAAATCTCTCCCCCAAATCCATCTTTACTATATCAATCCTTGGTTCGACGCCTTGAAGGAAGAGGAAGCAGAGAAACAAATCAAATATGATCTAGTTTTTAAGGCAAGAAGATCCCACATTGAAATACGTAAGATGTTTCCTCCTTTTTTCTTCACCTAACCTACTCAAAATTAAAGTTTTAAACATCCATGGCATGGGTGAGGTCAAGATCTTTCCAACAACGTCAAATTTGCAATATTTCGAGCCCGGATTTGAAATATATGCCCCTTCAAAATTGTATTGATTCTGTAAAGGATGGTTGGAAAACAACTTGAAAAAAGGGTCCCCTTTTGATATGGGACACGTGGCAGCCGTATTGGAATAAAAAATCGGGCATACGGGTCTGCAATTTATCTTTTACCCCATTCTTCCAATTCTCACTTTGGCTTTGACTCAAGCCGAGATGCTGAATTTTTCCTTGGGCAAAGTTATGGGCCATTTTATAACTTTTACTCCTTTTGAGATAACAAGGGGTAAAGAATCAACCTTTTCTGCAATGGTCCACTTTTTCTTGGGACACACGGCAGTCTGGCGCTTGTTTAGAAACCTTTTCTCTATTCACCCCTTGAAACAACACCATACTGACACTTGGCATTCTCTGCTTACACCTTTATATTTAGCCAATTTTTAGGCCCTTTTCTGTCCACCTTTTGACTCTATTTTATGTTATGTGGGATCATGGTCGACCCAATATTTGGCATAAGGGTGAAATATGGATAACAATTTGGTGACTCACGGGGGTATCGCCTACTACATGCAAATACCAATTGTCTTGTCATATCCATTGGGCATGGAGTGATGAGTGATAGCTTGCTATTGATCTAAAATTTGAAAACTAAGTCCTCGGCCACTGGAAACCAATTAGAACTGAAACTAATCTTGAGTAAATGCCAAGTCCAAACACCTGCATGAGAGAAACAAAACAATGCCACATTATATACAAAATTTAAAATCATACATGCTCCAAATGGAACATTCAGAGCATGCAAAGCACTTAGGAGAAAATCAATCTACACTATAACAAGACAATGTGCATAAGCACTTAGAGGAAAGAGAAAACTAAACTAATATGTACAAGGTGAGAACTCCCTTTTTAGTAGTAGTGTTTAAGATAGATCCCATTTACTATAATCTGTAACTCTTCACCCTCTAATGTAGACAATTGGGAATAATTTCTACTTTTGCATCTTGTGATCATATAGGGGCCACTCTAGATGGCATAAAATTTGGAATGCCTTCCTGGTTTTGCTTGATTTGCATCCCAATTCAAAACCAAGTCTCCTTCTGGAAGGTCCTTACCTTTTTCTTCTTATCAAAGTATTTCTTGATTGAAGTCCGATTCTTCTTTATTTCTTAGAGAACATGCTCTCTAGTTTCTTCTAATTCTATTAGCTCTACATACGGCCTCCATTAGTCCAAATTCGACATCTCTAGTTGCTTCACGAGCTCTAATGGTCGAAACTCAAGTGATATAGGCAACACTGCCTCTTTCCCATATACGAGCTTGAATGGAGAGCTACCTATAGATCTCTTGGGCATTATTCTATCATCCCATAAGTCCATTTTGAGATTTTTTACGCCAATTCTTTTGATTCTCACCAAGAGTTCTTCTCGATGATCTTTAGCGGGTTCTTTATTGTGGACTCAACCTGGACATTACCTTTAGGGTAATAGTTTGATGAAGTACTCAAATAAGTCCCATTATTGATGGCCCATCCTATGATCTTCGAACCTATAAATTCTAATGCATTATCTAAGATGATGGTGGTTGGCACTCCAAATCTAGTCACTATCCCTTCATAGAAATCTAGGATACTAGACTCATTTTCTTCCTTGAGTACCACTGCCTTGATCCATTTGGTGAAATAATACATCATTGTCAGGATCCATTTGTGACCTTGGCTTGAGTTTTGATTGATGACTCCAATGAAGTCTAATCCCCATTACATGAAAGGCTGGTCTACTAAGATTGGGTGCAATGGAAGTGTTCTAGAGTTTCCTTGTCTTTGAAGAATGCACAATTCTCGCACCTTTTGATCCATGTGTAAAGTACTACTAAACACTTTGGGCCAATAATATCCTGCTTTCATGATTTTGAGTGTTGTCACTCTTGGAGCAAAATGGCCTCCAGCTACTTCAACATGGAATTCTTGTAGCACTCTCTCCACCTGATCTATCTCAATGCATCTCAGCAGAATGTCATTGATGTCCCTCTTGAACAAGACACCATCAATAAGAAAATATGGGATGGCCTCGTAGCCGAAATGATTTTTTTTTATTTACTCATCCTATGAGGACACATGCCTATTCAAAGGAAGTGCATTATGTCTTGGGTCCAACAAGGAGAAGGTACATCATCTCTCTCTTCTACTTGATCATCTTGGAGAACAAGAACAACCTCCTTTTAACTATCTATTTCATCTTGATAACCTGAAGCTAGTTGTTCATATAACCCCTCCCCATGTACCAGCTTGGTGACCTTGATCTCAATATCATATTCCAAGACATGAGTGATCCATACTGCATGCTTTTCATTCGAGTCCTTGCCGAGAAGTAATTCTTTAACTCCCGCATGGGAGACCAATAGTTAGATTTTTTTGTTTGAAACAAAATTCTTAAACTTCTTCAATCCTCTTATTACTCTTGCTAGGACCTTTCTCACAATGAAGGAGTACATTACCTCATAATCTTCTAGACTTTAGTGAAGAAGGCAATTGGCTATTGTGTACTTTCTTTGTTCTGCTACACCAAAATTGCATGAATTGTGTCACTACTACCAAAAGAATACAATATGAAGTATTTGGAAAAATATGTGGTCACAAGAGTTAGGGCTTATGATATGGCTTCTTTGATAGGCTCAAAACTTGTTTTTCCTTAAGCTTGTAATGCCCCAAAAACACACACATGAACAACACGGTAAAATACAGGATAATGTTTTTTTGACATGCTTGACACATAACATGATGCAACATGTCGTCACCAAGGATACAACTAACACTTGTGAACAACTTAATACAAGGATGGCCCTAAAGGCAGCACGGAAGACGTTCACACCTTTCAAGGACAATTTACTATTCACTTGCGAAAGGACATGGCAAAAGACCAACCACATTACATAGTTATAGCTGAAGACATCCCACTGTGAAAATCTTCTTAAGATTACTGATTTACTAGAGCCATCTTACAATTCTTAGCTTACGTTATGGAAGGTTCAAGATTTGTTTCATACCATTCTTCTTTTAGGATTAAGTTTCTTTTCTTTTGTATAACTTGAGGACTATCCTAGGATCACCTATAATATGAACATTCATTGATTAATTTGTTTACAAAACCAGGTGGTATACAATTCCACAAGGCTATCTATCTAAACCCCCTCTACTGAAACTCGATTCATACCCACATTGCATAAGGAGGAAAGCATCGAATCAAAAGGAGGGGAGTATCGTTAAGGTTCGAGAACCCTAATCATCTTTGATCAAAGAATTAAAATTTTATCGACCAAATACAACTTCATTATTATCTTCTTTATTTATTCATCTATGTATTCCTCTTCTTTTATCTTTGATTATCTTTAGAAAAAGGGAGTTTCAACCCACTAAAATATGCCTAGAATAACATTGATACTAGTACCATGGAGGGTTACTAAACCAATAAGCATTATGACCTGAAAGAAGAAATTATCATTATTTAACAAGAACACAAATCACGGTTATAACATTTCCATTCAACATGGCACATGAACCCAAGGAGTCAAGAGATTGGATTTCACTTGGGTCAAGAACAAGAAGGTAACAAAATAAGCCAAGCCATGCTACAAAATTTTCATGACTGCAATTGATATCACCAAAAGAATACTCATAACAAGGTCAAGATTGAATATTATTTCTCACAAAGGAAATTTCAAGTTTGACTACACAAGAACAAGACACTCTATTTCACCATTACCGAACAATACAAGGCAAGAGGTCATATCAACTCTCTTTACAAGCAATGTTACATAATTTACAACACATTGGACATTTTTACAAGGAACTTCATAATGGTACAGATGAAACTTTTACACTCTTTTCTTCTAGTCTACTCGCATAATCCATCTGCACAAATATTAACTAGAGTCAGTTCGCTAGAACTGAGCATGTTAAGTCTATGCATTGAAATAATAAGCTAACATTTAACAATAGACATGAAAGGAATGTTCTACTTCATGAAAGGATCAAAGCACAAACCACTAATCTACTTTTCACACGAGGTAAGGATCTACACCAGCCAACAATGAGGAAGTCAAACATTCCAGCAAGAAGTATATCACAAAACAAAGAAACAATCCAAGAACTTGTGGGATAGGAACGAAAGGTCAATAGTATTGAGAATTTTGATCATGCAACCCTATGGATTACGTGACTTAAATCTAATATTCAAACCATCCATCTTAAAAGGAAAAACTTGAGAGTCAAAGACATACTAGTTACGATCAAGACGCGAAACAAAACATAGTTACCCAATCCTTCCAGGAGGATGTTTCATAGCAATAAAGGGATACGTGACCCCAAAGGAAACATTCCATCGTTACAATCTAAACAAGAGGTCTACCGCCTCTTCCTTACAAGGTCTTTAAAAGTAATAAACGTTAACAACTAGGATTCTCTTAACAACTAGGATTCTCTCTTCCTAGAACTTTCTATTGCTAAAGGTTGTATCCTTAATCCCATTGATCTACTTTCGGCATTGAGGACAATAATAAAATTTCCTTCTTTCTTTCCTAATGTCTGATGCCAGAATAGATTATTGAAGAAGCCACAAGCCGCAAGCCTTATTAGGAAAAGAGTAAAAAAAGAAAAAACTAACTCACAAGTAAGCTACACTCTAGGTAGGCAAGCATGACAACTTTTAAATGGAAAGCCTAAACAAACTTCATCCGTAATCTTCATAAATAGCATACATACTATTATCCAAGACAATATAGCACTATGTGTAAAATGTTGTACAATATCAATTTATTCCAGCAGGACTCTCACTTACGCAACAATTACATTCAATAAAAAGGTAATCAAGGAGTAGTGTTACAACTAATAAAACAAGAGCCACTCTAGCTAAGAACCCAGATTTCCATATTTTTGATATTCCCTATCAATGATGATAAAACACCGCAAAAGAAATATACATGCATTTGTGTTTTATCATGCGGTAAATCTACATTCAGTAGATTTGAAAGGTGATAACTATCTTGTCAGCACAAGCAAGGGGACAAGCCAAAGAGGAAAGAAGCATTCGAGTGGGGCAGAAGTACTAATGAAGGAAACCCCTAAGGGAGCAAAAAGCAAGAAGTATCTACTATCGAGCAGAAATCAGACCCAAGCATTTATGAGCTTTTATTGATTTGATATCGCTTAGGGTAGCCATAACCAAGCATTTTGAAAGGTAACATTTTTTTATTTTCTTTATTTTTAGCTTCCATGTTTCATAAGAATGTCCCTTTCCCATTTCAGATGGTTTGATCCAAAACAAACAAAAGCAAGTAAAACATTGTTCTCAGCCATATAATTATAACAGAGTCAAGATAACAACAATTTTCCCCTATGCAAACCAATCATGAAAGGAACATCGATTCAAGAGAAGGAACAGAAAAAAAAGAAACCAATGCACTCAAGGACAATCGATAAAATAAAACACAATATTCCATCTTAAGGCGTCATTTCAGGTAGGAGATCATTTATTTCATGAAGTTGAAAAAGGACAGCAAAATATTTCAGGGGCTAGTCTTAACATGCCTGGTTTAGAACGCCATCTCCATAAGTAAAAGATTGTCTCAAATCCGCTGCTTGCCCTTAACCCAAAGTGCTCTGCGAGCTCATGCTAGCGCCACATTCACGTGGTGAAAAACAGCTACAAACCAACCCCATGATTTGAAGCTTGGACACGAGACATACTGATTACATCTGCTCCCCGGTTACGAAAGGCATCTACTTGTGTGATGACACAATCCTTTTCCTTTATCAGATTTGGGGACATCATAAAACTCTCGGTGCAAACATTGCAGCTGAAGCTTGTAAGGTGATGATAATTTCAACAGAGACCTTTTATGCCTGTCAACTTAGTGACTTGTTGAAGCAGCTCATATCATTGCAAAGCAAAAGGTGTTTCATAAATACTCGATATGAAACAGATCCGCCCTTTGAGATTCTCTTCCATGAGTTACATCATAAACAAGTAAGAAAGCAATAGAGAATCTTAGAAATAAATTTCATCAGGTCTACTGGTAACACCCTCACTGTCACATAGTCAATTTTGAAGAAATAGCTCAAGGACAAGATCTGGATCGAAAAAAATATATCCTCGCTACCTTCATCTCCCAAGACATTTTCTCCAACATCGTAGATCTCTCGTGCCCGTGGGTGTGATCATCTGTCACCTTGAAGGAGAATCCGAATTTGAGGGTGTAATCGATGTTGAGCAGGATAACAACAAGGTTGGACCACCGCTTGTTGGAGTGCTCAAACAGCTTCTACTACTGCGCAACATGCTGCGCTAGCTAATTATTGTTGCAGTGATTACTATGGATCCCCAACAAGAACACATCATACAAGTACCCAATGAACGTGGAGGAACACGCCTACTTCCCTAGCTTGCGGCTTCAACAATAACCACTATAACAAACCCAACTTAGAGCAACATAACTATCACCAATAAGCAAAGACATTGGCTGCGGTTGGCAGGAAGCGACTTCCCAAAATGAAAAGATAAGACAGTTCAACTAAAACTTTATCTCATTCTCCTACTACAGGGTGTAAGATTTCGCAACAATCGATCATGGTCGTGGTCGCGTGTAACTAGACAGTAGGATCAACATGCGGCTCCTCGGGATCACCCCGCAACAACCTGTCACACTTACTCACTCTGAACCTCACGAGCAGGGAGGAAGGAACAGGCGGCTGCAACCATGAAAGCATTTAACAACAAAAATTTGGCCCCAGTCTAAACGCGACCCGCTAGCAGGAAAAACATTGCAAAAACAACCTGTGCGGCCATGGCAAGGTGAGGAACAGCAACTGAAGAGCTCCCAAACACCTGCGACTCCATTGGCCTGGGGTTTCCACGCCATTGCCTCTCAAATCCCAACAAAACCCACCTTCTTGTTCACGCGGCCAAAACATTTCAAACAGAGAGCAGTAGCACAGGCGCAAGGAAATTGCAAGTCAACGGAATTAAAGGAGGTGGGGCATGCGAGGTAAGGCCGGTGGGGATGGCCACGTAATGTGTCAGAAGGCGGGAAGGGGGTGAGGGACGGTAGGTCCTCAAAGATCAAAGAACATTCATGTCGGATATACATATACAAATAAAAGGTGAAAAAGGAGTCTTCTTAGAATCGAAGACATGGAAAGTAATTATTCATTGCATCTTCATAGCGCATTAGTTCACGTACACAAAGAATGGAAATCATTTTGGTGGGTTTCTATGGTAAATCTTGATAACTATATAGCCACCGCTCCTGCCATAATTGAAATGATGCGTGGCCTAAAACATTGAGATTAAATGAATGCAATCATGAAAGAGACTCATTACAAAAAACTTTATGTCGGAATCTCTAACATTCTGATGTAATTATGAATGATGTTCCTCAAAAAAACCGGAACAATTCAGTCATAAACCAAAGCATAGTTGATATTCATTTAATGGTAAAGCTTTTTAGTTTGCATTTTTACACAAGGTGACACATGAGAGATGTGGCTTTTCTCAAGTTAATGAATTACATAATTTTGTATGTAGGTTGCAGAGGAGATGTTTCATCTGGTGGTTTGTCGGGGCACACGAGAAAGATAGCTCAGGAAAATGATCAGATATATGTGGATTACATTTGAGAATCTGAAGCGAATCACGTGGACATTCCAAAAATAATGTCAATGAATGCTATCACAATTTTAGTGGGGCAATGGATAACATGCATTCTATCGTAAGTGTGAACAGTGAAGATAAGAGTTATGTGGATAGGAAAAAAATAGAATTATATGAAAGAGGTTTAACTCAAAATAAAAATTATGACTCTTTTAGAGATAGTATGTGTGAAGGTGATTCAAAAGGAAAGAATCTGAAATCAAGACCTAATTTTGACACATGATGTAGCTTAATAGGGGTTCAGACTAATGAAACTAACGTCTGAACTCATCAACCCTTGTCGATGGGTTAAAGTCCTTGGCTCGACAACGAATAGGAGCAGGATGGAAATGGCTTCAAGGAAAGTTACTAGCCCAATCAACCTTCGAAAAGGGTTTACCGCCAAACGGGCATTACATTCTCCTCCCCTTAAGAAAGCATCGTCCTCGATGCGACATAACACAGAGGAAAAGAAAAAGCACGTAACCAACAACATGCAAAGGAGAAGTACACTTTATGGTTTAAATTTTAGTTAGTTAAAGCAGGGTCACAAGGTAGCCTTAGGAACATTTGGTAGAATTTTTAACTTTCAATGTTCTGTGAAGATTGGCAGTTCTTTCTTGTTTATCATTTCATTAGTCTCTTTCCATTATCATTATTTCTAGTTTTAGTCTCTTTTAAAAAAATATCATCATTGAAGAGTTTTGATTTATTCCTTATTGTGGGTGCCCAACATGAACTGCTACCACAACACCCTATCAGGTTCACAAGACACTACAGATTCACAAGTACACAAGTATATACTTCAAGATTGTATTACACCACAAAAGGTTACTCAAATACGGAATAGAATAGGCACAGTCCACATAACATAGTACTCATCACACATCAATGACTGACATACCAAATACTCAAACAAAGAGTACTACAATCCACCAGACATTTCCTCAATTCCACGTATGAGGTTTTTCCAAGACTCATAAAAACTACATGTACAAAGTGTCCACAAGGGAATCAATGACATAACCACAACATCACAACACATATCCATCGACATGAGTACCACTACAAACATACATCACAATACATCAAACTCTTACTACTTAAACATCAAACTCTTATGCCTCCCTCAAACTCTTATGCCTCCCCTCTTATGAGTCTCTTATGCCTCCCTCAAGGAGGCGGTTGTCCCTATGGTCCAAGACACATAGAGTTCGAACACTCCTAACCCAAGTGACATAATAACGCGTGGTTCAACAACCCGCTAGTTATATGTACTCCTTGGGGCGTACCCCCATACAACGAAGCGGGTCCATAGGTCCAACCAATCCATGGTGCATCCCATGACCCTATTCCACACATCACAACATTAGAACCAGCACAAGAATCCAATCAAAGTGCCAAATGGCAAAGTACAAGCCTTGGGCAAGGCGGTAAAATTCCAGATTTAAAAGAAGACCCCAAATCAAGCTAAAATAAATGGCCAAATAGCCAAAGTTAGTATCAAAATCCCCATGTTAGTGCCACAAACCAAGGAAATGCCCAAAATTGTAAAGCATTGCAATCAAGAAAAGATGCTGGTCCTTGCAAAATAAAGTAAAATCTCAATTTACGAATAAAATCAACTTATAATAATGTCACATTACGATAACTGTGTGGCCTTATCTAGCCACCAAAGGGGTACTCAACGAGTTGCTAGCACTCGGAACATTGAGCCTCAGCTCGTAAAATACATATCAATAATACAACTATCATCAGCTCCATCTGAATCATCCCGCCACCACTTCGACAAGGCTAAACATAGTCATAGATACACTAAGGTTGCATACATACAACCACATAGGGAGAGAGGAAAGAATCACATGTTATCTACTAAACCGAGTTTTGACTCGAGTTAATGACCCATGGTACACCATTCCTCACTCTCAACATACACTTCTACCGATTTCCCTTAGGATCGGTTAGCGTAAGGTTCACAACATAACATACAACAACATCACTAACATAACGGTGGCACACACATAACTACCATAACGTCCTACATATGGTACATATACAGGATAGATCACGATCATACATTCATTGAGTGTAACACATCACTTTACCACATTCTGCACCCAAAGTGCAAGCACCATACGATAGGGTTCATACACTCACCGTATGACCCAAAATCACAAGATGAAGCATTACATATTTGCACAAATCATACATACGATGAACATAGTACATCACAACATAACATCCATTGCAACATAGCAAGGTGGTACACACATTTCTTCGTAACATGGTAAAAACACTCGTTTCTTTTAACATCAACTAGTCATACAACACATTGATACACCCACATATCACAATATGCCACAATGCTCCAACACTACGTCATCCACATTAGAATTATTTTCACACATCACAAACAATAGTTCACATGTGAATTCTTCCTAGAATCCACAAGAAGGAGAGAGAATACTCCCATCCCCAACATATCAGCATGATCACAAACACGCACAAGGTGACATACCCATAATGTGCGTTCACAATATCACAATTACGACAATAATCACATCACGTTTAAAGCACATTACTCTTCCAATATCTACCACCATCATGCAACATCATCATCATCATGCAGTATCATCATGTAACACCACCACCACCATGTAACATCACCATACAACACCAATCCGGCCCATAGGTTCGAGAGCATGAACCTATGCTCTGATACCAAGTGTAACGACCCAAAAACACACACACAAACAACACAGTAAAATACAGGATAATTTTTTTGACTTGCTTGACACATAACATGACGCAACATGTCGTCACCAAGGATACAACTAACACTGTGAACAACTTAATACAAGGATGGCCCTAAAGGCAGCACGGAAAATGTTCACACCTTTCAAGGACAATTTACTATTCACTTGCGAAAGGACATGGCAAAAGACCAACCACATTACATAGTTATAGCTGAAGACATCCCACTGTGAAAATCTTCTTAAGATTACTGATTTACTAGAGCCATCTTACAATTCTTAGCTTACGTTCTGGAAGGTTCAAGATTTGTTTCATACCATTCTCCTTTATAACTTGAGGACTATCCTAGGATCACCTATAATATGAACATTCATTGATTAATTTGTTTACAAAACCGGGTGGTATACAATTCCACAAGGCTATCTATCTAAACCCCCTCTCTGAAACTCGATTCATACCCACATTGCATAAGGAGGAAAGCATAAAATCAAAAGGAGAGGAGTATCGTTAAGGTTTGAACCCTAATCATCTTTGATCAAAGAATTAAAATTTTATCGACCAAATACAACTTCATTATTATCTTCTTTATTTATTCATCTATGTATTCGTCTTATTTTATTTTTGATTATCTTTAGAAAAAGGATTTTCAACCCACTAAAATATGCCTAGAATAACATTGATACCAATACCATGGAGGGTTACTAAACCAATAAGCATTATGACCGAAAGAAGAAATTATCGTTATTTAACAAGAACACAAATCACGGTTATAACATTTCCATTCAACGTGGCACATGAACCCAAGGAGTCAAGAGATTGGATTTCACTTGGGTCAAGAACAAGAAGGTAACAAAATAAGCCAAGCCATGCTACAAAATTTTCATGAATGCAATTGATATCACCAAAAGAATACTCATAACAAGGTCAAGATTGAATATTATTTCTCACAAAGGAAATTTCAAGTTTGACTACATAAGAACAAGACACTCTATTTCACCATTGCCGAACAATACAAGGCAAGAGGTCATGTCTACTCTCTTTACAAGCAATGTTACATAATTTACAACACATTGGAAATTTTTACAAGGAACTTCATAATGGTACAGAGATGAAACTTTTACACTCTTTTGTTCTAGTCTACTTGCATAATCCATCTGCACAAATATTAACTAGAGTCAGTTCACTAGAACTGAGCATGTTAAGTCTATGCATTGAAATAATAAGCTAACATTTAACAATAGACATGAAAGGAATGTTCTACTTCATGAAAGGATCAAAGCACAAACCACTAATCTACTTTTCACATGAGGTAAGGATCTACACCAGCCAACAATGAGGAAGTCAAACATTCCAGCAAGCAGTATATCACAAAACAAAGAAACAATCCAAGAACTTGTGGGATAGGAACGAAAGGTCAATAGTATTGAGAATTTTGATCATGAAACCCTATGGATTACATGACTGAAATATAATATTCAAACCATCCATCTTAAATGGAAAAACTTGAGAGTCAAAGACATACTAGTTACGATCAAGACACGAAACAAAACAAGTTACCCAATCCTTCCAGGAGGATGTTTCATAGCGATAAAGGGATACGTGACCGAAGGAAACATTCCATCATTACAATCTAAACAAGAGGTCTACCGCCTCTTCCTTACAAGGTCTTTTAAAAGTAATAAACGTTAACAACTAGGATTCTCTCTAATTTCTTGGTTTCATGCAACTAGGATTTTCTCTTCCTAGAAATTTCTATTCCTAAAGGTTGTATATCCTTAATCCCATTGATCTACTTTCGGCATTGAGGACAATAATGAAATTTCATTCTTTCTTTCCTAATGTCCGATGCAGAATAGATTATTGAAGAAGCCATGCCCATGCAAGCCTTATTAGGAAACGAGTAAAAAAAAAAAAAGAAAAAACTAACTCACAATTAAGTTACACTCTAGGTAGGCAAGCATGACAACTTTTAAATGGAAAGCCTAAACAAACTTCATCCGTAATCTTCATAAATAGCATACATACTATTATCCAAGACAATATAGCACTATGTGTTAAATGTTGTACAATATCAATTTATTCCAATAGGACTCTTACTTACGCAACAAATTACATTCAATAGAAAGGTAATCAAGGAGTAGTGTTACAACTAATAAAACAAGAGCCACTCTAGCTAAGGACCCAGATTTCCATATTTGTGATATTCCCTATCAATGATGATAAAACACCGCAAAAGAAATATACATGCATTTGTGTTTTATCCTGCGGTAAATCTACATTCAGTAGATCTGAAAGGTGATAACTATATTGTCAGCACAAGCAAGGGAACAAGCCAAAGAGGAAAGAAGCATTCGAGTGGGGTAGAAGTACTAATGAAGGAAACCCCTAAGGGAGCAAAAAAAGAAAGAAGTATCTACTATCGAGCAGAAATCAGACCCAAGCATTTATGAGCTTTTATTGATTTGATATCACTTAGGGTAGCCATAACCAAGCATTTTGAAAGTTAACATTTTTTAATTTTCTTTATTTTTAGCTTCCATGTTTCATAAGAATGTCCCTTTCCCATTTCAGATGGTTTGATCCAAAACAAACAAAAGCAAGTAAAACATTGTTCTCAGCCATATAATTATAACAGAGTCAAGATAACAAAAATTTTCCCCTATGCAAACCAATCATGAAAGGAACATCGATTCAGGAGAAGGAACAGAAAAAAAGAAACCAATGCACTCAAGGACAATCGATAAAATCAAACACAATATTCCATCTTAAGGCGTCATTTCAGGTAGGAGATCATTTATTTCATGAAGTTGAAAAAGGACAGCAAAATATTTCAGGGGCTAGTCTTAACATTCCTGGTTTAGAACACCATCTCCATAAGTAAAAGATTGTCTCAAAGCCGCTGCTTGCCCTTAACCCAAAGTGCTCTGCGAGCTCGTGCTAGCGCCAAATTCACGCGGTGAAAAACAGCTACAAACCAACCCCATGATTTGAAGCTTGGACACGAGACATACTAATTCCATCGCTCCTGGTTCTGAAAGGCATCTACCGTATTGATACACAATCCTTTTCCTTTATCAGATTTGGGGACAACATCAAACTCTCGGTGCAAACATTGCAGTTGAAGCTTGTAAGGTGATGATAATTTCAACAGAGACCTTTATGCCTGCCAACTTAGTGACTTGTTGAAGCAGCTCATATCATTGCAAAGCAAAAGGTGTTTCATAAATACTCTGATATGAAACAGATCCGCCCCTATGAGATTCTCTTCCATGAGTTACATCATAAACAAGTAAGAAAGCAATAGAGAATCTTAGAAATAAATTTCATCAGGTCTGCTGGTAACACCCTCACTGTCACATAGTCAATTTTGAAGAAACAACTCAGTACAAGATCTGGATCTGAAAAAAAATATATCCTGCTACCTTCATCTCCCAAGACATTTTCTCCAACATTGCATAGATCTCCTGTGCCCGTGGGTGTGATCTGTCACCTTGAAGGAGAATCCCAAATTTGAGGGTGTAATCGATGCTGAACAGATAACAACAAGGTTGGACCACCTGCTTGTTGGAGCGCTCAAACAGGCTTCTACTACTGCAACATGCCTGCTGCCTAGCTAATTATTGTTGCAGGTAGTTGCTGTGGATCCCCAACAAGAACACACCATACAAGCACCCAATGAACGTGGAGGAACATGCCTACTTCCCTAGCTTGCGGCTTCAACAATAACCATCGTAATAAACCCAACTTAGAGCAACATAACTGTCACCAATAAGCAAAGACATTGGCCTGCAGCTTGGCTGGAAGTGACTTCCCAAAATGAAAAGACAAGACAGTTCAACTAAAACTTTATCTCGTTCTCCTACTACAGCTGCAAGATTTCGCAACAACTGATCATGGTTGTGGTCGTGTGCAACCAGAATAGTAGGATCAACACCAACGGCTCCCACGGGATCACCTGCGCAAAGAAAGTGCCGCACTTACTTACTCTGAACCTCACGAGCAGGGAGGAAGGAATAGATGGCTGCAACCATGAAAGCATTTAACAACAAAAAAATCAGCCCCAGTCTAAACGCGACCCGCCAGCAGGAAAAATGTTGCAAAAACAGCCTGTGCGGCCATGGCAAGGTGAGGAACAGCAACTGAAGAGCTCCCAAACACCTGTGACTCCATTGGCCTGGGGTTTCCATGCCATTGCCTCTCAAATCCCAACAAAACCAACCTCCTTGTTCACGCGGCCAAAACATTTCAAACGGAGCAGGTAGCACGGGGCGCAAGGAAATTGCAAGTCAACAGAATTAAAGGAGGTGGGGTGGCTGGCAGAGGTAAGGCCAGTGGGGGATGGCCACGTACCAGGTCTAGAAGGCAGGAAGGGGGTGAGGGACAGTAGGTCCTCATATGATCATAGAGAATTCATGTCAGATATACATATACAAATAAAAGGTGAAAAAGGAGTCTTCTTAGTATCGAAGACATGGAAAGTAATTATTCATTGCATCTTCATAGCGCATTAGTTCGCGTACACGGCAATGGAAATCATTTTGGTGGGTTTTCTATGGTAAATCTTGATAACTATATAGCCACCGCTCCTGCCATAATTGACACAGATGCGTGGCCTAAAACATTGAGATTAAATGAATGTAATCATGAAAGAGACTCATTACAAAAACTTTATGTCGGAATCTCTAACATTCCTGATGTAATTATGAATGATGTTCCTCAACAAAAATGGAACAATTCAGTCATGAACCAAAGCATAGTTGATATTCATTTAATGGTAAAGCTTTTTAGTTTGTATTTTTACACAAGGTGACACATGAGAGATGTGGCTTTTCTCAAGTTAATGAATTACATAATTTTGTATGTAGGTTGCAGAGGAGATGTTTCATCCGGTGGTTTTTGGGCACACGAGAAAGATAGCTCAGAAAACGATCGAGATATATGAGGATTACATTTGAGAATCAAGCTAAATCACATGGACATTCCAAAATAATGTTAATGAATGCTATCACAATTTTAGTGGGGCAATGGATAACATGCATTCTATCGTAAGTGTGAAAAAGTGAAGATAAGAGTTATGTGGATAGGAAAAAAATAGAATTAAATGAAAGAGGTTTAACTCAAAATAAAAATTATGACTCTTTTAGAGATAGTATGTGTGAAGGTGATTCAAAATGAAAGAATCTGAAATCAAGACCTAATTTTGACACATGATGTAGCTTAATAGGGGTTTAGACTAATGAAACTATCGTCTGAACTCATCAACCCTTGTCGATGGGTTAAAGTCCCTGGCTCGACAACGAATAGGAGCAGGATGGAAATGGATTCAAGGAAAGTTACTAGCCCAATCAACCTTTGAAAAGGGTTTACCGCCAAACGGGGCATTACAAAGCTATCCACTTGACTGTTAAGCTTTTCTTCAGAATCAACGTTATTGGCTTAACAAGGCCATCTAAGTTTGGAACAAAGCTGTGGACAAAATTGATTTTTCCCAAGCATATTCAAAGATCCTTCTTGTGAATTGGCAATGGCAATGCTCTTATTTCTTGAACTCTTTCCAGTCAATTGCCAATCCTTCTTATGATACGATATGGCCTAGAATCTTACCTTCATGGGCCGAGAATATACATTTTTGGGGTTGAGAGACACTCCAAAAATCCCGCATCATTGGAACACCCGCCTTAGATGGGAAAGGTGGTCTATTGCTTTCTTAGAAAACACAATATTGTCATCCCAGTTGATCAAAACTATTTTTTTATCAGCCCGTTGAATGCCATATCCATTGCCCTTTGAAAATTGGCTCCGGCGTTGGATAATCCAAATGGAATTTTCTTGTATGCATAGGTGCCCCATTTGGTGGTGAAATCTATTTTGAATTGATCATCTTCTTTCACCATGATCTGGTTGTACCCTGAGTAGCCATCTAGGAGGGAGAACCTTTCTAACCTAGACACTACTTGCAAGATTTGCTCCATTGAAGGGAGTGGGTAGTGATCTTTGAGGGAGGCTTTGTTCAAATCCCTGAAGTCAACACACAACCTAATTTATCCATTTTTCTTTCTGACTGGGACCATATTTGTAACCCAACTTGAGTGTTTTATTGGAAATATAATGCTTTCCTCTATCATCTTGTTTAGCTCCTTCATCAGAGGCTCAATATGCGGGTACACTAGTCTATGCTTCTACCTAATGAGTTGAGCAGATGGATCTAGTTCTATTATGTACTATGCTAGCTTTGGATTGAACCCCCTTAGGTCTTCATAACTCTAAGAAAACACATCAGGGAATTCTTGGAAAATTTGTATGAATTCATACCTTTCTTGTTTGGTGGCCACTTTGCCAATTTGAAGTGTTTTGTCTTCTCCAACTAGGATTGACTTTGAATCTTCTCCTTTGATCTGCATGTTATCCTTCTCTTTTCTAAACTAATCATTAGGATTGAAAATAGATTCCAGTGTCACTAAGACTTTGGGAAGTTTGTTTATATGTAGCTATACTATCTGATTCCCGTATTGTTGCTCTAGTATGCTTTGGTTTATAGTTGAGAATTTAGATTCTTCTTGTAGAAATTTAATGATCTGTTAATCATTCTCAAACACCTTCCAACATGTATTATTATCTGGCACTGTTGGCCTTAAAACCACATGGATATGTAGTTTCTCTTTGTCCCTCTTGATGTTTTCAACCACATCAAATGTTGCTCTAACTACTGCAAGTCTATTAGTATCTTCATTCTCATTCTTAGGAATGGACACAATCTTGGAGGCCTTAAAATCCTCCATGAGATCCCATATCCTACTCTTGTAGTTTTTGAGCGGAGTCATTTTTGACAACATTAAGTCCTCCGACCTAATTGGTAACAGTTCATTGTCACCGAATACTTGTAATTTCTTGGTCCCCACTTCCTTTCCCATTAAAGACCTTGGACTAAAGCCTCGTATTCAGTAGTGTTATTTGAGAAAGAGAACTATAATATGAAGGATGAATAATATCTCATACCTCTCGGGGACACAATGATGGCTCCTCCTCCAGCTCCTTGTCTACTCCTTGAGCCGTCAAAGAATAATTGCCATACCTCATTGTCATCCTTGTATTCTGGCTTGATTAAGTTAGGAAGAGGCTGATTCTCTTCATGTAGGTAGTAGACACCCAGTTCGTATTCCTGCATCTCCTTATATGGGTCAAAAGCATGTTTTTTATCGGCCCACTCATCTAGGGTCAAGTCTAGGATACATCCCACCTTGGTATCTATTTCATTAGTGTTTAGGAGGTCTTCTTGATCAAAATCTGAGCAGTTGGAATTGATTGGGCTAGGCACATAGGATTCAATATGATAATCAACAATAGGTTCAAATCTGATTGTGGTCTTTGCCCTATACCTTGTCCTAAAGAGAATATGTGACCGATTAGTAGACATGTATCCTCCAATTTTTGCAGTGAAGTCTCGGACGCACACAAAGCAAAATGTGGTGGTAGCTCTATGATTGACATGTTATGCAAAATAGTCACATCGGGGGAAAGCGTGTAGAGTTAGACTCAAATCCTTGATAATTCCACGGTGGTTACTGTTGTCCCATCTAATTGGACTACTCCTCTAGACATGACCTCATATTGAAGACCCAACTAATCAGCTATTTTTTTGTGCATCACAAAAGTACTGGCCCCAGAATTAATCATACAATTATGCACTTATTTGTCTCCAATAATCAGTGAGACATAAAAGGGAGGATGTCTCAGGTTTTAACCTTATTTTTCTCCATGTTTCCTCTTAGGATGAACTACATTGGCAGGTACTCTTTCTTTCGGTTGGGGGTTGATTTGAACTTGACGAATTTTACATGGCAGTCTACAATAGATCCCTCTGCCCTAGAATGGCCAGTGACTCCCATAGTGAAATGTTCACACTTTTCCTTTTCATCTGCTCAATAATAATGAATGTGTTGTCCTTTTGCTACCCCTTCCCAGACACATTTCTTTCTTGCACATGGGTTTTTACAACCTGTGCTTGACTAGGTTTGGAAGGTTGATTGGATTGGTTCTGTATGTTTGGAGTTGCACTTGGAAGACTAGGACCTTGTGGAGTGATCGAAGATTGAGGGTCACCCGAATTCAGTGGCTTACCCTCTCCAATACTCCTCTTTTTGGACCGTGTATTGGAAGCTACACTTTGATAAGGGAATTGATTCATCCCACAAAAGTCTTGGCTTTGGATTGTGACAAGCATAGTCTCATTTGGGGGGCCACCTTGTTGGTATCCTTGTTATTGATCTTCATCTTGGCTAGGTTCTTGTGGCACCATACTAGTTTGCACCATCAAGGCCTAATTTATACCACCATTAAAGCACGTTGATTGCTTGTGTGGTTTACTGCATGGAAAACACCAATCATATTCCCGTGCTTTATTGTTATGTGTAGGAACCAATGCCATTGATATTGAAGTTGTGTTTGGATCATAAGACACGGAAGGTCTAGCTGCTTTAGGTTGTCCTTGGTTCTGGCTCTAGTTTATAGTTTGAGGTGGTGGCCTATTCTGCTGCGATACTAGGGTGCGCTTGATATTGATCTGGGGTTGGTATAGCTTGGAACTCTGAGCTTGTTGTCTTTTGATGGTCACTAGCTCATTCCCATAGTTCTAAAGTTGCTTCATCACCACTTTCTAAAACTCTTTAGAGGTATTAGATAATGAAGTGGAAGATTCAGCTAAACTTTGACTCCTCGGGGTGGGTATAAGAGCTAATGTAGGTGCTTGGCTAGTATTTGGGCTTCCTAACTTAGGGTACAGAGGCATGGATGGCCTAGGAGTTATTTTTCTAGCTTGAATCAAATGGTTCTCAGCCCCTATGGAGAGGTTATAGGCTATAGGTAATGTAGTGCCCCCATTGAGTGAATCATCATCGGAGAAATATCAAAATTTAAAGCCCTATGAAATTATAAGAAGGCACCTTCGTTAGTGGGATTTATTGTTATTGGAATCCTATCCCATATCCACTAGAATATGAGGTTAAAGTCTATCAACTGCTCATTCAGGGATCTCTTGATTGTTGTTAGTTGCTCCAACAAAGACAAGTTATGACCAATTTCCCCAAACTGATTGTGAAGGGCCATGCACAATTGTTTTCCAGTTCTAGATAGATCCTTCTTCAAGACTCCTGAACCATTGTGAAGTTTTTCCTTTGAATGAAGAGGTGAGTAGCTTAAGCTGCAATGTCCATCTCATGAATCTCATGGATTGTATGAGACATTTGCAATATATTGGACATGGTCACCGGGATAATTTTGATTTTCCCTAGTGAAATGTGGGATGCTCTTTAATGGTGCAATCAGAACTAGGTTTTGTGCATTCAAGGCAAGTGGACTCTTTTCGGTGAAGTTGACATATGGGTTTGATTGTACCATTACGATTGGATTAAGAATCCTTGCGAGACTCAAAGAAGGCCTTGCAAGTGGAGGTGTTGAAAAGGTTCTTCATGGTGGAGATGGAGACCTCTAAATTATTCTTCCTCTCCTTTCTCTTCCGGGGATGACACAAGTATTCAAGTATACCTTGTTTCTGTCTCTAGATTGGGTTTTTCTCAAGAATCTCCCAAGCTTGGGATATTGAAACCAGTAGATTTGTTTCTTTTGGAGTCACCAGATGTACAATTTTAAAGCTTCTTAAAAGCTAGAATCACAACAAGTGTACATCAATCCCTACTATAATAAGATGGAGACTTCTTAGTCCCACCGGACATGCCAAAACTTTTAATGTGAAATCACAGCAGCCCCAAATGAGTTCTACAGGTCTTATTTTCTAAGGCAGAGTCATTTGGTGTGATTGCATAACATTGAACATTCGCCAAGGTGTGGGACCTTTTTAAAATGGGAAAGCTCTCCATATTGAAGGTTGGTTCCTTATTCCTCTGTTTAGGTTCATACGTAGAAACTTGCAAAGGATTTTTTCTTAATCCTAATCTAAAATTTACCAAGGAGGTAGGGGTAGAAGGAATACAAAAATTAAAAAAAAAAAGCTAAACTACAAGGTGATGCTGCAACAAAGGAATGATGAGCACTTCTTTTCTAATAGACACAAACCAACAAAATGCATACAATAAACAAGCACATATAGCCGGATATATAATGGGAGACCAGATGAAAGAAAAAGAGACAAGAGATGATCTAAATATGATCACAAATGTGTTTTATTTCTATTTAGATTGATATAGTACATTACAAAGTAGCTAAGAGGTAGAAACGTAATGCAATTTTGATAGAAGGCCTGAACCCCATAGATCCCTTTGCTAGAAGGAGGAGGGAGCCTGCAAAACAAATAATTTCCAACCCTTTAAAATGAATCCTGCCCCCGTATTTATAGATTCAAATTGAAAAAAGAAAAGAGGGAGAAGTGGGAAAAGTAGGTTGAAGTTCAACAGCCATTGTTAATGCTTCTGATGAAACCTCTCCCCCAAATCCATCTTTACCGCATTAATCCTTGGTTCGGCACCTTGAAGGAAGAGGAAATGGTGAAAAAAATGAAATCTGATCTTCTTGTTCAGGCAAGAAGATCCTGCATTGAAATCCCGAAGATTTTTCCTCCATTTTCTTCACCTAACCTCCCAAAATTAAATTTTTAGACCTCCATGGCATATGAGGCCGAGATATTTCCAATGATGCCATATTTGTAATATTTCAAGCCATGAATTGAAAGATATGCCCCTTCAAAGTTTGTATCGGGTCCGTATAGGAGGGCCAGAAACAACTTGAAAAATGAGTCCCCTTCTGATATGGGACCCGTGGCAGCCAAATTGAAACAAAAATCAGGCCTACGGGTCCACAATTTATCTTTTGCCTCTTTCTTTTGATTCCCGCTTTGGCTTTGACTCAGTCTAGATGCCAACTTTTTCCTTGGGTGGATTTGTGGGCCATTTTGTAACTTTAACACCTTTTGAGATAACAAGGGGCAAAGAACCAACCTTTTCCCCAATGGTCTCCGCTTTTCCCTAGGACACGTGATAGTCTAACACTCGTTTAGAAACATTTTCTCTATTCACCCCTTGAAACATTGCCATACTGACACTTGGCATTCTCTTCTTACACCTTTATACTTAGCCAATTTTGAGAACCTTTTCTGTCCACCTTTTGACTTTGTTTTCTGTTATGTGGGATCGTGGTCGATCCAATATTTCACACGAGGGCGAAATATGGATAACGGTACCATACACCACCATTTTCCATACAAAATTTACTCAAATTTAGTTTGTCCAAAATTAATAAGAAGACATGTTAATTATCCATATATAAAAAGATGTTTTTCAACTAAAACTACTTCTTGAAATTAAGTTATTTTCAATAACTATTTATTAGCTACTTTTAATAATTTACTTTTTACAATGTAATGGGACATAGTATTATTTAGTTCACATCTACAAATTAATTAAAATAAATAAACTAATTATAGATTGTCTTTTTAAATATGTACAAAATGGAAGACCTACGAACTACATTTCATAAAATATTTTATAAATATATCACGACACTTACATTTCAGAGATTGGGATCGATTCTAATAAGGGAAAACAATATA
This sequence comes from Taxus wallichiana var. yunnanensis, assembly GCA_018340775.1. Taxonomy (NCBI): domain Eukaryota; kingdom Viridiplantae; phylum Streptophyta; class Pinopsida; order Cupressales; family Taxaceae; genus Taxus; species Taxus wallichiana. The sequence continues at coordinate 243,189,109 of CM031239.1, read as the reverse complement.
TTGGAGTTGTTTGGATCTATCTAACCTTAATAGAGATATTTTAACATTTTTAAATGATGACCTTGCAATTAATATCAATAATATCCCATAATAACTAAATTAACATTGATTAGAGGAATTTATGTTTGGAGCACACTATACAATATAAACCCATTTGAAGCAACAATTTTTATAATATCATTATGATTCAAATATGATATATCGTGAATGATTTCTTTGCAAGTTAAAAAGAGAGCTTTGAGTGGTAATTGCGAAATCACAATGGGAGAATACACTTATGTTCACATAAGATGAAATGTTGTTTCTAAAAACCTAAAATACAAATAATGTATAAAATGTCTTAAATTAATAAATCTCAAAATTCGATATGGTTTGCATCCATTTATGTCTAAAGAATTGAATTTTTGATCTAGCATAATGGTTAGAAAGAGAAGTAGAGTATGATAAGTGGCTACGAAGTGAAATTAAAGGACTCTTGTTTGGAGTGCGAGACCCTAAAGATTAATGTTCCCCTAGGCAATATTACGTTAAAATATCTTGGATAGGATAGAGAATCTTAAATTATAAGGTTTACGAAACAAAACATTACATTCATGTAAAATATAAAAACATAGATAGGAAGTATTGTTTGTGGACTTCTACCACATCCCTTGTATGTTTACACGGGGTTGGAAGATTATCTTTTACTGTAATTACATTCAAAATATAAACTACTTTTCTAAAATTATTTTTCTTTTCAAAAATATTTACTATTTTATTTAAGTGTAAAATTAAATCTTATCTACCTTCAAATCATAAATGATCTTATACGAAGTACATGTAAACCATTGGAATCATTGTGAAATATTACCGGATGTTGCTTCCCTCAATCTCTCAAAAATAAGTTTAGTAGTAAAATAATCGATTTTAATGAATAATATAATTATTTCTTTATAGCTGGTCTTAAGCAAGGTAAATTTAAAAGGGTCAAAGGTAATACTAATCATCACCACTCGTGAGGGAAAAAGGTGAAAATTTGAGAGTTGTGAAAAACAAATCTGTGGTGGTATACATGAAAAGCGTGGTCAAAATTCTAGTTACGATGCAACGATATGAACAAGGCCATGATATGGTGAATAATGCTAAAGGAGATGGTTTTAGAGATGCGAGGAGGAAAATTATATATGAAAAATATTTAAACAAATTCAAAAGGAAATGGTCTTTTTAGAGTTTAAGTTTATGAAGTTAATATTTTACATACACCAAAGTATGATGGAGATCGAAGTTTAGGGTAGATACACATGCGAAATGTAGAAGCATACAAGTGGAGTGCAAAATCGTGTATGTGTTATATTTACATTTTTTGTAATTGCAGCATGTAGATTGCTAAACTCATGCCACCACCGAGAACTAATTGAATACAATTATTTAATTTTTGTATAAATATATTTTAAAATTGTATTGTTGATTAGTTTCATTTGATTTGCAAGCATAATGCAATTTTCATAAACATTACAAGCATATATGTTATAAATGGTCAGCTAAATTCATTGAAGAATATGATGAAACAAAAATCACACATTATGAAAAAGGTCTAAGATAAAACAATATCAACTATTTATAAAAATTCATTAAATGGCACTTTACTCTGTTCAATTATATATAAAAAAATTTTATAACCGAATAAGCTCAGATCCACGGGAGGGAATATATTACCAAAGAGAAAATTAACAAAAAAATATTCATAGAACAATTCAATCATTAAATCTTCATGTTACAACAACTGAAAATACACATGAAATAAGATATTCCTTTTAAACTACTAAGAATATTTTGCGTGAAGCCAATAAATAATTGTTTTGGAGAAAAATGTATTTCTCGTCAAAAATTGCGACTATACACTTGTCAATAGAAATACTTTTTCGATCAACTTTAAACTTCACTATATTGAAAATGAGAATAAATTTCATATTTAAAATACAAATAATAATACAATTTTAATCTGAATAACTCACTTTTATTTCAAAGGCGAACGTGACAACGTCCAAACATGCCCCTGGACTTGGTTACAAAGCATCATTGAATCGTGTCTTGCCAAACTACATCCCAAACTGCATGTTGTGTCAACGCCGCATGCACTTTACACTTTAATCTGCCACATCGAAATATTATTGTACGTGTTGCTCGTCCAAACAACCCACGTGCATGTGTATCCACCCAGGTAATTTTTGTCCTGCTTATATGACGTGCATGTGTATTCTTCTGCTTCGTTCAAGCACATTAATAGTTACATACAGTCGGCGATCAAAAACAATGAAGAAGCAGTTGGTGTTGAGTTTCTTAGCAGTAACTCTTATAATTTTCATCTCTTTGACCCCCTTCACATTGGCAGACTGCGATGAGAGCAATATGGATGACAAAAATCAGAGGTGACAACAATCATCTAACCCCCACAAATTGTACAAGTTCAAGGATTTTTAAGAGGACGACAGAAACATGAGCAACAGTATGAGGAGGAAGAGGACAATCACCCAGCTGAGTACATTGAAAAGACAATTTTTAAATATAGTTCATCCTACAAGGAAAATTCATAAGATATATTTCTTCACTATCAGATAACTCATGGTGAACGGAAAGCTTAACTCAAAGTGATAGTGTATAGAAATATTCCATACTTCAAATAAGACTGGTAAAATGGACATTCACATTCATAACATATGACTGGGTTTAATTATAGAAAAAGCTTTGGAATAGTGTTGCTGTAGTATCATATAGTAATTGTAGAATAACGTTGGATGAAGGAATATAGTAATTTTTTAAGAAAATGCAACTGTATTCATATTACGTATGTATTTTTTTTTAAAAATTTTCCTTTTTTACCTCTGTAAAATTAAAGTTTGGGTGGGTGTGATCTGACAGAATGCAGAAGACAATGAGTATCCACCATATGTGGAACTAACATCAGAATTTGTGGTTACTACTAGAGATATCACTGGTGTGGGTGCCTCTGCTACTCGGTCTTTAACAATGAGAAGGGCTTTAGCTCGAAAAACATTGAATCTCTATGCAGTGTTGGAAGCGACCAAAAAGGACAAAAGACTGGGAGGTTACATTGGGGAGAATGGTATCCATTCTGCATCAATGCCTGTAAAGTCCATTGTTTAGTGCTAATAAAATTATTTATTCTGCAATTATAGGAAGGTGTTTTTAGTAAATGAATTAAACGCATCTTGCATTCAAAGCTGGTCATGACTCATACTTCACAATACTTGAGTAACAAGGGCTGCGCTGCAGCTAGAGTACCTGCCGTGGCATGAGCAGGAAGTAGCAAGGGTAAATTGCAAGTTATGTTGGCCATTAGGTAAGGTAATCTGTCACAGTAGAGTAGTAGATAAGATATGCAGGCAGCAGAACCATGGGGGACACAAACAGTTTGCAATACTCATGAACTTGTTTCTGACAAATCTACTCAGTTACCATTAAATCAGAATTTCTTGGATTTACTTTGACACATTACTGTATAAAATAGTATTTAATCATTTAGTGTCATTACAGAGGCTCTAGAATCTCAGGAGGCTCTAGTGTCCTTGTGGCAATGTTTGTAAAACAAGCAAAGGTTGTTGTCTACAAAGAAGTTTCAATAGATGAATATAAAATGTAAAAACTTATATGTAATTGTTTCTGCAGAATTTGAGAATGCCACAGTTGAAGCTTACTCAATGGTAATTCAGTTAGATCTAATGTTCAGAAAAAGTTATTTGTAATTCAGGAAAACCAAAAATAGTTGATTGCCATTCAAATCTGGACAGAAACATTGGACAAGTATAAACATAATCATGTAGTTTGTTGTCTTGATTTAAAGCAGTAAGAAAATAATATAAATTTGAAGTCTTAAAATATTTTTATGCAGTAAATGTTACTATTGTACTATCTATGAAGACATCTCGCAGCAAGTGGGCCTGTCATTTTCCTTGCATAATAATTGAAGCACTGTATTTCAGATTGAGAGGTGTTAAACACTCTTTTCACGCAATAAAAAAATTAAATAAATAAACAGAATGTTACCGGAACTGTGCTAAACTTAAAACGGGTATGGTCCAAAATTTCAGACTTGAAGAGAACCAGGACTGAATAGAGTGAAGGAAAGCAGGTAAAAAACTGACTCAGATTTTATAAACAGGGCAATTGAAGGCTGCATTTAATTAAATAATTACTTATGTAATAGAATACTGGAATAATTACAAAATTCCATTTGCATTTGCATAAAACATTTAGAACAGCTACTGTTGCAGATCATGCTTTTAAAAGAACAGGTTGAAACAAGAATGAGAAAGTTATTGCTAAATGTTGGCATTGTAATAGCCTGAATAATTACAAAATAAAGCTTATTGTTGTCTGTATTAAACTATGGTGATAGAAAATGATGAGAAGTAACAGTTTATGCTATTACAAATTGGATGTTCAAAAAAGTTGTGGTGTAGGAAGTGGAGCTCCAGTTTTAGACCTGCAAAAGAAATATGGAGTAGTATTATAAATCGTTTTTAATTTGTACTTCAAATGAAATATCTGAAACATATGTGCGGGTAGGGAAAGTGATTTACCTTAAAATGATGGTGCTGATAGTGTATGGCTTGAAGATGCGTAGCTGCTTTCCTGTGACTGAAATTGGGGTGGAATGCCTGCAGGAAATGAAAGTGAGCATTAGTATGAGTAGAGCATATAGTTTTTTGCAATACTGTTGACAATTGAAAAGCAGGTGAAGGACAGATTTCAAAATACGTTGCCATGTGTTAGCGGGTAAAAATAGTGTTTTTTTAAAAAGATACCGAGCTTTTCATGTACCTTGAAGCATATATTCATATTGAGATTTGTATTGCCGATTCAATATACATCAGATGGTCAGCCTCCTCTAATGCTTATCATGTTTAGAACTTTGCTGGGCTCTTAGTAGATGAATTACAAATAAGGGGAATTTAGCAAAAGTCATAAATGAATCGGTGTCAACAATACTAATAACCAATGATTTGCATTTTGTATTGATATGTTTATTTTTTACTGAATTAATAGCAAAGGAAAGGGCAGTATTTTCTAACTGAGCTATGGTGTATACTTCCAGCGAACCAGTTAACAGGTGACATATTTTAGTAACAATTCAAAGTTTCTTTATGATAAAGTATGCCCTTTTAAGAAGGCCCCTGTTTATCAAGTGGGTTACCAGATTTTGGCCCTAGAATTTCTCATTTGCTGCCTTTTTCGGCCTCCCCAGTTCATACCTGATGTGGGTGTTGGCAAAATCTCACTTCCATGCATTAAAAGGTGCGGTGAAATCTCTTTGAAGACCTGATAAAGGTTTAAATTGATGTGGGTGTTGTTTGGTACTAAAAACCAATACTAAGAAGACATATATGTGAAAACAGAACAGGGCATCTCTTAGAAGACAATGTGCTCGGCTGTGCTATGCTGTATTATTCAATGGGGAATATAGATGAGGAGGAGGAGAGTGTCAAGATGGGGCAAGTGATAGAAAACTGTTCAGGGATTACCGAGGATGAAGAAAGGAAGCTGCCCCTTGATCTAGAACTCATGTGCACAATTGTAACATCATCATCACCAGCATCAGCCTACACAGCCACAGAGGAGGAGGAAGAGCTTCAGTCCTCCTTTCCTCATGAAGTACTAGAGCATGTGCTTGAATTCGTAACAGCCCACAAGGATAGAAACTCAGTTTCTCTGGTCTGCAAGTCATGAATATTACCCAGGAGAAGCAACTTTATTTAAAATCATGAATGGATTATCAGTGATTTTAATATTGTATATCTATGATATGCATTGTCCCAACATAATCTAGTTTTAAGTCCAACCCATCAGCTGGCTTCTCAAAATGTAGTGGAAGGAGTCTGCAGTCGGGTGAGTACTATGTACGGGATCTCCAGACTGAATCAAAGATAAAAGTTTGACACTAGAGCCTGGACATGGTACGCCTCAAGTAAGTTTTCTAAGCTGCAAGTGTAGAAGCTAGAGCATGTCAATGTGGGCCTGCATCACATATGGAAAATGTAAATGGACTATGCACATGCTATGTAATTTATTCAAAACATGTTGTGCTATTTGATCTATTCAAAAAATGCCAGAAGTGCTACCAGCGGGATTCTATTTATCAGGCATGGTAAAGGTTTATATGCCAACATAGCTATATGAATATTTGCGATGCACTGTCATAATATTAAGCTCTTAAATCTATGCTGGCTTGAAAGAATCCAATATTGTGGACTTGCTGGAACAATCAGGGACCAAATTTGAGTTTTTAAGGCTCGGGGTTCAATAGCTAGTCTACACTTATTTAGTGGTTATCTTTGGTTTTTTCCTGTACTGTTTTGATTCTAAAAATAAGGCTCACAGCTCAATAGCTAGTCTACGCTTATTAAGATGCACAGTTCAAGGCTTGGCTTAAACAAATTCTAAAACAGGGGTTTTGCTTGCGTTTGCCAGCTGACCTTGGAATTACATCAAATCATACGGAAGGAATCACCGCAGTCATTGAAAGGGTAAAATTCTACACGTCTCACCGCTGCATACCGAGCAAAGGATTTTCCCTACCTAATTGAAAATCGAGTCAGAGAGTATAATAATATTCTCTAAAGAGTGGCCAGGGCTGTTACGATCAGGTGGGAGCTGTTTTTCAAATTAATAGAATATTCTGGTGAAGATAACCGAGAGAAACTAAGAAGAATATAACAAATTAATTTTGATCAAAGGGCAGCTGTTTTAGCCAGGTCTCAGGTTCACGTCCCAGTGGCAGCTCCTGCAACATGAAATTCAAGCACACAAAACAGAAATTTGTGTTCCCGTCCTAAGCAGCCCAGATCCAAAAAACCAACGGTAAAAATCTTTGATGACTCAAATGACTTATCAAACCAAATTAAAACTGTAAAAATCTCTTGAAAAAGAGCTTGCATCCTCGCCAAAATTATAAGTAAATCTCGCCAAATACCCTAAATTTCGAGGTCAATATGCTTACCAGAGAGCTTGGACTGTGCGATGGATCAGACAAATGCGGAGGCAAGAAATGAGATTGCAGCGGCGTTCTCTCGCGGCTTCTGGTCTTGTAATAATCACCGTTCCTTGAGCTCTTCTTAACCTAAAAAATTCAAAACAAGAGCAGGCAGGGGCCTTGGTGTATTGTGAAAGCTGCGAACAGGAAAAGAAGAAATCGTACCCGTATGTTGAAAACGGCAGGACCAAAAAGCAAACACAACACGCAATGAGAGGAAAACCCTTGTGGGTTCGAACACCGCCTTCTACAACAAGATGTTGCATGGAGGAATTGTTGTCTCCAGGATCTGACAACAGGGCGAGGTGGACAGAAAACACCTGCAGCAGATGGCAAAGCCTGAAAGGAAACTAAAACTTTAATTAAATCGGTAGTATCTGAGCAGGAGGAAAGAAAGCAGCTCGGGCAATGAGGGCATTAGTGAAGACCAATCAGAATGATTGGAAAATAAATTTTACAAAAAACTATAGCTCCAAACAAAATAATTTGTTGAAATATTTGTTTGAGACACTACAATCGCACCGGTATAAAAAAAAGCAGCCACTAGCAAACTACCAACCCACCGCATGGAAATTAATAGGAAAAGGCGAAAACAATAGTACACTGCCAGCGGCAGTACTAACAATGATGTAGTCTATGCAAAATCAAATGTAATTAGAAAAATACTAAATCTAGAGCCACACACTTGCTCCAAAGCCACAGAAAAATAAATTAAACCAAGCAAATGTCAAGGTCTACACAATTCTCAAGCCACTCTATTACACCTCGAACTCGATCTGTTGAAAACCTCTTCCCTACCACTTGTTGAACCAGATAATCTTCAATTCCTCTCGAATATTCACAATGTCAACTACAAATCTATTGAAAAATAAATTCTGATTATGCACGAATTTTTCATTTTTAGAAGGCCCTGTTAAGATTTTAAAATTTTGTTTCCATTTTGAAGATAAACACAATGGAGTGAGAATGTTGAGGTCAATTGGGTAAAAATAATTGGATTGCTTTTAAGTAAAATTATTCATACAACCGCCCATTTCCTACATTCAGCCGCCCATCTTTGACAAACAACAAACAACCATTAACTTGAGTATCAAACAATAGGTAAATGTCACCCAAATACAAATGGCATTATTCTATTGGCTTTTTTCAAATTGATTATTTGTTATTGTGAAGCCAATATACTTGCCTTCGGCAGTATAATAAAAGGAAGGGTGCCACGCCATTCGTTTTAAATAGCGCCTTCAAATTTCCACCCATTCAATTGAGGTCCATATATAATCTCGGATTTTTCTACCATGGACAAACTTGCATTTGGCTTTGCGTGTCACATTGAGTTGAAGAGATGGATGGGATCATGTTATGATGTTTTTGGTACCCATAAGGTCAACGATTTATATGGTGCAATGGGTTGACAATCATTGTGTTCACAAAGGAATATTGATCAATTATTTAGAAGAATCTATATATCATATAATGTGATGGGTGTTGATATTGATATTATACTTCGTAGTGATATTAATGATCAACTATCAATGTGATGGGCATCAATGGCATAAGCCAATGGAGGGAGTATTGTATGATTAACCATGTATGTTATCGAAATGTTATTTTTTTGCATGATAGATAAGTATGTAATTTGAACAAACAATTCATACATGAATTATGGTTTTATGGTAGGTGTCATTAGCTCTTATAGAGATGTAATGTTTTTGTTAAAGACAACTTAAATATTTTGTATATAATGGCAAGCAATTTTTAGCAACATGTTGAAGACACTAGTGATCACCACAAAATTATTTGTTGTGGAAATTAAAATATTGTGGTTTTCTCATGTGAAAAATAGTAGGTAAAGATGGTTAAATCAACTTAAATTTAAGGAGCTTCCGTAAAATGGTATGAGGAGGTTGTGGTAAACAGTTATATTGTTGCGTGGCAGCTTTTGTAAGATTTTTTTACAGAAATAATTGTGTCAAATTTATAGTTTTGAGTTTTTTTTTTGTGATTAATTCGATTACTTTTGTATAAGTATAGGTAAGGGTATGATGTCATAAGTTAACATGTTGGCTTCCGCAAGGTTAGTCTTATAGAATTTGAATGTTTGACATAGGTACCTAGTGATGTAAAGCTTAGAAACATAGATTTTACATTGAGCTTCAAATTAAGGATAGCAGCAAATAGTAATTCAATTGACTCATTCTCATTTATGTGTATAGGACAAGGGCTCTTAATATAAAATTCTTATATCGTAACACATAATTGACAATGCTTACCTGAGATTCTGTAAACTTAAATCTAGTGATTTGAGTAAATGCTCATCTTTTTCAATATTAGTTGAGAAATGAATATGAAAGTTGTTAGATAAATCTATAAATACCCGTATGAATCTTGATGGAATTGGATCAAACCGGTCAAGTGCATATTCTTTGATAGTACACTTAACAATTATGGCTAGTTAGATGTCATTACTTAAGTAGTCCATATAAGAGTCATGAAAGCTTGCATGAAGATGTGGTAGATCAATATTACCATTACATAATTAAATGTTTAGTTAGAATTCTATGGTGGTAAATAATAATATAGAATCTAAAGGACTAGAAGTTTACTAAGCAATCCAATAGAACTTGTGTTCATTTGTTATCAAATCAGTATAATTGGGAAATTTTTCCTTCTATATCTTTGATTTTTGGATATATACATAAGGAATAAAATATTTAGTCATATGAAAAGTACTAGATATATCCATATGCAAGTTATATATTGTGTAAGCATAGTAGCTCTGGGGAACATGTTTGATGCTTCCTTAATTATAACATTTAGGTGTCGGTGGAAGTTTGTTAAACATTTATTTAGTAGCACCTAAAGTGAGAGGAGATCATCTATAAGGTGGATTTGTATTGTGTGAGGGTTTGAATTCAATCTCGCATTACCGCGGCTCATTACCTAGTTACTAGAAATCTTGTGAGACTATTTTCATCATTGAATGGTAACTTATCTTTGAGGAATCAAGTTATTGTATTAATTGGGATTGTATTTAGTTTGTGTTAGATTATAGCTGCTTGGGATTCACATTTTTGACCTTCATGATCCATTAGAGATTTATAGAGCAAAATATCTTCGTTATGTATGTAGGATTACCATAAATGTATATACAATGTCATTGCCTCAATTGTTATAAAATTAAGTTAATTGGTGGAAGATATAAGATCTTTGTTGATATGAGCCATCTTATTAAGATGATGAGGAACTAAGGGTATTTGAATTTTTATCAATGCAAGTTCCACCTAAGCTGGTCTCTACCACATCTTGGTTGTAAACTTAACTTAGCTAGATAGTATAAAAAGAAAACATTTGATTATATGTTCCAAAAGGTGGAAATATTTTTAAAAATATTAAGAAGAAAAATATGAGGCCTAAAACCACGAAGAATATATTGAGATATCAAGCCCTAAGAAAAAGATAGAAATTGTCAATTTCATGTAATATTAACTAAATTGTAATAGCATATTTAAATTAATAGTTTCCCCTAACTGGTCACTATCATATCTTCGGTTGTAGATTTAATTTTGCCAGATAGAGTAAGAAGAAAACATTTGATTATATTTTCCAAAAGGCGACATGATTTTAGAAAAATATTAAGAAGAAAATTATGAGGCCTAAAATCACAAAGAATGTATCGACATATTAAACCTTAATAGAAAGGATATATGCTATTGGTTTTATGTAACATTAACTAAATTGTAATATTGTAATGACCCAAAAATCCACACACGAACAAAACAGTGAAATACTGAGAATAACTTTTTTTTTTTGACTTGCTTGACACATAACATGACGCAACATGTCGTCACCAAGGATATAGCTAACACTATGAACAACTTGATACAAGGATGGCCATAAAGGCAAAGCACGGAAACGTTTACACCTATCAAGGACAATTTACTTTTCTTTTGTGAAAGGACATGGCAAAAGACCAACCACATTACATAGTTATAGCTGAAGACATCCCACTGTGAAAATCTTCTTAAGATTACTGATTTACTAGAGACATCTTACAATTCTTAGCTTACATTCTAGAAGGTTCATGATATGTTTCATACCATTCTTCTTATAGGATTAAGTTTCTTTTCTTTTATATAACTTGAGGACTATCCTAGGATCACCTATAATATGAAAATTCCTTGATTAATTTGTTTACAAAACTAGGAGGTAAGCAATTCCACAAGGCTATCTATCTAAACCCCCACTACTGAAACTCGTTTCATACCCACATTGCATAAGGAGGCAAGCGTAAGATCAAAAGGAGAGGAGTATCGTTAAGGTTCAGAACCCTAATCATCTTTGATCAAGAATTAAAAATTTATCATAGCTTAGACAAGGACTACAAGGTACCATGGTAATGGTTAGAGAGAGAAGATAAATTTATTTTATTATGATCTATTTAGTTATTAACCAGTCTTTTAATGAGTCTTAAGAGTTCAATTGAATTTTGGTAAAAGCTTCATTTAGAAATCATCTTGATTAAGTTCGTCGGGGGATACACAGGGGTTCCCAACATGGAAGCATTATACTTAATGTGTTTTTATTCAAACTCCTGTACTAGATAAGATCTACCGATATCCCCAAAAGCCAACAGTGATATTACTTTTAAAATTAATTAACGTTTCCCAACAAGAGGACAATATTTAATCCATAGCTTAAGGTTAGCAATGGTAGGTATTTTTTTTTTACATCGTTAGATAAACACTTTCTTTCCAATTAAAGACTCTTAATTTTATCAACCAAATACAACTTCATTATTATCTTCTTTATTTATTCATCTATGTATTCCTCTTCTTTTATCTTTGATTATCTTTAGAAAAAGGGGTTTCAACCCACTAAAATATGCCTAGAATAACATTGATACTAGTACCATGGAGGGTTACTAAACCAATAAGCATTATGACCTGAAAGAAGAAATTATCGTTATTTAACAAGAACATAAACCACGGTTATAACATTTCCATTCAACATGGCACATGAACCAAAGGAGTCAAGAGATTGGATTTCACTTGGGTCAAGAACAAGAAGGTAACAAAATAAGCCGAGCCATGCTACAAAATTTCCATGACTGTAAATGACATCACCAAAAGAATACTCATAACAAGGTCAAGATTGAATATTATTTCTCACAAAGGTAATTTACCAGTTAACCTACAGAAGGACAAGACAACATCATCACGAAATTTCAGAACAACCCAAGGCAAGAGGTCTTCTAAACTCCTTTGCAAGCACTATTACAAAATTTACCTCACATTGAACATTTTTACAAGGAACTTCATAAATTGCCGATGAAACCTTTACAACTCTTTCCTTTAATCTACTCACATAATCCATCTGCACAAATACTAGCTGGAATCAGTTCGCGAGAACCGAGCATGTTAAGGCTACTCATGCAACTGTGAGAAGATAACATTTAACAATATCAAGAAAGGAAAGTTCTAATTCAAAAATGGATTAAAACACAACCCAAAACTCCAAAATTATTCGCATGAGAAAAAAATCTAAACCATCCAAAGCAAGGAGAAAGTCAAAATACCAGTAAGAACAAAATCACATAAATCAAGGCAAGACCTTATGGGTTAGGAACAAGAAGGTCAAGAGTGTTGATATCTCCTTCATGTAATCCTATGGATTACGTGATTGGAATCCAAAACTTACTCCATCCAACTAAATGAGTCCAAGAGAAGACAAAACATACTAATTATGATCGTAGGCGCGAAGCAAAATGACGTTATCCAAATCTCCCAGGGGGAGGCTTCATAGCAATAATTAGGGTTCGACGCCCTTAAAAGAAAAAAACTATAGTTTCAGTTTTAACCAAGGAGTTTTACCACTACCTTCTTATAGGATTTCTTAAACGTAGTACTAGCTAACAAAAAATCCACTCTTCCAAAAGCATACAAATGAGACACAAAAGGGACCATTATTCTACCAACAAACCTTATCCTAATTGTAAACTTCTCTACATAATATAAGGGAAGACTAAACCCAAAAGTCGTTAATAATTTTTATATATTTCAGACAATGTCAATAAGCATTAAAATAAAAATTGATTTCCTTAACAAGGCCACAAAATGGGACCTTTTAGTAACCAAGTTTGAAGTATAAGATATTCGAGTTCGAAAACAAAGGGATTCGCTACGCAGAGGGTAAAACACCAACGATGCCCCAGACTCAAAGGACCCTACCACGAGTGCAAGCACAAAAATAAGAACCAACACACATATCCATTAGGAAGGTTACGCAGTGCAGTCAGGCCTAGAAGTTCTATGAGCTCCTGACCAATGGTATAGAAGATGGAAATTTTACCCGATCCATGTGGGCTTATCAAGGACATGTCTAGAAAATATCAAACAGATGAACATAATAACCACCTATTATATTATCACTGTAATCAGCTGTCATCTAACAGGAAATGAGTTCACGAGTCCAATACCATGGATTCACCTACAACTTTTGTTTCGGTCCAGCTATTAATAGCTTGCTTGTGACCCTTAATAAAATTTGTAGAGATTTCATTCAATAAAACTTACAATGTTTCCCCCTTACTTTAATCAAACAAGAGTTTGAACCAGGTAGTAGGTATAGTAATTTTCTCAACACGTAGAGGCCAAAATAGATGTCGGGTTATTCATCCTCTAGAACTGGGTACAAAAGTCAACCATGTACAGTTCTAAAGCAAAACCCTAATGTCATATTCTAATTAAACAAAAAGTAAGGAATGCCCACAGGCTTAAACAAGTTTCAGAACACAATGTCACTATCAATGTACCTTTAGCAAAACAGGAGAGCCCTAAACAGGAAATACGTATTCATTCAAGAAAATAGAGATATGAAGGCTTATCCTTCCATATAGTAAGCCTTCAATTACAAAATACCATCACAGAATTCTTTTAAAAGAGAGTCATATAAGAAAGCGAAACTCTATAATGTTTCCTTCCCTATGAACTAGACTGCATCACTCAATATTGCAGTAGCCCATTTAGACAATTATGAAATAGAGTAAGCTATAAGAGAGGAAAAGAACATTCCAAGCAAAACCAGCAAACTAGGAACGAGATTTAAAGGAACAACCAACATAATCAGGCAAAGTGATATAAACAACCACGAAAACATTTAGTCTAGGCGCCATTCAAGAGGAAAGAAAATTCATTTCAAGATACTGAAAGAAGGTAGAAAACTACTACAAAGAGTATAGTTAACATGCCTGATTAGAATTCTTCCAATCCAACAAGCACATCGACTAGGGCTTGGGCAACAAAGAACACAACTGCAAGAACTTCTCTTCCTCGGCCCATTTGAAGGTCCAAACTTTGTTAACGGCCATGCTCTTAACTTCGTAAAATCAATTATATAGTCCGAAATGTGCATCTCTGCCCATAGTTCGGTCGGGTCGCATTGACACTCGATTATCATTCCCTCGCTGATCTTCTGGTGACACCCTATCTCCTCTTCCAAAGATTGTTGCCATGCATCCCGGGTTTCTCGAAGTAGATACAAAATCCTCGAACACCGCTCCAAATTAGCCCTTAGCCACCACATACCGTGAAAACCATGACCATGGAAGGAGGAGAACTAGAACATGAGCTCTTCGCGTGAGTTGCTACTCTCTTCTCCTCACCCTAATAGCAGTCTCTTGGTATGAGGGAGAATCCGCATAGAGGGACAGGTTGTTTGTTGGAGATCTGTCACTTGTCAAAACAATTTCGAGGAAGAAATGAGAGCACGGTAGTTCCCTTATCTCGATCCCCTTCTTCAATCTTACATGCATAAACAAAGCACATTCCACCACATGGGTAATGCTTGCAGTGTTTTGTAGGGCACAATAGGAAGGTTACGCCTGATTTCATCCTATGAGGGGAAATTAGGCAAGCTCGGACCCCAAAAGCTGGAGCGATCTCTCGAAGATGTTTTGGGATTAGAATTAGAATATTCCCTTCTAAGCAGTTGGGTACTCCTACTATTCACTTGTATATTATTAGCAGAAGAAGTAGCAAAGAATAGGCCCAAAATATACATAAATGATTCGGCAATATCCTTTAAGGATTGGACTGGAAGGATCTTCAAGGAACGAACTGAGAGGACTGCATCAACTCTCGGTGCAAACATTTCAGCTGAAGCTTGAAGGTGTGGTAATTCCAACAGAAACCTTTATGCCTGCCAACTTAGTGATTCGCTGAAGAAGTTCATATAGTAGCAAGGAAAATTGTGCTTCATGAATATTCGATCCGACACGAGATCCACCTCCAAGAGACCCTCTTCCATGAGCTACATCGTAAAATAGTAAGGTCTCAGTAGAGAATCTTGTAAATAAATTTCATCACCTGGACGGAAGCGACTTTCCAAAATGAAAAGGCAAGACAGCTCAACTAAAACTTTATCTCGTTCTTCCACTTCAGCTGCAAGATTTTGCAACAACTGATCACGACTGTGGTCGCGTGCAACCAGAACATCAGGATCCACACCAATGGTTCCTTGGGATCGCCCTGCAGCAGCTGTCGCACTTAGCTCTCTCTGGAGGCCACTGATTTTCTGGGATAAGTTTACCTCTCTACCCTGTAGCTGCTGCATACAGCCAAATACCTCCTCACGGCACTCTCCTAGGAGAATTTCAGTTCTACGCTCCACTGATACTGCCTGTGCAGCATGATTTTGAGAAAAATATCTTGAAGGAGGAACCCGAAATGACCTGTTGCAGGTCGCTGCAGTGGATCCCTGACAAGAACACACCTCGCAGCATTCAAGAAGGTGGATGCAACATGCCTGCTCCACTAGCCATCAAGTCAATTTGCTGTGCGTCCAGTGCATTGAATGAAAGGATCAAAACAAAGATTTAGGTGAAGAAAACTAGGCCTCCACCGACTCCATCTTTCTCACGCAAAGACAGACATGACAGTCTTAAAGGTTGGCAGGTTGGGTGGTTGGGAGGAGGCCAAGGTGGCAGTAGAGGCAGGTAGAAAAGAATCCGATGCCCAGCGGGCATTACAAATATCATATTAAAATTACGATTTCCACCTAATTGGTCATAACCACATCTTTGGTTGTAGATTTAACTTTCTTTAGATAGTATAGGAAGAAAACATTTGATTAGATGTTCCAAAAGGTGGTATGATTTTAGAAAAATCTTATAAAGAAAACTATGATGCCTAAAACCACAAAGAATATATCAAGATATCAAACCCTACTAGAAAGGATAGAAATTATATGTTTGATGTAATATTATATAAATTTAAATATCATATTTAAGTTAATATAATTAGGATAAATTATTAAAGGTGTGATGATGAATTATTTTTTTACTATGGGTAAAGAGTTTTTAGAAAGGGACTATAACCTGTACAACAAGGCTAAAAAACAAGATTTAATAATTATACCAAGATAAAAAGATGATCCAAATCGGGATTTAACAATACAACCTAAAAGCAGAGAAGTAATCTCCCAAGAAAAGTACCAATACCAATAGTGAACAACAACATAACATCAGTTAAACAACAATAAATCTATAACTTATCTGTTGATTTTTGTGCGAGCAATTTTCTTCTTGTTGCAAACCATAATCCAATCATTAGAAGCTTTCTTTAAAGGAATACAAACTTCAAGATCTATGATCAGATGATATGTATTGTTTGAGCATCTAGGAGGAACATTCTCCTTAGCCACTCTGATTCACTTGGTTTAGTGTTTCCAGTCTTTTATGTTTCACCCCTGGATGCCTCCTTATTTGCATGAGTTGTGATCTCTCTCAAAGGGGTTTCGGGGACCATTTCCGTAATGTCTTCCTCCTCATCATTAGAAACAAAGATATCCTTAGGTTCAAATACCAAATGTTCTAGGAGGGCATTTTTCCACCAGTTAGCATTTTCATTTTTATGTTTTAGCATCTATAAATTAGTAGTAGAGTGTCCCAAAGAGAAACATTTTTGACATCTAAAAGGAAAACCCTCATAGTCCAGAGGCTGAGTCCAAGTTCGATTTTTTACCTTCAGTTCAATGTGAGTTGGAAGATCCTTTGAAGTATCAACCTCAACAAGTATTCTTGCATAGGTAGTATGTGTGAAATCATAGGTTTGGGAGTCAATGTTGATGATGTTTCGCAAGGCATTGCTAATGGCTATCATACAATTTTGATCCAAGAATTGAAAAGGTAGGTGGGTTATTCTAATCCAGATCGGGTTGCAGGAAAAATATTCAGCCAGAAGGTTGAATGAAAAAAGCCAACATTTTAGAATAAGGTATTTTTGCTGTAAGACCCAAATTTATTTAGTGATGATGTCCTTATCAGCTCTGGATTTGAAAACAACAATAAAAATCCCCTTAGCACAAGGATAGAGATCTAACCTATCTTTGAGAAGCGGGATCCAATGCTTGGAGATCCATTCGTGTAATAAAAGTAGGCTAGACAAGAGTCGAGTGAATTTGCAAATCAGGACTAGATAAAATGATTTTGTTTCTAGGACTTCATCTCCAAAGGTTACAAATAGGTTGCTCTTATCAAGTATCATGATTTTAAGTTCTGGCTTCTTTTGCAGCACCTCTCTAAATGACTCTCATTAACATTATTAGCTGGAGCTCCAAAGTTCCCAACCATGGATATCTCAGGAAATAGGTCTTTGGGAGACGGACTTCAATTTATGTTGTGAGTTTCCACCTCTGCATTGCACATGTACCACTCCTTTTCCTCCCTATTTTCCCACAATCTTCTCAACCGCATCTGACAAATAAATTTTTGTAGTTCGTGTAAACAGTAGGATCGAGCTTAGCAGACCGCCCAAGCTCCCGCCGTCATGAGAGGTATTTTTAGGGGGAAAAGAAGAAGAAGGGTCACCCTTCCCAATGAATCTGTCTTATTAGGTACAGACGTTAACAAATGGCTGTAGAGGAAGAGAAGATTCTCCCTTCACATCCCCGCCTGGTTTGAAGCCACCCACAGTCTCGATGAAGCTATTAGAAGAATAGGGAAGAGCCACAAGGATAAAGCCACTGTCAGACGAAGTAAAACCGTCATCATCCAGGGAGAGTCGCCTCCCATTCCATCCTCGTCCAAAATAAAAGTAAGAATGGAGCCGCTGCCATGCTGAACAAGGTCAGGTTTAGGGTTTAAGTCGACATGCCTTCCCTTTCCAGCATAACGATTAGGGTTCAGAGACATGGTGATGATGAATTATTAATCATAAATATAACAAACATAATGAATATGTATATTCTAAATCATATAATTACGCCGAAAGGCGTTCTTCAGCTGGGTTGAAGCCGAGAGGGCTCTGACACATGACAGGGAGATCGACAGTTGAGAATGCGCGAAGGACGAAGACGTTGAATACGATTAATGCGTAGTCGTCGATTTAAAATGGCTCTGACACATCTGTTTTTTTAATGTTTTATTCCTTTTCATATTTGACTCGACTACTGCGGGAATGATGCAACAAAGGTTACAGTGGGCAAATCCGTATGAGATTGCAATGAAAGCGTTCTTACTTGTGCAGGGGGGCAAATCCTTACCAGTTTGCAATGAAGGCATTGTTGCTTGCGCAGGGGAAGAAGGATGGTTGAAGACGCCAAGGAGCTGCTGTTAATATTTGTTCTTGTTTTCCATGTGGTAACCTTACAACAGTAAATTGTTTACTCGACTGGACATTGTGAAAGTTAAGGAAGCCAATGTTTCTTGCATAGGGGAAGGATGTAGCGTTTGCAAGCGTGATGATGGGTGCAGAGTTTGTTTGGGGAGATCTCATCCCCATGTAATTCCAACACATCTTTTTCTCTCTAGCAAGTCTTCCCTTCTTAAGCTATTGTAGCAGAGTTTTTTTTCAACAACTGAACCATACACTGCATTGTGTGGTAAAAGCTTGCGATTGGAGCTGAAAATTTTGGTAGAGGATCTGGTGCTCCAGAAAGGTTTTTAAGTTTACTTGCTATCCAGAAAGGGATCACTAGAATGCAAGTTAGATAACAAGTGAGTGCAAATGGGATTTTTTAGGTTTCCTTACAGTTGTTGCATTTGTATACAGATAAAAATAAGTGCAAATGCACAATATAGACTACCAACCAGGAAACATGTTTCCATGGCTTTTGCAATGTGTCCCTCCAACGGCCATTTTTCTCCCTTGTAACCCCGAGCTTATTCCTCTCCCATGCCTCTATCCAGATGTGCTGCTCCGCAACATTCGGGGCCCAGTTACTGTTGTGTCCTCACATGTGTGTAAGAAGGCACCACTTCCCACCTCCTACACTGTCCCGTCAGACACTGCCTTCACTGCTCCCTCTTATCAATAACCTTTGTTACCGTTGTATAAATAAAATCCATATTCCTGTTCTTTCCTCACAGAAAAAGAATAGGAAGGAAATTTATAAAGATGGTTACAGAACGTGTAACAGTGCAAATAGAGTCTTCCGTGGAGGCGAAGAGACTGTGGAATGCATTGGTGGTGGACGGCCATAATCTGTTGGCTAAGCAGCTACCAGAGATATGTTCAGGCGTCACATTCCTGCACGGAGACGGAGGTGTTGGCAGCATCAAGCAAATCAATTTCATTACCACCGGTATCTCATATTAATAATCTGTTAATGCTTGGAATAGTTACCTCAAATTATATACAATAATTCTCTGTGTTCGATGTGAAATTGACAATACAGCCAACAGGCCGGGCTCGAGCTACGTGAGGGAGCGGGTGGACGAGCTCGACGAGGACAATTTCGTATACCGTTTCAGCCACGTCAAGGGGGGAGAGTTGGTGAACAAATTGGTTTCTGCACAGTTTCAGCTGAAAATCATGCGCAAAGCAGAGGGCGGATGTGTTGTAACGCATTCGTGCGAGTACGAGACGCACCCTGCTCTTCCTCACGACCAAAGACAAGTGGAGCAGATGAAAGCCCAAAGCACAACCCTCTTTAAGAAGATGGAGGCCTTCCTTCTCTCCAATCCCACCTTATACTGTTTTCCATAACAACCCTGTCATTGTGCATGCCACCATACCATTCATTTGCATATTTTTTCATACTTTTGATCAGTATTTTTGGAATAAGAAGGGATTTCAATTCTTTGATTTACTTTTAATGGTTACCGCCTTTTTTATTTTCAGCATAAACCGTCTCTTTTTTAGGGATTTGTCTCTTCCAGTGCATAGAGCATCAAATTACGTTAACTCGAACTATCATCATAAAGAAACAAAGCTACAAATGCAAATATTAGCATTCATTTGCGGATGCTTGCAATATTCTTTCAAACATGAATGCAAACTTGTACATGATGAATATATCGTCAATTGTTTATATTTATTTAACAATGTCGTGTAATGTTTTTTTTGGGAAGACTCAAATAAATGGATATAATGTCAATTGATTAAATTATAATGTCATGTCAAAATTTTAAAAGATAAAAATCAGAATCTTGTTAGATTACGATGGAACTATAAGGATCTTGCATATTCTATTATAAGTATGGCGGTTTTACTCTCTAGCTGTCACAGATGAGCTGAGCGTAAACAACACCACACAAACCATTCGACCGCATGTCTGCCCGTCGACCGCTGTCGATTCACAAATTTTTTTTGCCCAACCTGCCATGCACTGCAGATTTCGATCGCCACGTTCCCACCAGGCCGCCTGCACACGATTCGTATTGATGAAGCGACCCCGGTTTGATTGAAATCAGAGATTTTCAACTGCGGCCCAGATGTGTTTGTCATTTCTGACCTGGCAGCACGGGCAGGCATTTATGCGTGCTACTTAAGGCTTTCCGGATTCAAGGATTTATATTGTAGACACTTAAACCACATATCAACAACCATTATCTTTTGTAGCACTCTTAATAACAATGATTCAAGGATTTATATTGTAGACACTTAAAATTGAAGTCATTAAATTGTATGTTTTTAGAGTCTTCACGTATGACTCCAAAATAGCAAATATTGTCTTATATTTATGCCGAAAGGCATTCTATAGTTGGGTCGAGGCCGAGAGGGCTTTGACACATGACAGGGAGATCGACAGTTGAGAATGCGCGAAGGACGAAGACGTTGAATACGATTAATGCGTAGTCATCGATTTAAAATGGCTCTGACACATCCCAGGCTTAAGAGCGGTTCTGATTTGGTTTCCGTATCAATGTCGTGATCAAAGGCTCGGTATTAAAACATCATTTTTTTTTAATGTTTTATTCCTTTTCATATTTGACTCGACTACTGCGGGAATGATGCAATAAAGGTTACAGTGGGCAAATCCGTATGAGATTGCAATGAAAGCGTTCTTACTTGTGCAGGGGGGCAAATCCTTACCGGTTTTTGCAGAATGAAAACATTTTTGCTTGCGTAGGGGAAGAAGGATGGTTGAAGACGCCAAGGAGATGTCTGTTAATATTTGTTCTTGTTTTCCATGTGGTAACCTTACAACAATAAATTTTTTGGATGGACATTGTGAAAGTTAAGGAAGCCAATGTTTCTTGCGTAGGGGAAGGATGTAGCGTTTGCAAGCGTGATGATGGGTGCAGAGTTTGTTTGGGGAGATCTCATCCCCATGTAATTCCAACACATCTTTTTCTCTCTAGCAAGTCTTCCTTCTTAAGCTATCAGTAGAGAGTTTTTTTCAACAACTGAACCATACACCGCATTGTGTGGTAAAAGCTTGCGATTGGAGCTGAAAATTTTGGTAGAGGATCCGGTGCTCCGTAGAAGGTTTTTAGGTTTACTTGCTATCAGAAAGGGATCACTAGAATGCAAGTTAGATAACAAGTGAGTGCAAATGGGATTTTTAGGTTTCCTTACGGTTGTTGCATTTGTATACGAGATAAAAATAAGTGCAAATGCACAATATAGACTACCAACCAGAAACATGTTTCCATGGCTTTTGCAATGTGTCCCTCCAACGGCCATTTTTCTCCCTTGTAACCCGAGCTTATTCCTCTCTCATGCCTCTATCCAGATGTGTTGCTCTGCAACATTCGGGCTCTGTTACTTTTGTGTCCTTACATGTGTGTAAGAAGGCACCACTTCCCACCTCCTACACTGTCCTATCAGACACTGCCTTCACTACTCCCTCTTATCAAGGCCCTTCTCTGATTTACAAAGTTGTTGAGAATTTTGTGTCAAACCCTATTTCTGTTGGTCCCTTCTGTGTGGAAGACGGGTATTTCCCATCATTAATCTTGAGGATGAGGTGTTTGAGCAAGAAAACTTGGAAAAGTATTATAAGAATCATGGGCGCATGTGTAGATTTAATGGGCTATTGCCTAAACTGACCTACCTTCATCAGTGAATCTTCAGTCGACCCTGCTCTCCTAAAGAGAAAAGTTGTAGCTTCCTATTTTGCCTTGGCAGTTGTTTTCACCTCAAGCTCTCCTTTTCTGAAGTCCTTGCTGCAGATTTCTTCCAACCAGGTTTAGAAAGAGGAGGAAAGCTCCTATCAAATATTCCTACAAAATATTATTAATCTAGTCGTTATCTTAGTTAATTACTTTTTATGGTGTATTTTTTTTTTTTATTTAGTGTATTTTTTATGATTTAATATTTTTTAATCTAAAAAATATACAGATTTTACAATTTATTTGTAAAATTTGTAGTGTTTCTCACTCTCCAATGTCCAAAACAACCTAATCTTGGAAAAAATGCAAAGTTAATTAATTATTTTCTCCCGTGTTCATTCGTTAGTTTTACTTGTTTTATAGTTTTGAGCTTTGCTAAATTTTGTTTGCATAATGTTTGGATTGCTAAGGTTGATGAGCAAATAGTTGTTGCTAGGAATATTTGGACAAATATTACTTTATTTTATAATTCAATAGGTTTTTGGACAATCTCTATTTATGCATGTTACTCTAGATCGATAGATTGTGAGATATCAATTAAAAGGATGGTTGGGTTATTTAAAGATTTCTTTGAGGTATATTTATTGATTCCATAAGCGGGTGCATTTAATAGTTTACAAATTAAATATGTTCATGCGTTAAATCTCCAAGAAAACAAAAAACTATTTATATCTTAATATACCTTTCTTGTAAAGACTATTTTGAACTATATGTTTAAATATTAAGGTTATATAATTATGTTTATTTCCTTCTGTGCATTTTTAAATATTGTTACTCTCACATCCATTAATAAGTATAGTGCATATACAATGTTCCTTTCATATTATGTCGGCATTGTTATCATGAGTTCACTTACTTATTTACTGATTTTTTTATTTTGATACTAACATCCCTGTAGACAGAACAACAACATTTCTATTCCCTCGATCAAATCATGGGCAATAAATATTATGGGCTTCCATGCGTGGATTTATTATGTTTTTAAAGAATAGTCCAATAAATATTATGGGCTGCCATGCGTGGATTTCTTATGTTTTTAAAGACTAGTGCAATAAATATTATGGGCTGCCATGCGTGGATTTCCTCATTTTTTCTTTCCAGATTTACTATCTTCTTTGGGACTGTAGATGCAGTTAATTTTTGGGTGACCATTATAGATCCTCGCTTTTTAGCGTTAATTATTCTTGGTTTTGTGCATATTTACCAATTTTTTATGTTAAGGATTGTTGCACTAGATTTCAATTGGTTTCAATAGCTGGTTTTTTGAAAAATGTTTTTGCTTTTTTTGGCAGGTCTCCATAACAACTACAGCCAACAGCTGTGAGTCTGTAGTAACAAGCGGACACCACGGTTGCCCCCAAGAGATGTCATCCCTGCAGGGTATGTGATGCGAGTAGCTCATAATATGAACAGTTGGGGCTAGTACAAAAGAATATTGCCTAATTGTTTTACTTTTATTTGATTATTTTTAATACATATTTATAATTTGCAAATTTTAAATATTCAAACTACATGTGTTTCTTATTCTTAGAAATTCCTTTTAAGTATTTGATAGCTAAAATCATTAAAAATAAAATAAAATTCCCCCATGTTTTTTCCAAAATTTCAATTGCTAACATTCTGTGTCGGGCCCTGTTTATGTTGGTGACTTCTATGTCGAAGAACATTTACCTAAAAATCTGAATATTGCCTTTGACATTTACCTAAAAATTTGACCATAGCTTGGCATTTAAAGTTGAATTGTTATTTATCCTTTACAAGTTTGTAATTTAACTGAAATTATTTGTTTTGTTTACACTGTTCACTATTGTTTTATGGTGGGTGACAACAATTGAAGTTGGGGAGACTTGCCTCAAAACTTGACCATAATCACCCGTAGAAGGTGGCTTAAATGACCCTGTTCACACCCACATTTGGATGCAGTATGTAAACATGTCTTTTGGAATTTAAACATGAGACTTTTCTATGACCACAATGTGATTTACCAGTTGAACTCTTCACAATTGTCCTGGCCATAGCTATGATTTGCAAGAGTGTTGTAGATTAGTAGAGATTCATTTTTTGTGTTCCTTGCTATGCCATCATGAATAAGAAACTTTGGAATTAAATTGTTATTTGATCTTTTATATTTTGTAAATTCAACATACTCTATTATAGTAATTCTTATAAGGATTTCAAATTAAATCCTTATTTAATCATTTACATTTCTGTAATTTAAGTGAACATATAGGTATGAATTTGGGTGAACCACAATCATCGTGAAAAACTTTCTGAATTGGGAGATGTTGGGATTATATTATTCGAGGGGGTATTGGGTAACATATTTTTCCATACAACATAGAATACCAATATTCATTATAAAATTCTGAAATTGCACTGGAATTTGTCCATTTGGAACACCAACTTATTTACCCATAGATATAAAAAAATGCATCAAGCTGAATGTAGTTGGAAAATTTAAATTCCTACAAGTTAGAGCTGATGCAAATGCTTAAAAATTCTTGCAAGAAATTCATTCCATCCGCGAGTTGCCCAATTTATGGTTTTGTAGTATATAGAGTTGTATTTTTTTATGGTGCCTCCATTTCATATGCGAGTTGCTGAATTTATGGTTTTGTAGTATATAGAGTTATATTTTGTTTATGGTGTCTCCAAGTGTCAAGCCCTTTAGGCTTTGGTTTGTAAATTTGATTTCCATTTTTTTCCAAGAGCTTAGACAAGCACAGTTTAACCGATTTATATTATAAGCAGGTCTATGCAATCATGAATTTCTTCTAAAAATTGGCTAATTATTGATGTCTTCATTATTAAAATATTAATTATTAAGTTGTAAAATGAAAATCTAGCATCTTCCTTCGGTGGAAGTTTTCATTTACATTGTTTCCATAAAACTATTGATTTTAAATTATGTAAATTTTTTACACAGCACCACTCTATCAGTATGTTTAGCATATTTTAGGTTCAGTTTACTATCTTTTTCTTTTATTTCTTCTATTATGCGTGTGTGCAAGTATAATCAAGACTAAAGCTTATATTTTTTCCAAAGTATTGGTTGAACTCATCCAAAATCATAATATTCTTCAAGAGATTTTTTTCGACTATAGCATTTTCTCTTTTAGTCATCTATTTTTTGTTTAAACTATTGTTCCATAATTATATATTTGATGGTTGTTTTGTGTTGCAGATTGAAGGGAAAAAATGGTGATATTATGGTCCTAAGGAAGTACCACCTCTTGTTTGTATTTCCATCATAGTGGAAAGCTACTGATGTTTTAACAAGCAGGTTCTTTCTTTATCAACGAAGGTATAAATTCATTCATGAGATCATTCATATTTTGTGATAAATTCTATTTTCTACTTGTTAGAGCTAATTTTGAACTCATATTTTGATAGATTGTTGAGTTTCAAATAACAAAATCAAAGAGAAACTATAACATTAGATGCTTTTTGGGATGTAACATACAATGCATTTTAGTTTTTACACAATTTTTTTCTTCTTCTACATTCTTATCATCCCTAAACTTAAGATTTAAGCTTGATGCTATTTTTTTTAAAGTTGTGTTGACATGAAATGATTTATACAATAAACTTATAGTTGAAATTATATTTTCTTAATATTCCATCTAACTGAATCATCTTTAAATGGGATCAAATTTTAAGAGCCTTCCCTAAATGTCTCATTTGCCAACAAGATCTTCTTTGATAGTTGTTTTGATTTGAATAATTATTGCTCAACCTTTTTAGGGGGCTAAAGTTATTAAGTATTTCCACCTTTGTTGCCAACTTTACATGTGTAATGAATTGTGCATTAAGACTTGCCTTAATGTTGCAAAAAATTCAACAAAAAATGGAACATATAGGTGATACAAGGAAAAACATTTTGGGAACACAAAATGCAGTTTCAGAATGGTCAATATAAAATAAATAAGTTAGCATGCCAATTTTTGAATCCTTTATTGACGGAGTACTTTTTGTTATTCTTAGATTTTATGCCATGTCAAAAGGAATTCTAAATTTTTTAGTCAATCATTTCAAGACTTTATTTGATTAAAACATTCGAAGTGTGTGAAGACATTAATGGCATATACTACAAGTA
This sequence comes from Taxus wallichiana var. yunnanensis, assembly GCA_018340775.1. NCBI lineage: Eukaryota > Viridiplantae > Streptophyta > Pinopsida > Cupressales > Taxaceae > Taxus > Taxus wallichiana. Next base: position 243,162,649 of record CM031239.1, on the reverse strand, counting down.
TTGGTGAATTTTTTTGGCAGTATTTGAACCCAAATTGAGTTTTGTGGTGGCATGTTGAATTGGTCATAATTGATGTCTTAATGCATTGTTGATAAGTTCTTCAATTATCTATTTAGTGAATCATTGGCATTATTTGATTCCTTCAAGTTGTCGTGGTCTAGTGGATAGTTGTGGATTGTTGTGGGATAATTATTTTCACATTTACAATAGGGAATTTGAGAAAACATTTGTCCCTAAATTTCATTTTCAGGTTGTTACCCATCTTCTATAGTTTTTTTATCTGCTATTCCACTTGCTTGCGTATTTAGTATCTTACTTATCTCCTCTTTCAATCTCCAATTTTCTGGGAAGTGTGAAAAACTCGTAACCCCCCATCTGCATTTTTTTTAAACAATTCATTTAAAGCATTTGGTATTTTAATGAATAATAATATACATGGATAACTAGTGCCTCTGTTAGATGTTGCCCCATAGTCTTTTACTAGTATGGATTCCTCATTTTCTTTACAATACAAAAAAAATTGCCAAGGCCTTGGTAGCTTTACCTTTTTTTTTTTTTTCATTCTCTTCCTTTGAAGTTTGGTGATAATGGATTTCTTTCCTGAATGATAGACTAACTTATATTGCTTTGACCATAAACATTTGACAAATGCATCATCCTCAAAAATATATTTGCAAAATTTGTCATTATAAAGTCCAATCTTGTGCAATCATGATGTCGAAGGGTTAGCGTTCGGTTTGGCATTATCATAAAATTAGAATAGCCTCGATGTTTGCTTCAACTTACTCCATGTTTCTTTCGAAAAATAAGTAACCTCATATCCTTAATAGATTATGTCTTTCATTAGTTAATCTTTCATAATTCATGCTTTTCAATGGATAATATTTTCCTCTTTTTGAAATGTCAATTTGACAAGCTTCATTGTGTAGTTTTTTTACAAAGCATGTAGAAATGCTACAATTTTGGCAAAGAATGCCATCTGCAACACTTTTCTTCCATAATAATTCTCTTGCCAATTATAAACGATGTAATATTATGTTGCTTTACTTCCCAAGTCAAAGTTAACTCTTTCAACTTCTTGGAAATTTGACTGTGTAATCTTTTTCCTGTTTCCTATTGCACTTTGTCACCCTATTTGTGTCTAACAAAAACATATCCTCTCCTATAAATATGTCTTTTCTCCCCCTCCTTCAAGGAACAACTATCCACTCCTTCACCGAGCTCCCCTTTCGGCGTTTACATTGCACTGCTTGCGTGCGATTGCTAGTGGTAAGATATAGAAACATACTACGAGGAAAGTTAGATTCGATGTTGATCTCCTTGTGGTAGCCTAAATTTATGTAATCTCCTCACCTATATAAATGATTTCCACGCTATTCATTATGATTTTTTAAATAACCATCTATGGAGTTCAATATACGAATATTTCATTAACTTCAATCCATCCACAATTAAGATTTTTGTGCGTAAAAAAATGTAGCAAGGTCTATAGTTTCATTAAGGATCAATATATTAGTGCTTATGATTTTTTACTCATCGAATGTAATTCAATATAATATAACAATTTTTTTCTCCTTTGGTGAAAAATTTCTCTACAACTCTAGAGAAAAATTTGAGTCGGCTCTTCTAGGGTTTCCCCCCTCTAACTATCATACTATGGCCTTTTCGAGCTCTCTACAGGATTCATTGCTATAGTATTATTCTAGGGTTTTTCGCCCTCTGGGCATCCCTTATATAACGATCTTGCCATATTCAAACCAGGTTGTTTATTTGCGGTAGGAGATAGTGGAGTGTGCGATGGCACCTCCGACAAAGCTCCTCGGGAAATTCATCTAGAAATTTTTTCACGAGTAATCTCTCTACTCCGGATGTAGTTCTGCGCATTCCTAAATTTAATCTTGTTTGTCAATGGTTAGAACAGTTTTGCCTCATTGGGTATTTTGTGGGTTGAATCCCCTATGAAAGTATGCTTAAATCCTTGGCTAACACGGTGGGCCTGGACCACATGGGGTCCATTGGTGCTCGTTTCAATCTTGCTCTATTTGTTCAAAGTATTTTCAGCCCACATAGTTTGAAGTATTCTCTGTCTCCCTGTATAGATGTGTGAAAGCTTTCTCCTTCATTTGGTTGCCATTGTCAGTCCTTTCCTTGGGTCGTGGATCACATTGAGTCTTGGTTTTATTTATAGTTTCTCTCTCCATGAGAAAGAATTTGTAATTTGGGCATGAATGTTGGGGTTTCCCCTTTTATTTTTTCATAGTATGTTTTCCCTGTCAAATTTTATCCCAACGCCCATGGATACGTGGTCTTATTTTATTGGATGCGGCACGGTGGGTCTATTTGGTGAACTTGTCACTTTTTTACATTTGTAAAACTACCAAATTGGTCCTACAGCCCCGATAATTTCTAATTGACTATTTAATAATATGAAGTGGTAAGGAAAATTTCTTACTTTGACCCCAAAGATGGCTATGTGGCCATTTTTAAAGGGGAGAGGCGGATCGTCAGTGGCATTTGGAATATTTTTTTCCTTTTTGTGAAAAGGAGTAAAGTTATAAAATGATCCGCGACTCCACGGGGGACAAATTAATGTCACATGTTTGAGTCAGCATTGAAAAGTCAAAGCAGGGAGGTGGGTCACCTGGAGAAATTTGCAGTTTTTAATCTCTATTTTGAAACAAAGTAAAAGTATAAAAGTGAGCCGCGACTCTGCTAGGGCCTACATCAAAAGTTAAAAGTAGAGAGGAAGGTTGCTGGGGCATTTTTAGATTCTAAGGCCCGCTTTAACTCAAATATTTTCCACGTGGAGGGCATGTGCTCATTTGAGGATTCAACTCTTAGTTTGACCTTTGGAGTTACGCTAAAGAGACACGTAGAGGTTTCCGCTAGCTCGCCCACACTTAGAATTTTCAACGGTTGGTGCATATATGTTAGACCAAAGGACACGTGGAGGTCTGCGCTCATTTGAAGTCCCACCTCTAGGTCTTACCTTTAGAGTTGTGCCAAGGAGACACGTGGAGGCTTCGCTAGCTCCTCTTTATACTTAGAATTTTCAAGCACCCGAAGCAACTTTATTAAACCGGGACACGTGTATAGCTCGCGCATTTGTTTGGGGACCCGCCCCCTAGTTTTACTTTTGAAAGAGCACCGAAGAGACATGTGGAGGTTTTCGCTAGATCTGCCCATACTTAGACTTTTCAAGTGTCAAATGCAATTTTCTTTGATCCTAACCACGTGGCACCTTCCGCTGGTTTTTAAAATTTTTCAACAACTTTTAGGTCAAGACACCGGAGAGCCCATGCATGTTTGGGGTGTTCGGTTTTGGGCACCATATAAAAATTACTATTTGAAGAGACATGTTGAGGCTTCCTCCTCTTTACACTGAGAATTTCTTAATGGCCAAGGCAACTTTCTTGGGCCCAGGGCATGTGGAGAGCCTATGCTCATTTGAGGTCCCGCCTCTAGATTTCATCTTTGAAGTTGCATTGAGCAGGACACGTGGAAGTTTCTACCGACATTCCCATACTCTAAATTTTCAGAAAACTGGTGCAATTCTCTAGGGTTATGAATGATGGAGGGCATGTGCTCATTTGGGAACCTACCTTTGGACTTCACCTTCCGATTGTGTCAAGGAGACACATGGAGGTTTCCACTAGCTCCTCTTTCCACTTAGTTGACTCGGACTCACAATGTAGATATATGATATAATCCGTGTGAGGGAACTCATTTATAAGAGGCACGAATGTAGGTATCCATGTGAGGGCACTCATTTCTCAAGGTGTATTCTTGAGGGTTAAAATATTGCTTGTCAGATCAAGCCATATGGAGCCACCGCGAATTATTAAAAGAGGATTTTTGCACGACAAAATAAAAGAATGATTAAAAAGAATGTCAAAAGTTATGGCATGGTGCCCTATCGTATTTGATGAAGGTAGGAAATGTGAATGGCTCACAAATTTTCCACCTGGAAAAAATAGACAGGAATATTCTCTTAAAGCTTTATACTTTTGAGGGAAAATTTGGGATGAGTGAGAGAGTAAAATTGTATAAATGCAATGAGAATACTCTTGCATAAGGAGGGTTAACTTTTCTAAGAAAGTTTGAAAAAGACCATTTCCCTGAGAGACCGTCTGAGAGACCAGTTCATTTTCCTATGTTTCTAGATTCAATCATGTCAAGGTGGTTGTAAGTGTACAACCATTGACAATCTCTGAGATTGTTGAGGAAACTTTCCCCTACTAATGAATCTAATGAACCTTGAATGACTCTATGTTGATCATGAGCATAATTATGTTTGCTTTTATTTTAGAATTCTTTCAAATATTTATTCTTGTTCCTTTTGCAATCTTATGTTAAAATTTCACTAAGTCACACAAGATCTCGTCTGTGTGTTAGAATTGTGGCATTAGCAATTTCATTATGAGAAGAACTTTCATCAGGTAATGAAATAAATAATTTAAAATCACTTTACTTTCACTATATTGATAAATATTGTTTGTAATTATATGATTGTATCTTAGGAGTGACGAAACAGGTATTTCTAATGTTTAATTGAGTCTTTAACATGAGTCTTTGTGTTGAATTCTTGAAGAATGTGTGAAGCCATGCATCTCAGGGGCCTCCATCGATTTACACTTTGTAGTTGAAGGAATATTTTGTCTATTTTGAAGCATTCTCTTATGTGAGTTTTTCAATATTTGTAAAGGTTCTCAAATATCGGTATAATAAACTTCATCTTGCTTAACTTCCCACCAAAAACTTCTCAAACGATGAATCCTACATGAACTACCCCCTGTTTGTAGTGTGTATCCACAAATGAACAATTTTTGCTACGAAAATATGCGAGAGACAATCGGGGTTCAATTATTGTCTTTAGTAATCCAAACCTTGTCTAGAAACATCTCCACTCTCTAGTGTGAAAATTTGTGAGGGTTAGATTTTGTTTTACTAATAATATTTTCTCAAGGTTCTCATCAAGATCATCTAAAGAAGTATCTCTTGATATCCTTCAAAGCAATACAAAGTTACGTAATCCAGTCCTCTCACCTTGGTTGAAGGCTGACCCTAAAGTAGTGAGGGTTGATCAAACCCTCAATGAGCTGATATCCATTTCCCCAATGCCTGAGTAACAAAGAGTCAGTTGAATCCCCTCCCTAGCTACACAACGACTCATATCATGATTCATTTGTCTCTAAGAATCCTTCCATTTTTGTGATGCTACTCATCCCTCATAAGAAAATCAATTTGGGTACCAACACCAAAGTGGTGCCATTTCTAGGAGATATATTTATGTGACAACAACACCAAAGTACCATTGTTGCTGTGGAGATCTATTTGTGTGACAACAACACTGAATTGGTGCCATTTCTAGGGAGATCTATTTGTGCGGAAACAACACCGAAGTGGCACCGTTGCTAGGAAATATTTTTATGAATGCATACACATTCCAACCCAGGTAATGTTTCTTACATGATTTAAGTGCAAATATGTTGTTTCCACATCATCCTTTGTTAAGATCTGTAAGTTTTGTGTAAGGATACAAGTCCATTGTGTAGTATTTCCAGTTTCTAGTGGTTATTGCACTAAATTTGCATCAATAGTGATAAATGTGGGTAAAGGAAGGTTGGATCTATTAAGCTTTGCAAAAATTAAGCATTGATAGACACTTGACAAGTTACTTATAGTGCATTTGCACAACTAAGGTGAAAATACTTAGTGGTGACTCCGTGTTGAATTGAAATTTTCATGATTACAAGTGTCTTAACCTTTGTGAAGTAAAATTTTTCATTAATTCGTGCAAATATGGAGGGAATAATATCTTTCTTCACTAGTGACCATACTAAGAAATTATTTCCAGAACTAGGAAAATAAAATTCAGAAGGAAAACAAGTCTGGAAAGTTGTTGGAAATCAAGAATGAAAAAGGGAGATATCATTTCGAAAGGTAGTCAATCTGTGGTTGAGGATTATCAAACGTCTTCAAGTGATTATGAACCAAGTAATTGTTGACAATATTTACACTTGTGCAAAAATAGACAACTCAAAGGTCTATTACGATGGATAACATTGGTGAAGTATACCCGAGCTAGGGAGGTTCTTTTCAAAAATATTGTTAATGTTGAATTAATTAATGATGACATGAAATCTATAGCTATTTGTGCTATTGCAAAATTTAATAGATCACGTACTCCGCAATTTCATGTTATCTTCAGCAAAAGAACACAAAGCCCTCGAAGGACAATGTGTGTTGCCTTGATGAAGACACCGAATTATAGAATACATGAAGTGTTAGGTTTTGAAATAGTAATTAGATTTGTTGATTACAGAACTTAGAGTTCATTACTTGATGTTACATGCATTCTTTAATGATTTTTCGTTCATGATTAATAAATTCAATTATTATTTGGTTGTTTAGTTCATCCATATCAGAAAGTAGAGATGCAAAAATAAATACACAACTCAATTTCACAATTTAATGTTTTATTCATAAGGAATTTCAAATGTCCCCACACAAGTGGTGGGATGTAATTGGAAAGTAAAGTACAACTACTAAAATAAGAGGTACACATGCATGAAAGAGAAAATAAAGGAGTATGGGTGAACCCATCATTTCCTTGAGGTTTATAGTACTTCAGTTGATGCATCCTCATCTTCAGCTTTGTTCCCTCTTCATCTTCATTGTTGAAAGCACTATACCTGAAAATAGAAAAGAGAAAATCATCAGTTACAAGCTTAGGGTTAATCCATATTCCTATATTGTCCTAATTCGTGCACATGGATCTCTAATAACATGAGATATAGATTACTTGAAGCTCAAACAGTATACATGATTTAATCACTCAAAAAGAAATAAAAAGAAGAAAATAAAAATCATGGACATAAGAGAGGCCAAATATCCTAATTATTTTCTAATTGTTTTCTCAAGTGTGCAGGTACAAGTTCTAGCCAAAAATAAATAAATCACTTCTTATAGTCCTCAAGTATGGATAAAGATTGTAAAGTTCAATAACTTCTATTTTCTAGTACATGAAGTAAATGAGTGACAAGTACATACCGTAATGAAGGAAGAATGCAACTTAGAGTTCAACAACTATTCTAGGGATAAAATGTTAGAGTAGGTATTTACCCGAGCTCATGTTCACCTAGGTACATTATTAACCTTTATTGAATTTATCCTCACCCACTTATGTGTGTGGATATTTCTTTTTATTTATTTAGATATTAGGAGATATTATCTAGTTGTTAGGTATAGTTCTTTCCTTGATCTATAGTATTGACTAGTTCTTTTCTAGATCTATGGTATTGACTAGATCCTTGATGTCTAGTTCTCTCATAAATCCATGGACTTGACTAGTTCTTTGATGACTAGTTCTTTCCGTGATTTATGGCTTGATATACGACCTTGATTGGTTCTTAGATTGTTATTCCTTACCTATATAAGCAAGGCCCATTCTCATTGTATTTCATTGAGTTCCATAATAATATATGATATTGCTACTCATTTGTTTGCAAAGGTTTTGTGTAAAGTTATTTTGGTGAATTGCTTTAATCTTATTGATCATGGTGTTTGATTAGCATCTATGTTCTTAGCTTGGTATGATCTGGTTATTGTTCCTTTTATGGTATCAGAGCAGGAGATTGCTATTGACATTCGTCTGTAAGTTTTATTTTGTAAATAATTTTTTTATATATTCATATATTTCAGGATTTTCGCCCCGGTCATATGGTAAGGTCATATGAGGGCTTAAAGCTTGTGATTTCTACTAGTAGGTGCTTAACTCCAACCTCCTTTCATTTTATTTGTGGGGTGAAGGCAAGAGCATTTTATTCTATTTTAGTAGAAACTAAAATAAATAGTAGAGCATAATATTGAAAACCTTGTATCTTTTGATTGGTAACTCAGTTTTGAGTGCCATATTTTGCAAAAGTGCATAGTTTTTTATGGTCTTTCCTTCCAAAATCTGGGGGCTCTTGTTGCATTTCTTTTTAAGATGGCATCTACTTCTGCATTAACTCATGTTGAGCCATTAACAACACATAATTACCACACATGGAAACAATAATTAAGCTGAAAGGATTATGGGCTTTAACTTCTAAAGAACAACCAGTGTTCACTACGAATATGTGAAATTTCAAGATCGCAGTGTAAATTTGATTGAGTGTATGGGTTTTATAGGAACTTATGTAAGTGATAGTCTTTTATTTCATTTGGAAAAGTGTGACTCTCCTTTAAAAATATGGGAGAAATTGGAGGATTTATTTTGTAAGGTGGATCATATGAGAGTTATGCAACTTGAAATTGAGATCACCTCCTTAATCCTGAAGATTTTCCAGTCAATTATAGACTATTTTACCAAGTTCAAGTATTTTTGACACATGATTGAAGGGGAGTGGAAGAGATAAGAAAGATGACGAGTGTGTTTACTTGATTATATCCAAGTAAAGAGGACCATTCCAAATTTTTGCTTTTAACTTTTTCTCTAGCATGGACACCTTAGGTGACACCTTCAAAATGCCTAACTTAGAAACATTTAGTGAAAGACTTACTAGGAAGAATTCAAATGATCCCACCTTGAGTCTTCCACCTCTCAAAAGGCATTAGTTGCATCTAATCCTAAGGGCAAGGGAAAACCAAACAAGTAAAACCAAATCCACACCTTCTCCATCTCAAAATGCTCCTAAACCCAAAGAAAACAACTCAAAACCTAAGGAGTCTTCTAAATCCAAGAATAAGTCTAGTCGTTCATGCTCTTTTGTGGGCGTAGTAATCATGAAGAATATAGGTGTTATAAGCGAATGCAAGCCTTAGGGGATGTAGTCAAGAAACACAAAATTTCTATCTCCACTCCACCTCCTTTTAATCAACATGGAAAAACACTTAATGTTGCTGGAAGATCTCAGTCACCACTTGTAGACAATTGGGTTATAGATTCTGGTGCTTCTCATCACATGACTTCTTCCAAGGAGTCTTTTGTTTCTCTAGGTTTGAGTTCTACTTCCAAAATTGAGGTTGGAGATTCTTCCTTTCTTTCTGTTGAGGGAAAAGGTGATATACAACTTGATGGTGGTAATATCCAAGATGCACTATATGTTCCTAACATCACTACAAATTTACTTTCTGTATATCAAATTTGTCATTATGGTCAAGGGAAAATAGTGAATTTTACACCACATGGGGTAGAAGTAAGAGCTTTGTTGGAGCCTTTTTCACTTGTTGCTCAGGGTATTGTTGATCATAGTTCAAGACTATATCACTTTGAAGGTTTTCATGACACTTCTTCATATAGGGACATGATTGGTTTCTCATTCGATTCGAGAGTAATCTTTGGCATGAAAGATTTGGACATCTCAATTACAAATATTTGAAGGAGTTGAGCACTCATGGTATGGTAGATGGTCTTCCTAGAGTTTCTTGTCTTGAGGGAGTTTGTCATTGTTCTACATTAGGGAAATGTCGACACTAAAACTTTCCTCCGTAATTTCTATTTCATTAATGTATGTATTAGGAATATGATGTTGTTAAGTATAATTAGTAGTAGCGTCGATAGAAGATAACAAAGTGTTGCGTCGATGACAAACATCGCCAATAATGTGGAGTACGGTAATAGTCAAAGTATAATAGGAATGTTGTAAAAAGTAAATATTTGTCGTAAGTGGTCCGGTAATGTTAAAATGTCAAAGTTTGGGTAATTAAAGAAGTAGGGTCTACGTGATTAGGAATTAGAAATATTATATTGGTAATAAGGAAAAGGAGTGAGGTCATAAATATTTTGTGTATTTTATTTGTAAAAAGTCTAAAAATGTGGAACCCATGTAAAATGATAAGGTTTATCTTATCTTAGAAGATAAGCTTACATGTACAGATAAGAGTTAAGGTATGGAATATGATTCGTCAGAGTGGATTTCTTATCCTATCTTAGAGATAAGATGGATAAGCCTGGAAGTTCTATAAATAGAGAGGCTACCCCCCTCATTTAGCATAGAAGGAAGTAGTGAGAAATATTGTAGGAAGTGTGCGAAGGAAGCCATCAGTTTAAAGGTGTGTTGAAGAAGCCATTAAGAGGTGTAATTGTAAAGTTTCTCCCATAGTCTTGGTGAAAGTCAAGTGAAGTCAATAACACTTGAAGTACCTCATGGGTGAGATTGTAACAATTTCATGTTAATATTATAATTTACTTTGATATTTCAGATTTTTCATCATTCCATCTTATCATAGTCGATGGTATTTTTGTGTTATGTTGTTGTTTTGTTTCCAGATTACATCCACCAAACTAAAGGCTATGCATTAGTAAATAATCATAGCATGAGGAGTTCCCGGTGAAGAATTATCATAGTGCCGGATTGGTGATGACATTTTGGTTCCGTTGCCGGGACCATTCCTCGTTGGTGGATTTTTTGGAGAGATATTCCCACTTAGTCAAAAATCAATTAGAGGGTAACCTTGTTTTTACTGTGCATAGTAGTTACCATGGTAAAGTCATTTTTGCCATGAATAGTAGTTACCATGGTAAAGTCATTTTTCTTTGGATTAGTATTTACCGCAGAAAGTCACTTTTTACCATGAATAGTATTTACATGCAAATAACTTCACTTTTTATCGTGAATATGTGTTTACCACAAGAAAGTCAGTTTTTACCGAGAAGTCAATTTTTACCATAGTTTACCATGGCCATTTCTATTTTACTATAGAAAGGTGTAAAGTCACTTTCTAGTATAGTGATTCCAATTATTTGTACACATAAGTCTTGTTGATTGTACTTGTGAGTTGGTATTTCACGGTGGTTACTTTTGAAAATGGGAAAGATTCTGTTTTTTCAGCTCAATCTAATGAAGATGCTTCTTCTTTAATTCAAGAGTTTAAGCGATCTTGTATTTGTAATGGCCTTATAAGAAGGGAACAATGGACTGAATTTTTTCCTACCTTTTTGGATGGTTCAACACTTAGGTGGTTTAAAACACTAGGTGATAATGTGAAAAATTCATGGGATTTATTAATTGAAAGTTTTCTTGAAGAATTTGGTGAACAACAAAAATATGCAGATCTCATGATCGAGATCACAAAGCTATCCCAAGGAGAGAAGGAGAAGATAAGGGATTATGATGCTCGTGTTCTAGAGCTAAGGAGGAATCTCGATGCCCAGATCCGGAAGGAAGGACTAGCGGATGGGTTGATGAATGGCATGGATAATCTCCTCTGTAAGCACTTCATTCTTGGGATGAAGCTAGAGATCAGACAATGAGTGAAGTATGACCGCCACTACCATTGAACAAGGAAAGGAGATTGCAAGAAGGCAAGAAGAAAGCATGGAAGAGGAGCCCAAAGAAATTGTTGCTAAAGTAGAGCCTACACAAAGCACCTTTGGTCCGTAATCCACAACCACTCCCGGTGAGCACAAATATTTCTCCTAGTACATCTACCGAGTATGAAGATCTGCTAAAAATATGGGTCGAACTATTAATCTTCTTCAAGGAAAAGAATTTAGTTCTCGGGGAGGAGATAGAGGTCCAAAAAGAAATATTTCAAGTTGTTTGTTATGGTTGTTATAAAAGGGTCATTATAAGTATAATTGTCTAGATAGAGCTTCTACATCATCTGTTAAAGGAGATAATGATAAAGGAAAAGCACCTGTGAATTCTTTTGATGTAGTAGATAAGAGCAGAAATAATGAAGTAGATGTGTTTGTAACAAAAAGAAAGAAAGAAAAAGATAATCAAGATGGAAATGATCCTAAGAAGATGAAAGAAGAAACTAGTAAGAAACATAGGAGAAGAAGTTGGGTGTGCAGGATTTTCTAATTTCATAGGGGCAAGGACCATACTCCATCTTGGAAGATCTGTCCAAAAGGCCTGCAAATATTACATATGGTCAACTCTTGGCTATGTCTTTTGAGAAGGGGCGGAGTTGCGAGGTGGAATCAATACTTGAAGAAGGAAGGAGGTTGAGGTCCCTTTTTGGAGGCAGAGGTAGATCCCTATGCTCCACAAGCCGAGGTATTATGTAACGGTATTTCAATTCATGATGTCTTAGTTGATGGAAGTGCTGAGCTTAATGTAATGATCGAGTCTGTAATGAATATGTTAGGTTTAAAAATTGATTGCCCTTCAACACTTATGTTAAGGTCATTAAATAAAGGAAAAACTAAACCAGAAGGTGTAGTTTCAAATGTGGCAATATCTGTTATGGGTGTGGTATGTGTGGTAGACTTTCAGGTGATGAAAAATGGTACTGTTGCGTACCCAATGCTACTGGGAAGACCATGGCTAAGGAGAGTTCATGCAAGAAACTACTGGAATGAAGGTTTCATGACACTTGGACGTGGTAGAGAGAGGGTGAAGATAAATGTGATCCCTTGACATCATAAGGCAGAACCTGTGGATTCAAGTGATGAAACTGATGATTGGACATCCTCTGATTACTCTAGTACCAGTGAAGTGGACACTGAAGATGAAGAAAGTGAGGTTGATGTTTCAGTCATGGATATCCTTCCAGTCACACCAACTCATGACCCCATAAAATTATCTGAAGAAGAAGTTGATGATCGTCTCCAACAAATAAAGATTGGTGATGCGTTGTGATGGAGAGTGAGAAGGAATCCTACCTCCAGCTCTTTCGAAGGTACATACACCTATTCACTTTTGATTACAAGGAACTCCATCAAGTAAGTTGGGTAGAACATTCTATTGAGCTGGTACATGGTGCTAAGCCCATAAAGCAAATGCCATATAGAATGAATCCTAATTTTTCCAAGACTGTAAAAGAAGAAATAGATAAGTTACTTGATGCAGGATTCATATTTGCTGTGGAGAATTCAGAATGGGTTTCTCCCATTGTGATCTCAATAAAAAAGAATGGGAAGCTACGCATTTGTGTTGATTACAGGAAGCTCAATAAGGCAACAAAGAAGGATCATTACCCTCTTCCATTTTCAGATCAGATCTTGGGAAGTAGTTTGGCCAGAGTGCTATAGTTTTTGATGGATATAATGCTACAACCAAGTTCGTATAGTAGAGAAAGATCAGCTGAAGACCACGTTCACCACTCCTTGGGGAACGTTTGCTTATAGAGTTATGCCTTTTGGGTTGTGTAATGCTCCAGCAACATTCCAGCGTTTGATGAATAGGGTGTTTGAACCCTACATTAGGACCTTCATCAGAGTATTTCTGGATGATTTTTGCATCTATGGGAGCAAGTTGGACCACCTGCACCAAATGGAGACAACATTTCAAAGGTTAGATGAATCACAAGCCTCACTAAACCCTAAAAGTGTGTCTTTGGATGTTCTAAAGGCGTTTTGTTAGGGCATGTTGTATCCAGAGATGGTATTGGTGCGATCCCGATAAAGTTTCAAAATCAAAGATTTACCATTTCCTCTTAATAGAAGTAAGTTGAGATCATTTTTAGGCCATGTGGGTTACTATAGAAGGTTCATCAAGAATTTCTCAAAGATGCATGTACCACTAACCCGAGTTCTTGAAGAAGGATGTTACTTATGAACCAGAAATAAGGCGCATGAAGCTTTTGGACAATCGAAGGAAGCCCCGGTGTCTTCACCTGTTTTGAAGAATTGATTGGAGTAAGCCATTCATTGTGTACACGATGCCTCGATACAACACTAGGAAGTACTTTGAGCCAAAAGGATGAAAATGGGAATGAACATCCAATTTACTTTGGGAGCGCAGAGAAATGAGCAGATCTTGAGGTAAATTATATCAGAATCGAAAAAGAGGCTCTAGCTATCATTTTTGCTTTAAAGAAGTTTAGAAATTACTTGCTAGGAAAAAAATTCTAGTTGAATGCATCATCGGGCTCTAAAATATATTGTAAATAAGCCTAACCTATCAGGGAGGATAGCAAGATGGATAATTTTGCTACAAGAATTTGAATTTGATATTATAGATAGGCCAGGAAAGAAGCATGTCAATGCAAATGCACTCTCTCGAGCCTATGATGGTTTAGGATCATCTTGTGATGATGATGATTTCCCTGATGCAGCCTTGTTATCCCTTGACACAATCCCTAGTGAACACATAGATATTTGGAATTATCTGAATGAATTCAAGTTTCCTGATGGTGTCAATGCAAAGACTAAGAGAAATATTACTCAAGCCAGTCGTCCATATTCTATTCTGCATGGAGTATTATTTCGAATAGGACCTGATGGACAATACAAGAGGGTAGTTAGACGTGGTCAAGGGAAGGAACTGCTAGAAGAATTCCACAATGGTACATGTGGAGGACACTTCTCTGGACAACTTACAACAAGAAGGATCTTGGATGTAGGTTATCACTGGCCCACTCTTTTTAAAGATTGTTATAATTATTGTAAGACATGTGATATTTGTCAAACACATGGTAACCGTAAGACTTCATCAGCTCCATTATGTCCTATTCTTCCCCTTGGTCCCTTTGAAAAGTGGGGAATAGACATTGTAGGTCCACTTCCAACTACATCACGCCAAAATAAGTATATTGTAGTTGCCATAGATTATTTAACCAAGTGGGTTGAAGCTAGGCCATTGAAAATAGCTTCCATGGATGAAGTGGCAAGGTTCATGTATGAACGCATTGTCACCAGATTTGGTTGCCCATTAGAAATTGTAACAGATCAAGGAAGCCACTTCATTAATGAGGTGGTAGAAGCCCTAGTCAATAAGTTTTCTATTAAGCACATGAAGGCAACAACATACAAGCCAAGCACAAATGGACAGGTGGAACGAACAAATTTTGTGTTGTGTCAAATTCTAGCAAAAGATGCAGCCTTGCAGGTACATAAATGGGATAAAAGGATTCATGCAACATTGTGGGAATATAGGGCAACATCAAAGTCAGCAACAGGATACTCACCATTTCAGTTGGCCTATGGCATTGATCCAGCTTCTTCCTATTGAGTTTGATATTCCCACTTTGTGAGAGTTATGAAAATGAAAGGATGGATGAAAGTGATTGAGAAAAGAAAGGTTGGTACATCTTCATTTGTTAGAGGAAATGAGGGAAATAGCTAAGGATACAAGCTATAAGAAGAAAATGAAGCAGAAGGAATACTTTGATCAAAAGATCCAAAGTGGTCTCCATTTTATGTGAATGACTTGGTTCTAGTATATGATTCCACATACAAAAAAAGAAGACAGAGAAAATTTCTTCCAAAATGGATGGGGCCCTACAAAATAACAATTGTCAGGCATGAAAATGGTACATCGACTGGAGGAATTGGATGGCACTCCCATTACGAAATGTGTCAACCACGACAATTTGAAGATTTTCCAAGCACTGAGAATAGTCTACTCAGAGGACGGAGTAGAAGCTAGAAGGGGAATATGTCGACACTAAAATTTTCCTCCGTAATTTCTATTTCATTAATGTATGTATTAGGAATATGATGTTGTTAAGTATAATTAGTAGTAGCATCTCGATAGAAGATGACGGCACCGTCAGTATGGTGCTGCCAATAATGTGGAGTACGGTAGTGATCAAAGTACAATAGGAATGTTGTAAAAAGTAAATATTTGTCGTAAGTGGTCCGGTAATGTTAAAATGTCAAAGTTTGGGTAGTTAGAGAAGTAGGGTTTATGTGATTAGGAATTAGAAATATTATATTGGTAATAAGGACAAGGAGTGAGGTCATAAATATTTTGTGTATTTTATTTCTAAAAAGTCTAAAAATGTGGAACCCATGTAAAATGATAAGGTTTATCTTATCTTAGAAGATAAGCTTACATGTACAGATAAGAGTTAAGGTATGGAATATGATTCATCAGAGTGGATTTCTTATCCTATCTTAGAGATAAGATGGATAATCCTGGAAGTTCTATAAATAGAGAGGCTACCCCCCTCATTTAGCATAGAAGGAAGTAGTGAGAAATATTGTAGGAAGTGTGCGAAGGAAGCCATCAGTTTAAAGGTGTGTTGAAGAAGCCATTAAGAGGTGTAATTGTAAAGTTTCTCCCATAGTCTTGGTGAAAGTCAAGTGAAGTCAATAACACTTGAAGTACCTCATGGGTGAGATTGTAACAATTTCATGTTAATATTATAATTTACTTTGATATTTCAGATTTGTCATCATTCCGTCTTATCATAGTCGATGGTATTTTTGTGTTATGTTGTTGTTTTGTTTCCAGATTACATCCACCAAACTAAAGGCTATGCATTAGTAAATAATCATGGCATGAGGAGTTCGGTGAAGAATTATCATAGTGCCGGATTGGTGATGACAGAAACAACACCAAGATCCTTTTCCTAAGAATTTGTCTAAGAGAGCTTCTTCACCACTTGAGCTTGTGCATAGTGACTTGATGGTTTTTCCTACGCCATCTTTCAATGGAGCTAAGTGTGCACTTACATTTATTGATAATTTTTCGAGGCGTAGTTGGGTTTATTTTTTCAAGTACAAAAGTGATGTTTTTTCACACTTCAAAGTCTTCAAGGATTTGGTCGAGAAATAATATTCTAGTAGCATAAAGAACCTTCACACTGATAATGGGGGAGTACTTCAGCAATGAGTTTTCTAAATTTTTGGAAACTCAAGGCATTATTCACCAGCATTTTGTTCCTCATACTCCACAAAAAAATGGATTAGCAGAAAGGAATAATAGAACTTTGAAGGAAATGGCTAACTGTATGATGCATTCTAGAGATATATCTCCTATCTATTAGGCAAGCAGTTAATTGTGCTAACTATATTTAGAATCACACACCACACAGAGCACTTGAGCATTTGACTCCAGAGGAAGCTTGGTCCAACACTAAGCCAAATGTCTCATTTTTTCGAGTCTTTGGGAGCCATGCTTGGGCCTTTGTGCCAAATAAGAAAAGGAAAGCTTTGGATAAGAAGAGTAAACCCTTGATCTTTGTAGGGTATTGTGAGGACATGAGAGCTTATCGTATTTTAGATCCTAATACACATGATGTTCTTTTTCAAACACATGTTCAGTTTGATGAGTGTTTCACTCCTCATGATTCTTCATCTTCTTCTATTCCTTCTTCTTCTTCATCTCATCTTGAGGATATTTTCTTTGAGGAGAATAATGAGGAGGTTATAGATGTCATTGAGGATCCTATTCCCATTGATGTTTTCACTATGCCTAAGTGGGCTCGTACTACAGTTTCTGAGGCAACACCTTTTATAGAGGATCTTCCACCCACTAGGCATCATCACACACATTCTATAGGTTCTGGACTTTTATGTCAGGTAGTTTCTGAGGATCCAATCTTTTCAAAGGCTCATGGGATATAGGAGCGGGATGATGCAATGACAACTGAGTATTCTTCTTTAATGAAGAATCATACTTGGGATGTGGTATCTCTTCCTAAAGGAAGAAAAATGGTTAGGTGTAAGTGGGTATACCGAACCACATACGTAGCTGATGGGTCCATTGAAAATTATAAGGCCTCGCCTTGTTCAGAAAGGTTTTTTCACAAGTCGAAGGTATTGATTACTTTGAGACTTTTGCACTTGTTACCAAGATGGATTCAGACGCCTTGTACTTATTACTACATCACGGGGTGGCTCAGTATACCAAATGGAAATGAAGAGTTCCTTCTTACATGGAGATCTAAAGAGGAAATATATATGGAGTAGCCGGTTGGATTTGTTCAGGATTCTTCTCTTGTTTGTCGGCTTCGAAGGTCTCTCTACGGTCTCAAACAAGCCCCTTGGGCTTGGTATGAGAAGATGGATTCTTTTCTTCTATCTACTGGTTTTGTTTGTTGCCACTCGATCATACAGTGTATCTCCAGCATGTCGGTGAGGATATTGTGATACTTGTCTTGTATGTTGATGATCTGTTACTTATTGGCAGCTCTTCTTCCCACATTCAGAGTATTCAGAGGGCTCTTTCTACATAGTTTGACATGACAAATCTTGGGCTATTGCATTATTTCCTTGGTTTATAGATTTCTCAGATAGATTCAGGGATTCATTTGAGTCAAGCAAAATTACACCCATGATCTTCTTAGGTGCTTTGATATGGCTGATTGTAATCCAAGTCCATCTCCTTTTCATCTGGAGTTACTCTTACATCCACATGTACCACACCAATTTGTGATCCTACATTGTATAGGAATTTGGTTAGGAGTCTCATTTACTTGACCCATACTTGCCCTGATATTTCATTTGCAGTAGGGCTTGTATCTTGGTTTGTACATTCTCCTCATAATAGTCACTAGCAAGCTGCTAAAAGGAGCCTGTGCTATTTGCATGGCACTTCGCACTTTGTCCTACACTACATGAGGGGCTCTACTCAGTTGGTTGGGTATACGGATTCAGATTGGGTAGGTTCTATTGATGACAGTGTTCCACTTCTGGCTATATTTTTTGTCTTGGTTCTTCTCCAGTTGCTTGGGCATGCAAAAAGCAACAGGCTATTACACTTTCATCTTTAGAGGTAGATTACAGGGCAGCCGTTACATAAATGAGTCAAGAGATTCTTTGGATTTATGATTATTGACAAAGTTCAGATTCCCACAGGATTCACCGACTATACTTTGGTGTCACAACCAAAGTGCAATTCAAATTTCTCAAAACCCAGTTGAGCACCAGCGGACCAAGCATATCGAGATACACATCCACTTCATTTGGAATCAGATTCAGGATGGAGTTCTTTTCTTGGAGTACCTTCGACTCAAGAAAGAAGTGTTACTGTACATCTTTACGAAGCCTTTTACATCACCTCACTACCTTGAGTTGCTTGGGGTTTTGAAAGTTGTTCTTGGGGGGTGTTCATGAGAACATCCTCCTTATTCTTTTTCTTTCCTTATAGTAGGATTCTTTCCTTCTTTTGGTTCGATATTTCTTCATGGATATATTGTACATGAGTACCTCATCAGGCCTAGTTGCTGGGACTCATACTATGGACATGCCACTTCTATTTTGGACCCTAACTTCACTTGAGGGGGATGTTAGAGTAGGTATTTACCTTAGCTCATGTTCATTATTTACCTTTATTGTATTTATCCTCACCCACTTATGTGTGTGGATATTTCTTTTTATTTATTTAGATATTAGGAGATATTATCTAGTTGTTAGGTATAGTTCTTTCCTTGATCTATGGTATTGACTAGTTCTTTCCTAGATCTATGGTATTGACTAGATCCTTGATGTCTAGTTCTCTCATAAATCTATGGACTTGACTAGTTCTTTGATGACTAGTTCTTTCCATGATTTATGGCTTGATCTACGACCTTGACTAGTTCTTAGATTTTTATTCCTTGCCTATATAAGCAAGGCCCATTCTCATTGTATTTCATTGAGTTCCATAATAATATATGATATTGCTACTCATTTTTTTGCAAAGGTTTTGTGTAAAGTTATTCTGGTGAATTGCTTTAATCTTATTGATCATGGTGTTTGATTAGCATCTGTGTTCTTGGCTTGGTACGATCTGGTTATCGTTACTTTTATAAAAGAAGTTACAAGATACATAATAGAGGAGAGAATTACAAACAAAAGTGCATGTTTCAGATTGCAAATGAAGAAGAAGATTTAGAATTTAAAGGCTGAAGTTAACTGGAAAGATAAGATTATAGCTGAAACAAAATGAGAAAAATCTGAGAAAATTTTGACAGGGCTTCACCATGTAAAATGGACATTTACAACTTTCCATCATGTTTTTTTTAACTAATACATGCTTTAGAAGTTGTATGTAAATCAAATAAGTGATATAGAGAAGTAGAAAAGCATGCCATGATCAAGATAACAGTTATTATGTTTCAATTTCCAACAACAAATTAGATTTAATAGAAAAGTGATACATTCTATATTTTGAATCAGAAAATACATCTATTACAACTGAAAAAGAGATAAAAGAAGGAAATATGGGAAAATTTTGACAGGGCTCCGCCATGTAAAATTGACATTTTATATTTTCCAGCATGCATACTAAAGTTTTAATAATGATGAAATGTAATATTTAAGCAGAAAAGAAATGGGACTACAACATCTCAACAAAACTTCAATGTTCAACATGCAAGAATTGTGAATAGAAAATTCTAGAAATAACATGTCTGTCCAAGTTCTCAAATAAGAAGTAAATGATTAACTTCTACAGTTTTCATTTTTTAGAATCAAATATTCAAAGTTATTCACAACTGAAAATGAAGAATGATGTCCAATACAGAGTTGCAAAAAGGCCATAATAGTGCTAGATCAAATTACAATTACACACTTTCAGATTTGCATCAGAACAAATACAGAATAGAATACACAAATGCTACAACACCAATGGAGTATAGCTATGAAAAGAAAATTAAGACTCAGCTACAACATGAAGTTAACTAATATTTTTCAACAACTAGAGTTTCAGGTTCAACATTGAAATAATTAGATCAAGAATGATAAAGATCAAGCTCTTTATAGCCAACTGAAGGAGACCTAGTTTTCAGACAGTCATGCTTTAAGAAGTAGAATCAAACAGGTATAGTTTGAAAACCAGAAGTTCTATAAGAATGATGGATGACTTATGACTAAGGAAATAGAGAGTGCAAGGTTGAAATATCAGGTCATGGCCAAGCCGTTCAAAGTTTTTAGCAAGTATATAGAAAATGGAATGCAAAACATAACCAAGAATATTCACGATTTTAAAAGGTTAATGGCCTAAACGAGAACAAGCTTCGAATCAGAGAAACATGCATACCTAGGTCCAATAGTCATGAACCCTTGAAAGATCATCAAGAAAGAGAGATTTTCTGCAACATAAAAGTATAACATTCTAGATCCAAGGGAAAAATTTAGAAGGACTAAAAGTAAGTAGCAAATACACAGAGCTTGAAATAGTATTCAGAACACAAAACTCAAGTGGAAGAGCTTTGAATCAGAAAATGCATGCATTTTGAAGTCAAATAAATATTCAAGTATTTTAGAAATTTGTCATTCCCATTGATATCGATTCAATCCACAAGATCGTGAGTAAAAAGGGTAAAGACCCCGGGAATTGATCGAAAAACACTTTAATGGATATCAAGAAATCAGAGAAATGAGAAAGAACTCACCAATTAAATCAAATCTTTAAAATCCTTGAAAGATCAACATCTTTAGAAGCATCAAAGGAAGAATGATGACCCAGGTACATTTGAGAGCTCAGAGTCAAGCAAGATGAAGAAATCATAGAACCCACAAATATTTCTAAAAAAAATCAGTTACATATCCAAGGAAGAAAATGAAAATGGAAGTGTACGTGTGCAAGAGAAAAATTATCTCACCTATAACCACTCATGGTGGCCAACATCAAATTATGATTCACTCAAAAAACTCAAAAATATATCATAAGTCTCACAGAAAGAAGCTTGGGAATGATCAAGGAAAGGAGACCATTCTACAGCCATGAAGAAACTCAAATAATTTGAGCTCAGAACTCAAACAGAGGCCAAATAGCAAACTCAAGACGACAAAAGATACAAATGTTTGATCCCTTATGGCCGTAAGACATCACAAAACCAACACAGAGCTTGAATAATCAGAAAATGGTGGCCATAAGACCCTGCAGAGAGCTCAATAGTAGCAAGGAATGACAGAAAACCATTCTTGCAGAAGAACCGAGCTTGAAAGATCAATAATGGTGTCGAGTAAAAATTTTTCTAGGGCTTCGCCCTAAATTTTTCCAAATGTGAATAAGCAGAATGATGGGGTTTGAGTTGATTTAACTCACCCAACTTAACCATAGCTCAACCGAACTCACTCGAAGTTAGCATCGACGATCAACATTAAACCAAGTATGAAAATCAATGATCAAGGATCAATACAAAGTTCAAAGCAAACCACCATGGTTACAAAGTGATAGATACCACATTAAATTCCTTGTCATAAACCCTAACCGAGGGTCAAAATCAAATACTACAAATAAAAAAGGACAACAATCAATGGCCTAAATCAATCACCAACTTTCAAAGAAAACTCGACCCAAGTTAGATGCCACCGACAATTCAAATGGAAGGGGTGAGTCATCATGGAGAGGGGGCCATCCCCATGTCTTTTAAATTAATTGCATTGACTTATCAAAAGGGATTCCAAACTATAGTCCAACACCATGATGGAATGCCAACAACAATGATCACTCAAAAGGTAAGTTTTAACCTATAATCATCAAGTACTATTCAAAATGCAAAAGCTGACAAGTAAATTACAAGGCAATGAAAGTTACAAAGGTGACGGACCTTATAATATACCATGGGCTATACAAAGGTGGCCAAATGTAATATGATGACCCTTTTACAAAGTGCCCATTTTCATGTGTTTAAAACCATGGTAATTTACTAAATCCACAAGAATGGACAAACTGAATAAAGATAAGTGCACACATCAAAAAGTGGCCCCACATTCTATAGAAGACAAGAGTTGAACATGTGCAAATGGAAAAGTGGTCTCGACTGTGGGGATAATTTTTTTGCTAAGTATTGGAGATCAAAAGTATTTATTTTCTTACATAGGAGTATTTTTGCATGCCTTCACAAAAGGACAGAATAGACAAGAAGAAAAATTCACATGCACAAGGAAGGAGACTTTCTCATCAAGCAAGATTTATTATTAGAAAATTATTCACCCATTTCTTTTCTTAAAAATAGAATAGTCAAATTCAGTTTGATTGAGATATAATCGATGGCTGTTAATGCCTCTTTGTATTTGCATGTTTTACTTTTTCCATTTTTTATTAATAAATGAAGGATAAAAATAGGATGCATCGGTGAGTACAATTCTAGCCTATTTTTAGGAAGGGTGGAAATTTTTTTTTGCTATATATTTTTTTCCTTGGAAAAGAAAAAAATAGTACTTTTTAGATACGGGAGTGTTGAATAAATTTTCTTCAAGTTTTACCCTTTGAATGTGAAGTATTTTTCGCCTTTCCAATTATTTGTAGTCTTGTGTATGTTTCCATTAATCTTGTGAATGCCGTATTCCCGATTAATCATCTTACCCTCTTGTAAATTTAGTAATTTCTACATAATATTAATGTTTATGTGTAAATTAGCAATATTGTTGTGATTCTATCCCTCAATACATCAAAGTGTTTACTCTTAATTATCTTCGTAAAACTGTTGGCCTATGCATCAGATATTCATTCCATATCAATTGTGCATGTACTCTACCAAAAATCTCATACAATTTTTGTGTATCACCTTATTTTTAATTTTATTTTACAGTCATATTTTACACTTAAGCCCCAAAAATCAGTTTACGATACATAAATAAGGAACTGGCCTTAATACCGGAGACTCACCTAAAAATAGGTATACCCAAAGACCTTAGGTGTTTCCATTGTATCTACGAAAGAGAGAGATAAAATTTGCAAGCTTAGAACACTGCATCCATCTCTCTAGAGTGTGCACTTTCAAGAGATAACAATTTTTGGCATAGCGGTGGGACAAAGAATCAGATCGGCATGAGAGTTACGTGAGATATTTACAACAGATTTACTGGAGATTTACAATAGGTAAAAGTTACTTTGGGACAACAAGCTAAGGGAATTTATTCTAAAGATTTACAGATCTGTTTAGAGAATCAGAAGGCTGATTTCGATTAGTATTACCATGCCTAGAGTAACTATAAGATCATCGGTAAGAGGAATTCCTTCCGATTTTATTTATTTACCTTTGAATTCTACAAGAAGGAGAAGAGTTGGTAATACTTTACCTTATAATAGGCCTGGTTTTGATAACCCTCATAATATTCCTTCACCATTTATCAATTTCTCTATTCAAATCCCGAGCCTTCAAAATGGCTATTCAACCCCTAGGAATTTTGTGACCTATACTAATGGCAGCCGATTAGTAATCCCAATTTACCATGACATCCCTAATGCTGCCATGAAATGTTTTCCATCACTCACTGGTGAAAATCAGGTTACACCTACAAAGCACATTAATAAGACTATTTTCAGCTTAGATGACGATGTAGCTTTGAGACTTTTAGTCGCATCTCTTAAAGGACAAGCCTTGCAATGGTATAGAAATCTAGAGATTGGATGCATAAGAACTTGGGATGACTTAGGTGATAAATTGTTGAAACAATTTCAAGATAATTTAGATAATTTATCTCTCATAGAAAAACTTTCTACCATTAAAAGAGCTCCTAATGAATTTATGTCTATTTTCAACATCTATTTTGCTAGAACTTGGGAAAGAATTCCAGCAAGTGTCAAGCCTCAAGCTGATCACAATTTTCTTTATTATCTTAGGGCATCAAACAGTGATATTTCAACTATGATTCAGTCTATGTGAGGAGATACTCTCCCAGAGCCTATGATATCGTCATCTAAGCTGAAAATAGTCTTATTCAAGCTAGAAAACTAGCACCAAGGCCTTCAATGCCTTTTTGGTAGATTTAGCTCCTATCCCATAGCCTATTACAGTTATAGAAGCCGTTGTTGTAGCCCCATCAGATGACTTATTTATAACTTTCAGTAGACTATGGGGAACAAGGTGACTTCAATTCAGAATAGATTTTCATTACCTAATAGACCTTATTAGGCTCCTTATCAGCAAAATCAGCTAAACTAGCAAAATAGGCAGCCTTAGCAACATAATAAAAATTATAGGCAACCTTATCAGTAAAGGAGATTTGACCCAAAGGCTCCTACTTCATCTAAGACTTTAGTCCCAGTTAATATGGCTACAAAAGAGTGGTGTAAACCTTGTAATCAACCTCATTCAGCTGTAAGTTTCCCAAATGCGTTTCTGAACATAAGTCTTGTTGCACAACCTTAATCTGAGACATTGTTCGTACCTCAAATGGATGGTGGGTAGTAATATACTAAGGTTCAGAAGGCACCTGAATAGAATTTAGCCAGTTTTAGTGAGGATGATTTCATTACGCTTACTACTCAGGCTCAAGAAAAGGCCGCATAGAGCAAAAAATAGTACAATAGGCTTGTTCTACCTACTATAACTGATAAAACAACAATTATAAGCCCAAAACCAGCTAACAATGTATTTTTTCCTAAAAAACAACAGGTGTTACAACTATTAAAGAACAACTAAAATAGCTATAACCTTATCCAAGAAGGTTATTTATACCTCACATATCAAAAGAAATCAAAGCAAAATAAATTTTTGCCAAAGCCTATGCTAAAATAGTAGAATTTGTCTCTAAAAGTGTTTCTTCTTTTAACATTGTTAATGTAATGAAAAGTATAATGTTAACATATCAATATGGAATGCTCTAAGTATACCAGGACAACAAGATATACTTTCTCATAAACTAGCTAAGTTGTAGATTTCTTCTAAAACGATAGAAAAGGAAGTATAGAAAGCGAGACATGGTCCTTGGAACAATGAAACAAGATCACATCAAATAAGTTAAATGGATGGTTCAGAAAGTCTTAAATGATCATGACATCAAGAAGCCACCACCATTTTATCTATCATTGATTATTGGAGAACATCTTATTCATAATTGTATGGTGGACAACGATGCAAGTAGCACAATAATGCCAAAAGTAATTTCTGAAAAATTGGGTCTGCAGTATGAACCTATAGAAAAGAGTTTCCTAAATTTGGATGGAACTACAACTAATACAATTTGTGTCATCAGAAATCTAGAGGTAACATTGCATTTTTGCCCAAATGTTTCCATTCTACAAGATATTACTGTTGTAGACTTACCTCCTTACTTTGCTATATGTTTATCAAGATATTTCACAACAAAGATAGGAGGTTATCTCTTTTTGGATTGGTCTTTCTTATTTTTCACTACTCATTATGGTACCAATGTCATTATAAATTAAGAACCATTGGCGATTTCACATTGAGCCTCATGTTTTTAATGCAAGTAGGTAATTATGCAGCCTTAGACTAGTCTAATTTTGATAATAGAGCTCATTTTTCATCATTAGATGTTGTTTCTAACCTGTTTATGGATAAAAAGACACATTAAGAACATGCTCATGATCCTTTCAAAGAAGTTTACAATAATGTTTTTTGTATGTATTGCTTGGATGAATAAAACACACCAATTCCCTTGTTGTCTAAACTAGAAAATGCAATGGAAGGGATTTGGAGGTTTCATTTCGATGGAGCTAAAAATAGAAAGTATGAGGAGCAAGTTTGATGCTCACTTCCCCAACAAACGAAAGGTGTTTCTCATATTTAAGTCTCCAATATTCATGTACTTGCAACATAACTGAATATGAAGCATTAATTCATGGCTTACTTTGGGCTAGAAAGAGAGGTATTAGTACGTTACATGATCTTTAGTGATTCTGAGTTGGTTATCAATCAAGTAAGAAATTTCAATATTTGTAAGAATCCATTAATGAAATCTTACAGACATAGAGTTTCAGACTTAATGGAATATTTCGAGGCTATTAACATCCAATCCATTCCTAGATTAAAAATAAGCACGAAGAAAAACTTGCATGAGTAGTTGGTACTAGTTTGAAGTGCTTGGATGATTGAAAATAGAAAAATTCAGCCTCATATAAAGCTAATTGTCAAGCCTTCGATGCCTGATAATGAATTGAATTGACATGTTTTTGAAAGTGATGATCAAATCTACAGGTTTTTACATCAAGAAGCTAATTTTTTTGCATTAAATCAAGATAAATTAAAGCACTTATACGGTGACTAGATTGTTCAGTTAAAGACAAATAAACTGCCTCGAGGTTTGGTTAAATTAGAAGACATCTTTAGCACTGACTATCAGTTAAGGAAGGTCAAGACTAAGATTTGAAAACATGCTGATAACTATGAAGAAATTTCAATTGATGAAGGTAGAAATTTGTTTCTTGGAAATGTATGTTCTTTAATTGAAAAACATTCTTTTATTAATCTTTGCAAGGAATTTAAAGATGTTTTCTCTTGAAAATACCATGACATAAAAGGGTTTAATCCCAGTTTAGCACAACATACTATTGAATTGTAGCCAAATTCCATGCCGTTAGGCAAAAGCTGAAGCCTCTGTAAATCCCAAAATAGAGCCTCTAATGAGGAAAGTGTTATCTAAGTTGATTGAATTAGGTATTATCTTTCAAGTTGTTGCCAAGTTGGGTAGCCAATCTTGTTTCGTTAGGAAGAAAATGGAGAAATCAGATTATGTGTGGATTTTAGAGATCTTAATAAAGCTTCATTAAAATATCACTATCCACTTCCAAATATGGATCTGATTTTGAGAATAGTTTGAGGTTTGGATAGACTATATTCTAGATGGCTATAGTGGATACAATAACATTTTAGTTTGAGAAGAGGATAGGTAAAAATAACTTTCACCACTAATTGGGGTACTTATGCTTACAAATGAATGTCTTTCAAAGCATTTCAAATGTTGGTGCAACATTTCAATGTGCAATGCATATGAATTTTGCATCTTATTAAATAAATGAATCCTTGCTTATTTAGATGATTTTACTATATTCTCAAAAAAATTGAAGAACATCTAATACACCTAAGGGAGACTTTTTAGTTATGTAGACAATTTGGGATATCTTTGAATCTACTAGAGTCTATCTTTTTAGTACATTAAGGAAAATTACTTGGTCATATTGTTTCTAAGAAAGGTTTATCAATTGATCCTTTCAGAATCAAATCCAAATAATAGCTATCATTGCCTCATCATAAGAAGGAATTGCAAAGTTTTTTTAGAAAAATCAACTTTGTTACAATATTTGTTCCATATTTTACAAAGATTGGTAAAACCATGACAACTATGTTAAAGAAAGAGTACTTTCTCTTGGACCAACAAAGGGAGAGAAGGATTTGAAGCAATCAAAATAGCGATCTCTCAAGCTCCTACTCTTGCGAATCCAAATTTTGATAAAGATTTTACAATGTATGCACTTACATGAGCTGAAACAATCTTATCCATATTAACTCAAAGTTAGTGATGAAAATGTTGAACAACCAATTTCTTTCTTTGGACATAGATTACATGATTACAAAACAAGGTACGCATTTCTTTAAATACAAGTAATTTCAGTAGTTAGAGGGCTAAAGAATTTTAAGTACATGCTTTCAGACAAAAAAATTCATGTTCTGGTTTCTCATCCAAGCGTGAAAGTTTTCTTGTTAAATAAATAATTGAATGAGAAAAGAGCATGCTATATTATGAAGGTCATGGAATATGAAATTTTTATTCGTATTAAAGAAAGATTCAAGGAAAAGGATTGTTTGAACATCTAATTGTTGATATGGAAAAACAACAGACTACAAAACATGAAGATTCAAAACAACATCCTAAAATTATGTATCAGCAATTAGACATTATGGTTCAACCAGAAAATTAGCAACTTGAACTTGCTCAAGAAGTCCAGGAATCAAGATGGATGACTGATTTAGTTAACTATCTATAGCATGACATCTATCCTGGAAGGTATGGACAAGAATAAACGAAGGTATTTCAGATTACAAGTTGTACCCTATGTTTTCATTGATGGTGTATTATTTAAAAGGGATATAAATGGAATCTTGCTGCAATGTGTTGACTATGATAAAATTCAGCAATTATTATCAGAATTCCACGAAGGACTGTAGAAGGGCCCTTCTCAAAGACCTACCACAACCTTAAAAATTATGAAACCTAGTTACTATTGGCGCAGATATTTAAGAACTGTTTTGAATGGATTAGAAAGTGCAAGAAATGTGCTTTCTTTGTTGGAAAATAACGTTTGGATTCTCTTCGTTTACAACTTAATTTTAGTTGATCAACCTTTTATGTAGTGGGGCCTTGATTTTATTGGCATTATAAATCCACCTTCCTCATAAGGATAAAAGTGGATTTTGACTACTACAAATTACTTTACATGCTTTGGACTAAAGTAATAGCCTTGAAATATGCTAATGAAACTTTGATACTATCCTGTTATGGTAGTATAGTTTATAGATTTGGTGTTCCAAAACTATCATATCAGATAATGCTTTAGTATTTCTTGGTACAAAGGTAATGATTGGGTGTTAATCATGGAATTTATCTAAATTCTTCATCTAACTATTACCCATAAAAAAATGGGTTAAATGAAAGTACTAACAATAAAATTTTAAGGATCATCACAAGAACACTCAAAGATAACTAGAGAGATTGGCATTTAATGTTGAATTCAACACTTTGGGTGATAAAGTGACTCCTAAAAGATCATTGGCAATTCACCACACACAACTTGTTTACATAAGAGAAGAAAGAATGCCTATTTTAGTTGATGTACCCACATTAGATTTGTTGCATCAAATGGAGCTGTTTGTGTTAGAAAATAAGTGATAAAAATGTGGAATAATCCCTCGTAATCTGCAACAATGAGAAACT
The DNA here is from genome assembly GCA_018340775.1 of Taxus wallichiana var. yunnanensis. NCBI lineage: Eukaryota > Viridiplantae > Streptophyta > Pinopsida > Cupressales > Taxaceae > Taxus > Taxus wallichiana. The sequence continues at coordinate 243,133,434 of CM031239.1, read as the reverse complement.
AATATGCAGAAATTATTATAGATCTCAAATAAAAGTGTAGAATAAAATAACACAACACAAAGAGACAATATTTAATGTGGTTCACCCAATTTTGGCTACATCCACCAAGAATCACTTGCTCATATTTTATTACAAACCACCGCTCTCTCAATACAATACCTAGATTTGTTTGGAGCTATGCTAAAAAAACTCTACAGAATTCACACCCAAATTCAAAACACATCTGGAATGTTACATTATGCCTACCATATGCACAAAACCATATAAATAGAAAATTGCTTAAGTAGTTTACAAAACCGTGGGTATCAAAACCATGGGCCAAAACCGTCCCATAAACCTATGGGTCAAAAATCCCACCCATTTGACAAAAGCACGTTTCCGATATATCGTGCACGTTTTAAGGCTGAAAAAAATTTCGGAGGATGTGCCCCGAACCCCGGTGAAACAACTATGGAAAGTGTATAGTTCTCTTAGTGTACAATCTTCAACAATTTCTCACATAAAAACATGCTCCACAACCTAACAATCTCCCACTTGGAGACTAGTTTTCCTCTCAAAGAAGCTTCTCAACTCTTCACTAGTTTATGTGAAGACTAACCAAAGCTAAACACAAACTTCAATTTTTCCTTGTGACCACCTTGGTCATCATGTCTGCAAGATTATGACCAAGTATTGAACTTCTCTAGCTTCAAATTCTCTTCCTCTAAAGTTGCTATGATGAAATGGTACCTTAACTATATATGCTTCATCCTAGAGTGGAAAGAAAAGTTCTTAGCTAGGTGTATAGCACTCTGAATATCACTATCCAGCTTTCTTTCCTCCTTCTTATGCCCCAAATCCTCAAGCAATAGTTGTCATGAAATCATTTATTTTCTTTCCTCTATGGCACTAACATACTCATCTCTATGGTTGACAAAGCCACCAACTTCTATAGTCGTGAAATCCAACTTATTGTTGTCCCACCTATAGTGTAAACATAACATGTTGTGCTCCTCTTGCTATCTACATCTCCAGCCATATCTCAACCTACATAACCACACAAAGTGGTTTCGATCCATGTAGCACAAAACTATCCCCATGGTCCCTTTAAAATACCGAAGGATCCACTTTACTGCCTGCCATTGATCTCTACCTGGATCACTCATAAATATACTCATCGCTCCCACTACATGGGAAATATAAGGCCTAGTGCACAACATGGAATACATCAAACTACCAACCACTGATGAGTAAGGTACCTTAGACATCTGGTATCTCTCTTGCTCTATCTTGGGACACTGCTCCTTTGATAACTTGAAATGGCCTGCGAAAGGAGTCCCTACCGATTTAACATCCTGCATATTAAACCTCTCCAAGACCTTCTTAATGTACACTTCCTGAGATAAATTCAGCTTCCATTCCTTCCTATCCGAGATATCCTCAAACCAAGGATTTGTTTGGCTGCCCCCAAATCCTTCATAAAGCAAAGGATTCACTTAGTTGCTTCTTGAGTACTTTTATTTCCTAATTGTTTTTACCTGTAACCAACATGTCATCCACATACAGACACAGGATAATATATTTTCCATCCTCAAATTTCTTTTTATACACGCAATGGTCAAAATGACATCTAATATAACCTTACTCCATCAGAAGCTATCAAATTTCTTATACCATTGACATGGAGATTATTTCAAGCCATACAAGCTCTTCTTCAGTTTGCACACCATCTCCTCTTTAGCTTTGGCCTTAGAGCCCTCTAGTTGTTGCATATATAGTTCCTCCTCCAAATCACCATGCGAAATACAATTTTTACATAAAACTGCTCTAAGTGCAAGTCTTCTGCTGTAACTATTCCAAGAACAGTTCTAATAGAAGTCATTTTTACTATAGGAGAAAAAATATCATCAAAATCTATACCTTTTTTCTGTGTAAACCCCTTGACCACCAATTGGGCCTTGTATATTTTCTTGCCTCCTTCTTCATCTTTGACTCTAAACAACCACTTGTTGTGTAATGCTCTTTTGCCTTCGGGTAGCTTCACCAAATCCCATGTTTGGTTCTCCATGAGAGCCTGATGCTCCTCATCCATGGCCTACTCCCACTTCTTCCTAGCATCTACCAACATTACTTTATCAAAGCTCTCTGGATCTCCACTATCAGTGAGTAATAAATAATAAAGAGAAGGAGAAAAATGTTCAAGTTCTCTTCTTACCTAAAAGACCTCCTCAATAGAGGAGTTTAGGCTTCCTATTGAGGAGGTTCTTGAACTAATTCATGTTTCAATTTTCGATCCGAATATCCTCTACTACCTGCATAATCTTTCTTGGATTCTTCCATGTTTTCCTACAACTCGTAGTTTTACATGACTTTCTCATTAAAGACCACATCCCTAGATAGAATGATTTTCTTGTCCTCAACACTCTAAAATTTATATCCAAAGTCATCACCACCATAACTAATTAAAGTACATTTTTCTGATTTAGCCTCTAGCTTGGTCCTATCATCCTTGTCGATATGAACAAACACCTCATATCGAAAGACTCTAAGAAATGAATAATAAAATTTCTTACCATACCAAGCCTCCTCGGGTATGCCTCCATCCAAGGCACTTGAGGGTCCTCTGTTTATCAAGTACACATTTGTGCTCACCACTTCGCCAAAAAGAAAGAGGCGATCCCGCATGTAACCTCATGCTCTTAGCACGTTCCATTATTTTTTTGTTCATCCTTTCGAAACCCTATAATGTTGCGAGTTCTTGAAACCATCTTTTGCCTATGGATTTCATTTTCAGAATAGTAATCATCAAATTCATTGCCGCAATACTCCCTCCATTATTTGACTTGAGAAATTTTAGCTTAAGACTGTTTCATTCTCTACCAAGGCTTTCCATTTAACAAAAGTTTCAAATACATCAGATTTGTTTCCAATACAATAAACCCAAATCTGTCCTTGTTGCATCAGCAATAAAAGTAACATGATAAATTAAACCACCAAGAGATGATACTTGAGCTGGCCCCCACACATCAAAGTGTACCAAATCTAACTTGCTCTCTTACTTTGTGGGTCTAACCTTGAGAAACCTTACTTTCTTCTGTTTCCCATATATGAAGTCCTCATAGAACTCCAAAACTATTTCTATATATCTGGGAAACTCCTTCTTTATGATCTCCATGCCCTTATGGCTCATATGACTGAGCCTAGAGTGCCACAATGTTGTATCTACTTCTGAAGCCATAAGATTACAAACATTAGTGCTATAAGTGGTTAAATACAAGGTTCCAACCTTCTTACCTCTTTCCACCACAAGAGAACCCTTGGTAACCTTCCAAGAGTCCGCTATAAATATCACAGTACAACCATAACTTCCCAGCTGCCCTATCAATATCAAATTTCGTCTTAATGTAGGCACATGTCTGACATCCTTCAATAGTCAAGTATTCCCATTTTGCATCTTAACCTGAATAGAACCTTTTCCAACTATGATACAAGGCTCATCATTACCAAGAAACATATGCCCAAAATCTCCTTGAACATAATCAACAAAATAATGCCTATGTGGATTAGCATGGAAAGAAGCCCTTGAATCTAAAACCCAAGATTCAATAATATTGTGTAAAGAAAGAATCAAAACATCCTGACATACCTTACCCGTTGCCACATTTTCCTCCTTATTTTCTTCTTGTTGTTTCTTCTTGTCCCTAAGCTCCCAACAGTCCTTCTTTGGATGCCAAGACTTTCCAAAGTGTCATCATACTATCTTGCTTTTGGATTTTGACCTTGCATGATCCTTTGATTTTCCCACACTTCCTCTATTATTCTGTCTCCCTTTAGTTTCCACTTTGTCAAAGCATTCCCCGAAGTATAAGATTCACCAGAGATTTTTCTTCACATTTCCTCAATTATAATCACCCCTAAAACATCCTCAAACTTCAACTTTGAGTTAGTTGGAACTGATTTTCTTACCGCCATTACCAGGCTATTCCAACTCTCAGGTAAAGAGCACATAACTAATAAAGCCCTAACTTCTTCATCAAATTCTATTGTAACCAAAGCTAGCATATTTACAACCATATTAAAATCATTTAGATGATCTGCTACTAAACCATTCTCAGACATCTTCATATTAAACAAATTTTTCATTAAAAATATCTTATTAGAGGCAGAGGGTTTTTCATACAACTTCCTAATTCATCCATAAGTTCTTTTGTGGTCTTTTCCTTTGAAACATTATATAATATCGAAGATGAAATACATAGCCATATTTTCCGAAGTGATTTCCTATCTAGTAAATCTCATTCCACATTTGTCATGCTTGAGGTTTTGTTCACCTTCTCGACAAAGAATATAAAGATCCTTCCGATAAAGGTAATCTTTCATCTGCATCTTGAAAGATTGAAATTCTCGCCTATTGAATTTATCAACCCTAGATCTTCCATCATCTGCCATAGCTCCCACTCAAGATAAAACTTTCCCTATGATTTAACACTTCAACAAACCAAACCAAGCTCTGATACCAATTGTTAGGAAATAAGGGATAAAATATGCGGAATAATCCCTCATAGAATCGCAACAGTAGAAACTAATATGTAGAAATTATTATAGATCTCAAATAAAAGTGCAGATTAAAATAAAACAACACAAAGAGATAGTATTTTATGTGGTTCACCCAATTTGGGCTATATCCACCAAGAATAACTTGCTCAGATTTTATTACAAGCCACCACTCTCTCAATACAATACCCAGATCTGTTTGGAGCTATGCTCAACAAACTCTACAAAATTCACACCCGAATTTAAAACACATCTACAATATTACATTATGCCTACCATATGCACAAAACCATATAAATAGACAACTACTTAATTAGTTTTACAAAACCAAGGGCCAAAACTGTCCCATAAACCTATGTGTAAAAAATTCCCGCCAATATGAGAAAAACACGTTTCAAGATATATCGGGCATGTTTTAAGGCCAAAAAAATAATTTCAGGGGTTGGGCCCCCAAACCTCGGCGAGACAACTATGGAAAGTGTACAATACTCTTAGTGTATAGTCTTCAACACTTTCTCACATAAAGATAGGCTCCACAAGCTAATAGTTTTAAAATAAACCATTGCATGTTTTTTATGTAGAATTCATTGAATTACAAGAGCTAAGATATCAATCTCATTTAAACATGGAAAGAATTAGAAAAAATGAAGAATAATTTTGATAAGAAAGCCAAATTCAGAATCTTTAATGAAGGACATATTTTTTTAAAGTGGGATGCTTTGATCGTGCAAAGCTAGGAAGACACACGAAGTTTGATACAATCTAGAGTGGTCCTTACATAATTTTAGGTTGAAAAGAACACAATCCTTTTCAGCTCTCAAGGTTGAATGGAGAGGAACTTCCCATTCTTGTGAATGGTATGTTTCTCAAACACTATTATTGAAAATCCTACCGTGCCTATTTAGACTAGGATTTCCCTTCAATAAGTGTAGTTCCCACATATTGCAATTTTTTTAATTCAATAAGTGCACTCGTGCACGTGATCTAGTTTACTAGATTGTTTCCTAGTTTTAGTTCATTTTTGAAGGTTTGGACCTTTAGGAAGGTAGATTTTCATTACATGCTTTAGACTCCATGCCCAATGGAAAAGAGCAAGACACTTTGGTTTACAAGATAGCAAGAGGATTTCCTCACAAGATCACCATAAATGTTGATAAATTTTGCACTTGTGTAAAAATGGGAAACTCAAAGGTTCATTGTGATGGATAGAATTGGTGAAGTATACCCGAGCTAGGGAGGTTCTTTCATACATTATTGTTACTATTGAATTAATTAATGATTACATGAAATCTACAACTATGTGTGTTGTTGCAAAACATAACATATCACATAGCATGTAAATTCATGCTATATTCAGCATAAGAACACAAATCCCCAAAGGACAATTGTGTTTCCTTGATGACGACACCGAATTATAGAATAGATGAAGTGTTAGGTTTTGGAACAACAATCATGACTGTAGATTATAGAAATCGAGTTCATTCTGGATGTTACAGATATTCTTTAATGATCTTTCCTCCATGATTAATACATTCAATTATTATTGGGTTGTTTAGTTCATCATATAATCCATATCAGAAAGCAAAAATGTAGAAAGAAATACACAACTCAATTTCACAATTCAATGTTTTATTCATAAGGAATTTCAAATGTCCCGACACAAACTGTGGGATGTAACTGGAAAGTAAATTACAACAACTGAAATAAGAGGTACACATGCATGAAAGATAAAAAAAAGGAATATGAGTGAACCCATCATTTCGTTGATGTTTTTCCTTCAATTGATACATCCTCATCTTTAGCTTTGTTCCTCTTCATCTTCATTGTTGATAGCACCGTACCTAGAAATAGAAAATAGAAAATCATAAGTTACGAGCTCGGTGGTTAATCCATATTCCTAAACTATCATAATTCACGCACATGGATCTCTAATAACAGGAGATATAGATTACTTGAAGATCAAACAGTATACATGATTTACTCACTTAGAAGAAAATAAAGAGAAGAAAAGAAAAAACATGGACATAAGAGAGGCCAAAAAGCCTAAATATTTTCTAATTGTTTTCTCAAGTGTGCGAGTACGGTGTTGGAGGCAAGAATAAATATATCATGTCTTACAGTCCTCACTATGGATAAAGATTGTAGAGTTCAATAACTTCTATCCTATGGTACATGAAGTTGATGAGTGACAAGTACATACTGGAATGAAGGAAAAATTCAACTCGAGTTCAGCAGTTATTCTAGGGATAAAAAAAGTTACAATATAAAATAGAGGAGAGAAATGCAGAAAAAAGTGCATGTTTCAGATTGTAACTAAAGAAGAAAAATCAAAATTTAAAGGTTGAAGTTAACTAGAAAGATAAGATTACAGCTGAAATAGAATGAGAAAGAAATCTGAGAAAATTTTGACAAGGCTTCACGATGTAAAATGGATATTTACAACTTTCCATCATGTTGTTTTTAACTAATACATGCTTTATAAGTTATATGTAAATCAAATAAGTGATATAGAGAAGCAGTAAAAGCATGCCATGATGAAGATAAGAAGTATTTTTTTAAGTTTCCAAGGACAAATGAAATTCAATAGAAAAGTGATATATTATGTATTTTGAATCGAAAAATACATCTATTACAACTAAAAAAGGGATACAAGAAGGAAATATGGGAAAATTTTGATAGGGCTTCACCATGTAAAATTGACATTTTATATTTTCCAGCATGCATACTAAAGTTGTAATAATGATGAAATGTAATATTTAAGAAGAAAATAAATGGGACTACAACATCTCAACAAAACTTCAATGTTTAGCATGCAGGAATTGTGAACAGAAAATTCCAGAAATAACATGTCCTGTCCAAGTTCTCAAATAAGAAGTAAATGATTAACTTCTACAGTTTTCATTTTTCAGAATCAAATATTCAAAGTTATTCACAACTGAAAATGAAGAATGATGTCGATCTGAGTTACAAAAACACCATAATAGTTCTAGATAAAATTAAAATTACACACTTTGAGATTTGCATCGTAACAAAATAGTAACCGAATACAGAAATGCTACAACACCAATGGAGTATAGCGATGACAAGAAAATTAAGAATCGGTTGCTACATTAAGTTAATTGAAAAAATGTTCAATAACTGGGGTTTTAGGTTCAACATTGAAATAATAAGATCAAGAATGATAAAGATCAAGCTCTTTACAACCAACTAAAGGAGACCCAGTTTTCAGATAGTCATGCTTTAAGAAGTAGAATCAAATAGGTATAATTTGAAAACCAGAAGTTCTACAAGAATGATGGCTGACTTATGACTAAGGAAATAGAGAGTGAAAGGTTGAAATATGATGTCATGTCCAAGTCATTCAAAGTTCGAGAAAGTACAGAGAAAATGGAATGCAAAACATAACCAAGAATATCTAGGGTTTCTAGAAAAGGCTCAAGGATTGACCGAGAACAAGCTTTGAATCAGAGACACATGCATACCCAGGTCCAATAGTCATGAACCCTCAAAAGATCATCAAGAAATAGATATTTTATGTAACATAAAAGTATAGCGGTGTAGATCCAAGGGTGAAATTTTGTAAAGACTTAAAGCAAGTAGCAAATACACAGAGCTTGAAATAGTATTTAGAACAAAAAACTCAAGTGGAAGAGCTTTGAATCATAAAATGCATGCATTTCCAAGTCAAAGAAATATTCAAGTATTTTAGAAATTTTTCATTCCCATTGAAATCATATTCAAGTGCTGCAGTATCAGAGTAAAAAGGGTATAGACCCTAGTCATTGATCGAAAAACCCATTAATGGGTATCAAGAAATCAGAGAAATGAGCAAGAACTCACCAATTAAATCGAAGATTTCAAATCCTGAAACAACATATTCAAAAGCATCAAAGGAAGAATGATGACCCAGTTACATTTGAGAGCTTGAGAGTCAAGCAAGATCAAGAAATCATAGAACCCACAAATATTTTCAAAATTTTCAGTTACATATCCAAGGAAGAAAATGAAAATGGAAGTGTACGTGTGCAAGAGAAAAATTAGCTCACCTATAACCACTCATGGTGGCTAGCATCAAACTATGATTCACTCAGAAAAATCAAAAATATATTAGGAGTCTCACAGAAAGAAGCTTGGGAATGTTCAAGGAAAGGAGACCATTCTACAGCCATGAATAAACTCAAAGAATTCAATCTCCGAACTCCGAAATAGAGGCCAAAAGTTTTATTCCTTATGGTTGTAAGACATCATAGAACTAACACAGAGCTCGAATAATCAGAAAATAGTGGCCATTAGACCCTGTAAAGAGCTTAATAGTAGCATGGAATGATAGAAAACCATTCTTGGAGAAGAATCAAGTTTGAAAGATCAACAACAGTGTTGAGTAAAAAAATTTCTTGGGCTCGCCTAAATGTTTCAAATGTGAATAAGCATAACGATGGGGTTTGAGTTTATTTAACTCACCCAACTTAACCATAGCTTAACCGAACTCACTCTTGAGTTAGCATCGACGATCAACGTTCAACCAAGTACCAAAATTAACGATCAAAGATCAATACAAAGTTCAAAGAAAACCACCATGGTTATAATGACAACTACCACATTAAATTCTAGGTCGAAACCCTAATCGAAGGTCAAAATCAACAGCTATAGATCAAAAAGGACAACAATCAATGGCCTAAATCAATCACCAAATTTCAAAGAAAACTAAACCAAAGTTAGATTTCACTAACATTTGAAATGGAAGGGGTGAGTCATCGTGGAGAGGGGGGCATTCCTATGTATTTTAAATTAATTACATTGACTTATCAAAAGGGATTCCAAACTATAGTCCAACACCATGATGGAATGCCAACAACAATGATCACTCAAAAGGTAAGGTTTAACCTATAGTCATCAAGTACTATTCAAAATGCAAAAGCTGACAAGTAAATTACAAGGCAGTGAAAATTAAAAAGGTGATCAGACCTTATAATATACCATGCTATACAAAGGTGGCTGAATGTGACCCTTTTAGAAAGTGCCGCTCTTCATGTGTTTAAAACCATAGTAATTTTCTAAATCCACAAGAATGGCTAAACCGAATAAAGACAAGTCCACACATCGAAAGTGGCCCCACATACTTCATAAGACAAGAGTTGAACATGTGCACATGGAAGAGTGGTCCCCACCATGGGGTTGCTAATTTTGCTAAGTATTGGAGATCAAATGTATTTATTTTATTGCAAAGAATTATTTTTGCATGCCTTAAAAAAGTACATAATGAGACAAGAAGACAAATTCACATGCACAAGGAAGGAGACTTGCTCATCAAGCAAGATTTATTATTAGCAAATTATTCACCCATTCTTTTCTTAAAAATAGAATAGTCAACTTTAGTTTACCGAGATATAACCGATGGCTGTTAATGCCCCTTTGTATTTGCATGTTTTATTTTTCCTTTTTGTTATTAATAGATGAAGGATAAAAATAGGACGATGGGCGAGTACAATTCTAGCCTATTTTTAGGAAGCGCTAGAATTTTTTTGCTATATATTGTGTGGCTTGGAAAAGCAAAAAGAGGGATTTTTAGATACAGAGTTTTGAAGCAATTGTTTCTGAGCTTTTCCCCTTTGAATGTGAATTATTTTCTATCTTTCCAATTATTTGTAGTCTTGTGTATGTTTAAATTAATCTCGTGAATGTTGAACTCCCCGATTAATCATCTTACCATGTTACAAATTTAGTAATTTCGTATGATATTAAAGTGTATGTGTAACTTAGCAAAGTATTATTTTGATTATATCCCTCAATACATCAAAGTGTTTACTCATAATTATCTTCATAAAATTGTTGGCCTATGCATCGTAAATTGCGTTCCATATCAATTGTGCATGTACTCACCGAAGACCTCATACATGTTTGGTGTATCACCTCAATTTTAATTTCAATTTACATTCATCTTTTACACTTAAACACTAGAATATCAATTTAGGATACATCAATAAGGAATCGGCCTTGATACCGAAGACTCACCTCAAAAATAGGTATTTCCACATAATCGAGGCATTTCCATTATATCTATAAAAGAGAGAGATAAAATTTGCAATATTAGAACACCTGTAGCCATCTCTCTACTGTGGTGAAATTTTGAGAGATAACAATAATTTTTATATAAATTTGATTTCTCCAACTAGTGAGGGGCCATAATTCATTTTTGAAAATCCTACCTCTCGCTTTTTTCCTGTTTCTTCCAAAGTTGATAGGGTTTTCCAAGAATATGAGTCAATAGAGAATATATATTTTGAAAGCTATATTCCTATGCTCCAAAGACCACTCGTTCCCTATCATTTTAATTCTCCGTAAATTCACCGCCTCAAGGAAATATGGCCTAACCTCCACCTAGGCCTCCTTTGTTATGATAAGTTTTGGACCTATAGATTTTAGAGGTATGGATTGATATCCTAATATGGTGCCACAAGATGTAAGAAATAGGTTGCCAAAATTTTAAGGGAATAATGCCATCGCCGTGACCACCATTTAAGGCTCTTTGTCAATATGATGGAAGATTTTGAAATTGAGTTTGAAGACGTTTATATAACACTATTTATTCATATTATTGAGAAAGATGCATGTGATTGGTACAAGGATTTACTAGATAATTCAATAGATTCATGGACCGAGATGAAAATTTCCTTTAGAATGCAATATGGGGATAAGATAGATCCCAGGTTCCTTTTATCTGAATTTGAAAATATAAAGAAAAATCCAAATGAATTTCTCCATTATTTCAATACTCGGTTCAATAAGACCTCGAATAGGCTACATATAATCCTAAGGCCAAGTGATGTGTCCTGTTTGATAAAATATTCGATGCTTTTGAAAAAAATTTGCTTATTACTTGAGAGATAGGAACTTAGGAACATTGAGGTAGGCTTTCACCACGGCCTTACAAATAGAAAATAACATCAAAGAAATTGGAAAGCCTCCTAAGAGAGAGGGTGTTAAATTTATCAATCCTGAAAAGCCTCAGTCAAGCAAGGTTGTGGATTTGGAAGAGGTTGTAAAAACTTTGGCTGGAGTAGTTAAAGAGATATCCTATAAACTAGCCAGAGCAGAAAAAGGGATAGGACAAATTTCCTAGGGTCAACACAAGCCACAAGGTCAGGAGAGATTTGAAAATCATCCTATAGGTGATCAAAACTAGATGACAGAGGGAAAGGGCTCATGTGGTTGGGAAATAAACAACTTCAACCCCGGGAGAATAGATTGGTTCTTGATCCTTTGACTGCCAGGGTTGCTACTATGGAGGAGGCCAATGTTATCGAGTGGTGTGATAGGTGTTTCTTACCACATTCCCCATGTGATGTCTATCAAGAAGGGGAGGAAACAAATGATGATGAGACGTATGATTATTTGTGCATAATAGAATACCCTACAAACTCACACGACGGGAGGAAACCTCAACTAAATTGATAAGTGCCATAACTGTTGAAAACATCCGGGATTGTGTTCACATGTATTACCTCTTACTCCTACTAATACTTTTTAAATTGATATCGTAAGAATTTGATCTACCTAATCATGATTTTGAATACTTAAGGGCCTTGATGATTAAAAAGTATGATGGAGGAATCCTTCTAAAGAGGATATGTAACTTTTGATGAATGTTGTAGTTACTCAAGAGAAAGAATATAACACCGAAGTAAATTTGTCAAAGGGGAGGGCCAAAAACCATGCCAAAAGTTCTAGTTCTTACTAATATCCCAAAGAAACTTCCTAGAAAACGTACATCCGGAAAATCCCTAACTACCCTAGATAAAGCATGTGCTCCTACCAATGCCTAGATTCTAAAGACTCCCATATTATCAGATGAAGTTGTGAATCTCCCTTCTAACATTTCCCTACCCAAATATGTTCCTTGTGACATAGCCCAAATCTTGAGTCAGATCAAGGTTACTGTTCCTATTGTTGAATTACTTAGAATCCTTGAGTATAGGAAAAGGGCATTCAAATATTTGGGATTTAAGGAAGAAAATATTACTCAGGGAAAACATGTTAATAACATAGAGGTTCCTCCTATTATTGTAGAATCAAAAATACCACAAGTATTGGAGGAACTAGGTGAATCATCTGAAGTATATTTGGCAACTTCTATGGTTGAATCTCAATTAGATGTTGATCAAATTTTTACAACTTTGATTATTAAAGATACACTCGTACATAACTACATGTTTGATTCAAGAGACTCATGTACTTGTAATGCCTCTTGAGGTAATGAATGAGTTAAATATCAAGGTGACAAAAACTTTTGGGAAATGTATTGCCATGGATTCAAGAGAAGTGTCAGTAATTGGATATGTCAAAGGATTAGTAGTGCAATTGGAAGCTTATCCAGGAAAGTACTTAACCATGAATGTGGTTATTGATGACTATCCTACCAAATGGGGGATGTTATTATCCAGAAAATGGGTAGCTAGTGTGGGTGGAAGTGTGAAAATGGACATGTCTTATGCAACCATACCAATTGAGGGCATCCTTGTGAATTTATATGGTGAGAAGAAGATGTTACATCTCATTGAGGACCCTAATAATGATTCTTATGAAGTATTATACACACATGTTGATGTCGGTAAATTTTTGGGTTATGCTGATTGTAAGGAGCATAAAATTGATGAGTGTAAGTATCTTGGGAAGTTTGGTTCTCTTGGACCTTGATGTTTGATGGGGTTTGTTCTAGATCTAGTAATGGTGCTGGTGTTGTCTTGATATCTCCAAGCCAAGAGGAGTTTAAATTTTCTTTTAAACTCAATTTTGAGTGCACAAACAATATTGCAGAGTATGAAGCATTGTTGTTGGGTTTAAGGATTGCTTGGAAATATGGTGTCAAGGATATTATTATTAAAGGGGATTCAAAGATGATAGTCAAGCAAGTTAGAAAACTGTATGCAACAAAGAATCAAATAATGAAATAGTATAAGCATGTAGTTTGGGACTTCATTGAAATGTTTGATTCTTTCAATATAATACATCATGATAGGAGCTATAATACTGTAGTAGAAAAATTGGCGTATTAGGATCTATGTTTGAAAATTATACAATGTCTCCCTATTATGAATATGATATTGAAATATTGACCAATCCATTTACTCCCTGACAATATCAAGCATTGGTAGGTGTTTGAAGATGATGCTTAGGTCCAAAGGTTTCTACAGAATAAAGGGGAATTTTCCAATCAAAGTATGGAATGGGAACCAATGGTTTGTGTAAATGATGGAAAAGAGACCTGTTTGGTAAAGACATTATCCAATTGAAAACCAATACTATTCCCAGAGGTTTGGTTACACTGGAATAAAATTTTGATAATGTTGATTGCATTATTAATAGACACATGTCAGCCTCAAGGGATGTTGAAGAATATAACTTGGGCATAGAGGATAAACCCAAGAGAATTTGGCTAGAAGCAACCCGAACAAAGAATAAAAGCAAGTCATATGTCCAATTACTAAAAAGTACCAGGATTGCTTGGCTTGGTCATATTCAAAACTAAAAGCATACAGGGAAGACCTTTTTAGCATGAAATACCCTTGGAAGCCAATGCCAAGCCATTTAGGTAGAAACAAAGACCAATTAATCCCCTCCTTTCCTCAAAAATGCAAGAAGAGTTGAAAAAGTTAAGGGATGGAGGAATTATATAGCCTATAAGATACTCCTCATGGGTAGCAAACCTGGTACTTGTTCGAAAGAAAAATGGGGATATAAGATTATGTGTTGACTTTAGAATCTTAAGTAAGACATCAATTAAACACAACTATTCCCTGCAAAATATGGATAACATGTTGTAATTAGTTATAGGTTCTGAGTTGTTATCCACTTTGGATGGTTTTTCTAGGTATAACCAAGTGGTTGTGAAGTAGTCAAAGAGAATCAAAACCACTTTCACCACTCCATGGGGAACCTATGTGTATGTCAGAATGTTGTTTGGCTTGATGAATGTTGGAGCCACATTTCAAAGAGCAATGGATGTAGCATTCTCTGGATATATAAATGACTTCATTGTTGTGTATCAGGATGATGTGACAGTCTTTTCAAGGAAAATAAGTGATCACCTACAACATTTAGAAAAGATGTTGTTAAGATGTAGGGAATATGGTATCTCATTGAACCCTAAGAAATGTCATTTTGGGGTTCAAAAGGAAAAGCTGCTTGGACATATAGTGTTAGAAGAAGGGGTCTTGATTGATCCTGAGAGTGTGGAAGTGATTAGAAAATTTCCTATCTCAAGAACCAAAAATGAATTCAGTCCTTTTTTGGGAAAATAAATTTTATTAGGAGATTTATTTCCAACTTTGCTAAATTAATTATCCCAATCACCAGTATGTTGAAGAAGGATCAGAGTATCAGATGGGAAGAAGCAACTATTCAAGCCTTTACTGGGATTAAGGAAGCATTGAAGAATTCCCTTTTTAGTAGCTCCTAATTATAAAAAGGCTTTCCAAATGTTTTCCTTTACTTTAGAGAATACTATTGCATCTATGTTGTTACAAAAGGATGATGAAGGAGATGAAAGGCCAATTGCTTTCTTTAGTAAAGCATTACAAGGGGTAGAGTTGAAGTATACTATCATGGAGAAATAGGCCTTTGCTTTGGTCAAAGCCACAAAAATCTTTAGGCCATATATTTTGAGCTCTAAAGTCATAGCTTATGTTCCCCATACCATGGTTAAGGATATCCTATCAGAGATGGAAATTTCAAGTAAAAGATGTTGATGGGAAAATAAATTGCAAGAATATGATATGGACATCCAAACTACAAAATTGGTCAGAGGATTGGGCCTAGCAAAGCTAATGGCAGAAAGCAACCTACAAACAGTTGAGATAAATGAGGTTGAAGAAGAAAGATTGAATATTCTTGAGAAAGTGACAAATTCTGAATGGTACAAGGATATTATTTTTATCTCAAACATCTATAGTGCCTTAAGTATTTAAGCAAGAATCAAAAGAGAGCACTTAAGTTAGCCTCCCAAAAGTACATCATCACTGATTATGGGTTAGCTTGGAAGAAACCATAGGAAGTTATTTTGAGATGTATCACTGGGGATGAAGCCTTAATAATTGATGATTTCCATGGAGGAGTTTGTGGAGGGAATTTTGCTGGAAGAGTCACAACCCATAAGATATTAAGGGTTGGTTACTGGTGGCCAACTCTTTTTAAAGATACAACTTTGCTGGTAAGAAAGTGTGAGAGTTGTCAACATTTTTTAGGAAGATTGAAAGCTTCAAGCTCCCTCCCTTTGTATCCTGTATCAATTGAAGCCCCATTTAAGTAGTGGGGAATGGACTTCATTGGTGAGATTTTAGATTCTTCAAGTGCAGGCCACAAGTGGATATTAGTGGCCACTGATTACTTCACCAAGTGGGTGGAGGAAATCCCTACCAAGAAAGATACCCAATAAATTGTTATGGACTTCATTCTGAATCATATAATTTGCAGGTTTGGAGTGGCTACTAAAATAGTTGTTGATAATGTTATGAGTTTTCAAGACAAAACTTTCATAGCCATGTGTCACGAGTATGGGATCAATTTAGTATATGCTTTAAATTATAATCCCTAAGGTAATGGATAAGTAGAATAAAGAAGCAAGAATTTGTTGAAGATAATCAGAAGTTCCTTGGAATTAAACAAATGGAAGTGGGGTGAGCAGTTGAAGTTTGTTGTTTGGGATGATAGAATTACTATTAAAAGAGCTACTAGAAAGAGCCCATTTGAATTGGTGTATGGAACTCAAGCTCTACTTCCCCTGCATATGCAATTATCTTCATATCAATTCATCCGACAGTTGGAGGACCAGGAGGTTAGTCCCTATGATGCACGGATCAATCAAATTGTTGAACTAGATGAAGAGAGAAGGGAATCCCATCAAAGACATGTGAAGTTTAGGGAGAAAATGAAGAAATTATTTGACAAAAAGGTTACTCCAAGATTTTTCAGTGTAGGAGATCTAGTGCTACTATGGGATAGCAGACATGAGGATAAGGGAAAACATGGAAAGTTTGATGCATTATGGATGGGCCCTTATTCTATTGATATTAGGATCGGTGAGCACACCTTCTTCCTAAAATATTTAGATGGGGAATTACTTGAGTTTCCTATTAATGAAAGGCACTTGAAACATTTCCTTGATTGATTTCTCAGAATCAATGCACGCATCATTTAACAATGTACGAGTATTTTGTTTTTGTTTTTTTTTCAATTTTTTTCTATTTTGGTTTATCTTGGTCTTTGGTGACCAGTTCTTGTTGGTTTCTCGGTTCGATCTTGGGAGGGTTGGTTATTGTTTTTTTCTTTGCAAGGTTGTTCTTGACTCTGTCTCCTAATGGATTTTTGGCACATGATCTGTTGTTGTTGCAACACTCACTGGGAGTACCCATCCCTGAGTGGGAGACAATGTTGGTTCTCATTTCAATATTACCTTGTTTCTTCAATGTATTTTCAGTTCACATGGTTTGAAGTATTCTATGTCTCCCTATAAGGATGCGTGAAATATGTTTCCTTCAATTGGTTTCCATTTTCGAGTCCTTTCCTTGAGTCGTGGATCACATTGAGTCTTTGTTTTATTTACGGTTTCAATGCCCATGAGAAAGAATTTGTAATTTGGACATGAATGTTGGGGTTTCACCTTCCTTTTATTTTTCCACGGTCATTTTTTCCCTGTCAAATTTTATCCTAACGCTCGAGATACATGGTCTTCTTTGATTGGATGCAGCATGACGGGCCTTTTTGGTAAACTTGTCACTTTGTTTACATTTGTAAAAAATGCCAAATTGGTTCCATGGCCCTAATAGTTTCTAATTGGCTATTCAATAATATGAAGCATCAAGGAAAATTTATTACTTTGACTACAAAGATGGATATGTGGCCATTTTCAAGTCAAAGGTAGATCATCGAGGCATTTTAAAGATTTTTTCCTTTTTTTGAAAAGGAGTAAAGTTAAAAATGATATGCTACTCCGTAGAGGACAAATTAATGTCACATGTTTGAGTCATCATTGAAAAGTCAAACCGGGGAGGTCGGTCGCCAGAGCACTTTGATGTTTTTAAGATCTGTTTTGAAATGAAGTAAAATTATAAAAGTGAGACGTAAATATGTTGGGGTCAACATCAAAAGCTAAAAGTGGAGAGGCGGGTCGCCGACGCATTTTGAGATTCTCAGGCCCGCTTCAACTCAAATATTTTTTACGTTGAGGTCCTGTGCTCATTTTAGGATTCTCCTCTTTTTTTGACCTTTGGAGTTATGCCAAGGAGACACATGGATATTTCCATTGGCTCTTCCCACACTCAAAATTTTCAATGGCGATGCATCTTTTTATACCAAAGTAACGTGGAGGGCCTACGTGCATTTGAGGATCCGCTTCTAGGTCTTACCTTTAGAGTTACACAAAGGAGACACGTGGAGGATTCCACGGCTCCTCTTTATAATTTGACTTTTCAAACACCGAAGCAACTTTGTTAAATCCGGGACACATGGAGGGTCCACACTGTTTGGAGACCTACCCTTGAATTTTACTTTTGAAAGAGCACCAAAGAGACATGTAGAGGTTTCCATTGGATCTTCCCATACTTTGAATTTTCGAGCATCCGATGTAATTTTCTCAAACCCGGTGCACGTGGCACCTTCCACTAGTTTTTAAGTTTTTTTTAACAAATTTTCAAGGCCGAGACACATGGAGAGCCTGCATTTGTTTGGGGTCTCCGATTTTGGGCACCATATCAAAAGTGCTCGAAGAGACATGTGGAGGATTTTGCGGGATCCTCTTTACACTGAGACTTATTTAATAGCTGAGGCAACTTTCATGGTGCAAGGGCATGTGGAGAGCCTATTCTTGTTTGAGGTCCCGCCTCTAGAGTTCATCTTTGAAGTTGCGCTAAATAGACACATGGAAGCTTTCACTGGACCTTCCCATACTCTAAATTTTTAGAAAACCGGTGCAACTCTTTATGTTTTTGAACATGTGAAGGGCCCGTGCTCATTTAGGAACCCAGAAGCTATGCAGCAAGTTGGGGACAAAAAGGGGTCATAAGTGGACATCATATTGCAAATAACAACATAATGTCAACTTGTAGGGATTATTAGCAATGAATACACTTTGAAAATTAGGAAAAAATATTTTGATATGAATTGTAGCATCTAGAATCTAGTTTCTAAAATACTATTTTTAAAAAAATTGGACAAGTTTAGCTATATTAAACACTCAAAATTCAATGACTTGTATTTTTTTAAAAAACGCATATAAGATTGTAGTCCGTTTGCCCGCGATTTGGATGACTAAAAATTGATATATATTTTTTCGTTAGATATTTGCTATCTATCTTGGGATAGATTTTATTTTGTATTTTTTGAGCAATATTTTATTTTTTTTTATTTTTTCCGTGAAAGTGATATGAAAAACATAAAGAAAATAGAACACTTTCTATTTTCCCGCCATAACTTTATCAAAAACTATTGAAATCTAATATTTTTTTAACATGTATATAATTTCATCACGGTTGGGATGGTATACATTTTATCACATTCGACAAGTGAAAAAAATTGTAGTCTTAAACGTAGACATAAAAATTCATAGGAAAAAGTGTCTTAAAGACCTACTATTAGTAAAAAATTATAAAACGATATTTTTCCTATTCTATTCACTTTAAAATTAATATTTATACAAATCTATGATCTCCCTACACGATGGTACCATTTTTATGACATATTTTTACTTTTTGCATGCTTCAAGTCCACGAAAGACTAAATTTGATGTTTTGTTGTTTTTAATGTAAAATTTAGGATTTGATGTCCACTTAATTATCCCCCAACTTGCTGCACTTACCGACTTGCCTTTGGACTTCATCTTTGTAGTTTCACCAAGGAGACATGTGGACGTTTCCATTGCCTCATATTTGCACTTGGCCGACTCATACTCACAACATAGATATATGATATGATACGTGTGAGGACACTCATTTTGGGAGGCATGAATGCAAGTATCCATGTGAGGGAAATCATTTCTCAAGGTGTATTCTTGAGGGTGAAAAGGATTTCTTTTCGATAAATCCATTTGGAGCCAATTGAGAATTATTAAAAAGAGGATTCCTTGCATGAAAGAATAAAAGAATGTCAAAAGTTATGGTATGGTCCTCCAATCATATCTGATGAAGGTAGGAAATGTGAATGGCTCACAATTTTTCCACCTAGAAAAACCAGAGAGGAATATTATCTTAAAGATTTAGACTATTGGTAGAAACTTTGGGATGAGTGAGTGATTGAAATTGTATAAATGCAATGAGAATACTCTTGCATAAGGAGGGTTAAATTTTCGAGAAAGTTTGAGAAAGACCATTTCCTGGAGAGACCATCTGAGAGACCAATTCATTTTCCTTTGTTTTTGGATTCAATCACGTCAAGGTGGTTGTAAGTGTACAACCATTCACAAGATCTAACATTGTTGAGGAAACTTTCCCCGCTAATGAATCTAGTGAACCTTGAATGACTCTGTGTTGATCATGAGAAAAAGTGTGTTTGCTTTTATTTTAAAATGTTTTCAAATACTTCTTCTTGTTCCTATTGTAATATTGTGTTAAAATGTCTCTAAGTCACACAAGATCTCATCTGTTTGTTAGTATTGTGGCATTAAAATTTTATTTATGAGAAGAGATTTCATCGGTAATGAAATAAACAATTTAAAATCACTTTACTTTCTTTGTGTTGATAAATATTGTTTGTCTTTTTATGAGTGTATTGTAGGCATAACAAACCAAGGATTTCTAACGTTTAATTAAGTCTTTAACATGACCATTTGTGTTGAATTCTTGAAGAATGTGTGGCCCGGGCATCTTTGGGACTCCATTGATTCACACCTTCTATTTTAAGGAATATTTTGGTTGTTTTGAAGCATTCTGTTTTATAAGTTTTCCAATATTTGTAAAGGTTCTCAAAGATCTAGTATAATAAACTTCATCTTGCTTAACTTCCCACCAAAAACATCTCAAACAATTAATCCTACATGAACTACCCCTGTTTATATTGTGTATCAAAAATGAACAAATTTCACTTCCAAAATATGCGAGAGACAATTAGGGTTCATATATTGTCTTTAGTAACCCGAACCTTGTCCAAGAAACATCTCCACTCTCTAGTGTGACAACTCGTGAGAGTTATATTGTGTTGTATTGATCATATTTTCTTAAGGTTCTCATCAAGATCATGAAAACAAGTGTCTCTTGATAGCCTTAACCAACATGGGTTACGAACGGGTCCTCTTACCCGGAGTTGAAGGCATAACCTAAAGTAGTTAGGGTAGATCAAACTCTCGGTGAGGTGCTATCCATTTCTCCAACACTGAGCGACAAAGAGTCGGTTGAATCCCCTACCCAACTATAAAACAACTCATATCATGATTCATCTATCTCTAAGTATCCTTCAAGTTTCATAATTTTTCTTATCCCTCACAAGAGTATCAATTTGGAGACCAACAGTGGTCTGTTTAAACAGTGTCCAAAACATGTCCAACAATTTCTTATTTTTTCACTTTTTTGAACTTGCTAACACACCCAATATTTTGGCTAAGCAAGCCACTTGGTATTTTCACAACTCACTTCTTTTATTAACACCATGGCATAAGTATTTTGTTGTATCTTAGTATACCGAACTTAAAGTATATGTTTGGATTGAATTTCCTACTCTCCCTTCGCCATGCATTCATTTTCTTCCACAAATTGCCACTTTACTTGGGTGGGTTGTATGCATGGAAGAGGATAAATTTTACCATGGTCACCCCAAAAGCGAGTATGCATTGAGATGGATCTCTCATAAGACCTCAAAGAATTTGTGGATATTCAAATGGGTAATAAAAATACTCGTAGCGGGTCATGTATATCAATCTACCCAACATTTGCATCCATTGTCAAGCACGTGATCACAAGTTCGAGGATTGTCCACTTTATCTTCCTCGTAACCACCCTATGGAAAAAATCAGTCTGAGTCAGTCAAATACAAACATGAGAAAGGTTGGAAAATTTTGGGTCTGGTGAAACAAGAACAAAGCCCAAAAATCTAAAGCCTCGGCTCCCATGGCTATTGGGAAATAGCTATTAAGGAGCATTCTCACAATAATTTGGGTAAGGATCCTACTGATTTTGCTAAGGAGCCAATGACTCGCTACTAAGGAACCAACTACTGCTACCATTTCGGCTACCCCATTACGAAAGAACTCCAACACACTTCTTGCGGTGTAGGTTCTCCTAGACCAGAAAAATTCGATTCTCACATCCTCATCTCACATTCATCTCGTCTTCTTCTTTCAAGAATATCATAAGAACCTTCCAAATGACCCCAAATTCCACCTCGCATCTCTCGAAAACATGGCCCAACATGCAGTGTGGATTCCAATGAAGCGAGAATACAACATTGAGTATGTCAAACAAAAAAATTGATATGCAAGATTTTTTACATCATAACACTGCTCGATATTTATACAATCAATATGAATCCCTTAATAGATTAGAGGATGGGAATATGACTCTTTACAAATGTTTCCCATGAATTATATATCTTGAATGTTACGGATCTCATATAATCCTATTGTGAGTATGTGGTACGTGAAACTCGACAACGATGTGTAAACGGATGTTTTGTTTTGGAGGAAGATAAAATTATAGATTTTCGATTGCATGAGATGGTATGCGAGTCCATCGGCCTGACATATTGGATTTTTGTAGAAATCATGAAGCAAGGCATGGGGATTAATTTCTCTTTTTCTCCTAAATGGCATCCCTTATTAATTGATCATGGAATCGATCCCACCAACTCTGTCATTTAGGTCCTTTTAATATTTAGGGCTTCCCTCTTTAGGCTTATTAATATTTCACATGGAATCATGCAGCCAAAAGGTATGATCTCGTGGTGTTGATATCCAACTCCATTCCCTATGCCTACTTGGTAACAAGTGGAGATTTGAATATGGTTGAGTCCCCAAATGATGAATGTGGCCATCTGCCTATGAGTTGGACACCTAGTGAAAGGGAAGAATTTTACATATTGTGAAATAAATTTGGATTTTTGATCTAAACTCATCTCGTTTTCCCACCTTTGCAGCTTGCTACATGTGTTCCAATCTATTTGGAGGGAAAATCTCATCCTTAAACGGATTGAGAGGTCCATGCTATCGAGATCAACTTTTTGAGTTTGATAGCATTTATTCCATGCCAGTGGAGGTTATGCATGACTTTTCCTTTCAAACCACTCCCCTATATGATTTCATATATGTTGGCATGATGCATGCCCATTTTTTCATAAAGGAAAATTCTTTCTTAATATGACCTTGATGCAACATGGCCCCACTATCAATCATATCAAGCAAATCTAGAATTTTATTCCAAGATCCGATCCTTATTATCGATTTCATCCACCTATATAATATAGCGAGATACAATGGTGGGAATATGCACCGACTTGGACTACAGATTTCATAGAATACACAAATTAGCTAGTAAAAATTTGTCCCTACTCATAGACCACTAATACCTCGGCTCTCGGCCTAGAGATGATGGCACTTCAAGGTGATCCCTTCTTTGATGTTGTACAACTACAAGTTGCAACACTTCAGCATCAAATCCAAATTGTGGACAACTATAATGCCAGAGGTGCTTAGATCCGGGCTCGAATGCATTGGCTTAAGGTTGGAGATCAGGTCTCAAAAGAATTATTTCTTTCTCTTCGAGCTAGAAATCCTTCTCAATAGATCGAGCTATCATGGACAATGAAGCTTGAATTAATGATCCAAAAAATATGTTGCAATCCTTTGTGTGCCATTACAAGCTCATCTTCCCTTTTCAGCTCACCTAGATTTTCTTGACCAATGTTTCAAGTTTGTGCCATGCAAGCTTTCAGAGACACAGAAGGTGATCTACGAAATAATTTTCTCCATTGAAGATCTCGACAAGGCCACTATGCAAATGGATAATTATAAAGAAATCTTGGGTTGTGATGGATTCTCATGAGAATTCTATAAAAATCTCTCAGATTCTATCAAGCAAGACATTTTTCAGTTTATCTATAAGGCTTTCAAAACCAATCCATAGGACCACGTGTTTACAAGGGGAACATCAAGTTTATCCCTAAGTAAGGAGACCGAGAAAATCACTTGTTGGTCTCCGATTATGCTATTCAATGTCTCCTACAAAATCATTGCCAAAGCGTTATCTCTATGATCATGAAATATTCTACCTATTACTATTCATCCAAAGCAATCAAGCTTCATACAAGGGTGTTTCATCCTAGATAACATCATCGTGGTTTGGGAAGGCATGGAATGGGCTCACAGATCTCATCAAGCCACTATGTTTATCAAGATTGACTTTGAGAAGGCTTATGATCAAATTCAATGGCCTTTCATCCTCTTCATGCTTCACACCCTTGGCTTTAGACCCATTTTTATTCAAACCATTATTATGCTCTTTATAGATGTATCTTCTCAAATATCTATTAATGGCCTTATCTCGATCCCTTTGGAATTTTCCATTCTATTAGGAAAGGTTTTTATCTTCCCCTACACCGTATGTGCTAGCGGCCGAAGGTTTTGGTTATCTATTAGCCCATGCCAAAGCTCAAGTTCTTTTGCATGGAATCTCATTACCCCGATGATCTTGATTCTCGGTTCCTTAATGGGTATTTTATGGATGGTTGGTTCCTTACACTTATCGAGGGTGAGAAAAACATTGACAATCCTATTCAACGCTTGGATAATTTCTTCTTAGTGTCCGGCTCATCCATTCAACGGTGAAAAACTCAGTGTTATAGGAAATATTTCCTTCCGTGCAGACTAGATTTCCAAATTTGATTGTGAAATTATATAACATGATGAGAATTTAAAATTCCTAGGTATTCCTTTTTATTTTCAAGTCACCACGACTAATCTATGGCATTATGTCATTCAAACGGTGGTGAAAAAAATGGAATCTTGGATTTCTAGGCCTTTGTCTCTTGCTAGAAAATTCAAAAATTTCTCTAAAGTTCTAGATGTTTCCCATGTTTAATACTCATCTTGTTGGGTTCCTTAATAGGCCTCCATTTAAAAGTAAGAAAAACTACTCAAATCTTTGCTCTTTGTTAATGCCTCTACTAGAAAAGGTTTTCATCAAGTATCTTGGGATATATGTTATCTACCCTAAAACTCTTGAGTTCTCGGGCTTATCCACATTTAGTGCCAAGGAAAGCTCTCTATGATAAGTGGATTATTAGAGTCATGGTTTCTAAGAAGCTTGGAAATTTCTTTGACGAAATGGCATCAATGAAGGCCCTCCTTATGGCTGTCATCCATGGAAAGGATTAGGGTATGTAAATTTTCTCATCACCCATGTGCCTGTCAAAATGGTTTTTTACTTTTGTGCTTAAAAGTATATGGAAAGCATGGGGATGTGTCAAACCCTAAATTTTATGGAAAGGATATGGATTTTGCAATGGGTTATGTCTTAACCATTAATCTCTTTAGTTGTCCCTAATTTTTCAATCCCAAGATCAATGCTTAGCAGAGGTCTTGGGAATCTCCACGCTCAAATTATTCAAATGTATAATTCAAACCATCAAGGAATTATTTTGTAAGGGCACCTAATCTTGGTTATCTTGGCCAGATTTTAAAGCTCTATTTTGGCTTTCTAACCAAGATTGAGATACTTTCAATGTTGTGATTAATTTGGTTCCTTACCACATGCTACATAAGATTGATGTGCACTCTTCTCACCCTTAGTGGATAGACTTGAATTGGTATGTTGATACACATTTTTGTAACTATAAAGCTAGTAAAGGATTTCGATGGCTCTCACCACCCATCGACCATGGTGGAAAACCATAAGCTGTCATTGAGGAATTCATGCCACACTATCTACCTAGGGCAAATGGTTTGAGAATGTTTGAAATAATTATATCCATTGAAGACCTCCACAAAGCCATTATGCAAATGGATAATGATAAACCGTCGGGATGTGATGGATTCTCATGTGAATTCTATAAAACTCTTTGGGATTCTATGAGGAAATAAATTTTTAATGTATATCTAGAAGGGTTTCAAAACCACTCCCTAGAACCATGCATTTACAAGGGGAACATAAAGTTTATCCTTGAGTAAGGAGACCATAAGAAAATCACTTGTTGGATGCCAATTACGCCACTTGAATGTATCCTACAAAATCATTCACAAAGAATTAACTCGTAATTACATGATATATTTCCTACTATTATTCATCCGAGAAAATAGACTTCAAACATGGGTGTTTCATCTGGATAACATCATCATAGTTTGGGAAGGCATGAAATGGGTTCGTAGATCTCATCAGGCCACTATGTTTATCAATACTGACTTTGATAAGGCTTATGATCAGATTGAATGACCTTTAATCCTCTCCATACTTTAGGCCCTTAGCTTTAGACCCATTTTTATTCAAACCATCATTATGCTCTTTGTAGACGCATCTTCTCAAATATCTATCAATGGCCTTAGCTTGGAGCCCTTTGGAATTTTCCATTCTATCACAAAAGGATGTCCTATTTCCCCTACACTGTATGTGCTGGCATCGGAAATTTTTGGCTATCTCTAAGCCCATGACAAAGCTCAAGGTCTTATGGGTGGAATCTCTCTACTTGATGAGCTTGATTCTCATCTCCTCAATGGGTATTTTAGGGATGATTCCCTTCATATGTTTATCAAGGATTATAATAACATTGACAATGTTATGCAATGCTTGGATACTTTCTTCTTAGTTTCTGGTTCATCCATTCAATGGTGAAAAACTCAGTGTTACAGGAAATCTTTCAATTTTGTGCCAGAATGGCTTGCCAAATTTGATTGGAAAATTCTGCAGCATGGTGAAATTTTTAGTTTCCTATGTATTCCATTTTCTTTTCAAGCCTCCCCGACGAATCTATGGAATTATGCCATTCAATGGGTGGTGAAAAAACTAGAATAATGGCTTTCTAGGCCTCTTTCTCTTTCTCGGAAAATTCCTAAAATTATCTAAAGTTCTAAATGCTAACCATGTCTACTACTCATCTTGTTGGGTTCCTTACAAGGCCTCCATCCGAAGCAAGAAAATTTTCTTAAAGCTTTCCTCTATTGGAAAAGGATTTCATTGAGTAGCATGGGATATGTGTTGTCTACCCCGCAAGTCTATAGTTCTCGGCCTTATCCACATTGAATGCCAAGGGAAATCTCTTTGTTCTAAGTATATTATCAGAAGCATCATTATCCAATAATCTTGGAAAGTTCTCATACGACATGACATCAATGAAGGTTGTTTTTATGGCTTCGTGCATGGAAAGGATTAGGGTTTGTCAATTTTCTCATCAACCCTATGCTTGTTAAAATTGTTGGTACTTTTGTGCTTAAAAGTATCTGGAAAGCATGGGAATGTGTCAAACCTTGACTTTTATGGAAAGGAGATGTCTTTCGCAATGGGTTATCTCTTAACCAACAATCTCACTAGTGGTCACCAATTTTTCAATCCCAAGATCAATACTTAGCAAAGGTCCCATGAATCTCCATGCTCAAATTATTCAAACGTGGAATTTGCACCATCAATTAATTCTTCGAAAGGGCACACAATCCTAGTTATCTTTGCGGATTTTAAAGCTCTACTTTGGCTTTCTAACAAAGATAAGAATAGTATCAATGGTGTGATCAATTCAGTTCCTAATCACATCTTTGCATAAGATTAATGTGTACTCTTCTCACCCTTGGTGGATAGACTAGAAGTGGTATGCTCATACCCCTTTCGTAACTATAAAACCAAGTAAAGGATATCGAAGGGTCTCACCCCATCTTCTAAAGGTGGAAAAACTTAACTCTCATTGGGGAATTCACGCCACGTTGTCTACCCGGGGCGAGATGGTTTGAGAATCTTTTGAATATATGTGTAGAGCCCGAAATTCCTCACTTTATTTGGTGCATTCTACACCAAGGCCTTCCTATTAGAGCCCGTTTTGTTCAAATTGGGATTTTAGCTCCCAAATGCCCCTTTTATGGGCATCTGGAAACACTTTTGCATGTCTTCTAGCTTTGCCCCAAAGCTCAAATTTCATCAAAATGGATCCATACCTTTTTTTTCCTTCATGGCCCCACTGTTTCACTTGACAACATATCCTTGTGGGAGACAATTCCAAACACCTGCCCATGTTCACCCAAATTTTGGCATGTTTTCGAGGGGATATTTTATTTTGAATATGCAAAGAAAGAATTTATTTTTTCTTTGCTAATTCTCATGATTGATCAATCTTTATCGATTTATAACAAATCTATGGTGATATCCAATGTGCTCTTATAGATCCAAGTCCAAGAAAAAAATGTGGCACTGGAGTTGGACCACCTCAAGACTCTGTTGCAATACTGGGGATGAACCTCATACAACATTTATCGAGTTCCTCTATCTCCCACCACGAGCTCCTTACTTTCATCCCTGTGGAGACCAACATAGTAGATCCCAACATTGTGCCTTCAATAGCACCCAACACTCACTAGGGCCAACTCATCGGCATAGTCATTCAACTATGTGCCATCATGGCCAAGGCTCACCGCTACACTCCTCATCTCACTAGTAAGGATGGGGCTCGCCACCTCAAAGCATCATGGGTAGGGTTCTCTACCACAATCTTTATCCCAATGCAAGAAGGGGGTTCTCCTCTTGCCATCACTTCACACTAGGTTGCTTGAAACCGCTAAAACTCCTCCCATCCTCTAGAAAATTCCCACAACTTAGCCTTACCATTCCTATGTATGATAAAGTTGGCCCTAAAGAAGAGCTTGTAACTTCCTGGTAGATTCCTGAAACTAGCAAATATCTACTTAGTTCAGGGTGGCCGGATTATACAATTCCTCCCACCTCGGTCATGTTTCTAGTGGTTGCGTGAATTTTCCTTTGTATTTTCATCAAGGTGATGTTTTTTTTTGTTGTCCTTTCCTAGGCTCGACCTAGTTTGAATTTTTTTGTTCTAGGCTCAGCCTAGTTTATTCATGGTTTTGGAGTGTGCTCTCATACTATCCACTTTTTGTTGAAATTTATCTTGTATTTTATTGCATTAATATAATATAAGATCTTTTTAATAAAAAAATATAATCTAACATTCTTTACGCCAAGGCTAAAGTTACATTTTCTTTTGCTGGCCTCGGTGAGGTGATGCTGCGATAATGTTAGAGAGACATTAAGATGGGGGAATAATTGTATCTATACTGTAAAAATTATGAAAACCAGCTCACAAAGATTGTTTGTCACCATTTCATACTGAAATTTTTTAGAAGAAAGTAGGGAGGTAAAATTTGAAGATATTAAATAATCTAAAACATCCTTTCTCATGTTGGTCACATAAGACATCATTTTTATACCGAGAGGTGTTCCTACATTGCCAAGAAAAGAGCCTAATGGCATGTGTTAAATGAAATGTTTTTTATTTGCCAACTAATATTTAATGCTTAAATTTTATTTTATTTAATTCGACTCAATGATTATGTATTTGTACATGGAAATGTAAGTTATTTTAAATGAGTGAAAGATAATAGGTGTGAATCCATAAATAACCATGTGAACATATTCCTGCAAGTAAATTGAAAATAGATAGTTCGAGGATCTTAATTTTTATTGGAAGAAGTAAACAACAAGTATGAATTGGTAAGTACCTATAATATTATTATATGTATGTATATTAGTATTAGTTTTAGTTTTAGTATCATACTTAGTGCCAATGTGTATAGGTTTTACTTTTAGGTTAGTTTTATTTTAGTTTTTAGTTTTAATTGTATTTTTACTTTTAGATTAATTTTAATTTATTTTTTATTTTAGATGTATTTTAATAGTTTTATTTTAGGTTTTTACTTTCTAGATGTGTTTTATAAATAAAACATGTAAATAAATGTTTTAGATTTTCCAATCAAATGGACCTTACACTCACCATGCAACATTTCATCATATAACATTCTTAGGATAGTGACATATGCTTTAGGCTAAATCGTCACTCACCTCCATCATTGCCTCTAGTAGTGGTATTTGCTTTAGGATAAATCTCCACCTCCATTATTTCATAATGTAGTGGTATACACATTATTTTACATCACGAATCCCTCCTTTCATCTTGTAGTGACATACGCTTTAGTCTAAATCATCACCAATCTTCATCCTTTCATGATACAATGATATAAGCTTTAGTCTAAATTATCACCCATCTCCATGCTTTCATCATACAATGATATACGCTTAGGGATAAATCATCTCTCATACATTCAAGAAGTTTTGATATACAGATTCGGCTATAGGGTTCGTGCACATCACTCCACATGTTCCATCTCATTACTATTTCATATATATACTCAAATTCTCTGCCAAAATATGCGAAGAAATCAAGATTCCATAATTTCTTTAGTAACCTTAACCTTGTTTAGAAAATATCACCATTATTTAGAAGTGACAACTTGTGAGAGTTAAATTGTGGTGCATTGATCATATTTTCTCAAGGTTTCCTTTCAAATTTCTGCAAAGAAGGATATCTTCATTCTCCTTCACCAAGAAAGGTTATAAAACGGGTTCAAAAGGCACATCTCAAAGTAGTGAGGATAGATCAAATCCTTTTATATGATGCTATCCATTTCTCCAACATTTGAGTGACCACGAGCCAGCTAAATCACCTCCCTGGCTATAAAATGACATACATGATGATTTATCTGTCTCTAGGATTCTTGTGAAATCTATGATGATGCTCAGCTTGCAAAGGAGAATCAATTTGGATACCAACACTTTTGGCGTCATTTCCGGGGATTATTTGAACTCCGAACTTATTTGTGCGGCAAAAACACACTTTTGGATCCATTTTGGGGATTATTTGAACTTCAAGACCTATTTGTGTGGCAAAAACACTTTTTCTACCATTGCTAATGATTATTTTCACTTCGAGGCCTATTTATGTGGCAACAACACTTTTGGCACCATTCTTAGGATTTTTGAACATTGGGACCTATTTTTATGGCAACAAAACCTTTTTGGCGCCGTTACCGGGGACTTATTAGCGTTGTTGGGGATTATTTGAGCTTGGGACCTTTTTACGGCAACAAGACTTTTGGCACCATTGTCGGGGATCTTCAAAGTAATTCTTATAATTGAGCACTGGTAATGTTCCTTACATAAGTTCTAAGTGAAAATATGTTATTTAAACATCATCCTTTGTTGATATCTGTAAGATTTACGAAGTTACAAGTTTTTGTGTAATATTTCTAGTTTCTATTGGTTTTTATACTAATTTTACATCATCAATGTTAAATATGGGAAAAGGAAGGTCATATCTGTGAATATTTGCATGAATGAATTTTTTATAGACATTAGATGAGATCAATTTTAGTGCATTTGCACAACTAAGGTGAAAATTCTTAGTGGTGACTCCATTTTGAATTAATTTTTGATAAATGCTAGTGTCTTAACCTTTTTCAATAGAAATTTATCACTAATATCTTCAAATTTGGAAGGAAGAAGATATTTCAGCATTAAAGACCCTACTAGAAGGTTGTTTCCATAATTGGGAAAGATGAATTACGAAGGAAGAAGTATTTTGAAAGTTATAGGAGATCAGAAATCAAGAAAAAGCAGTTATCAATTATGGAGGCCGATCATCCTATCATTGAAGATTTCCATACTTCCTCAAGTGCTTCTAAATTAGGTAGTCCTTTTGTAGATCTAAATTCTCCATCTGGAGAGGGGCCTTCTTTTGTATTTGAAAACTTTACGTCTCATTCTATCCCTGTCTTCTCCAAATATGATAGAATCTTCCAAGAAACAAAGTTTTTAGAGAACATCCAAGCGAGAATTGCATTCGTGTTCCCGATGAGACCCCTCACTCCTCATCATTTCGTTTCTCATGTAAGATCACCTCCCTAAAATAGTATGGCCTAGCCCCACCCAGACCTCCATTTGTTGTGAACACTTTTGGTCCTATAGATTTTAGAGGTATGGATGGATATCCAAATGCTATGCTCCAAGATGTTAGAAATAGAATGCCTAAATTTCAAGGAAATAATGCTATTATTGGTGATCAACACTTAAATCTTTTGTCAATATGATGGAATACTTTGAGATTGAATTTGAGGATGTGTACATAAAATTGTTTATTCATACTTTAGAGGAGGATGCACGAGACTGGTATAAATATTTTCCAGACAACTCCATTGATTCATGAATATAAATGAAGAATGCTTTTAGATTGCAGTATGGAGATAAAACAGACCCTAGGTTTCTTTTATCAAAATTTAAAAATATTAAAAATAATCCTATTGAATCTATTCATGACTTCAATACATGGTTCAATAAGACCCTGTATAGGCTACCTATGATCCCGAGGCCAAGTGATGATTCCTATCTCGATAAAATAATATGATGTTTTTGATAAGAAGGTTGCTATGATTTGATGGATAAGAACCTAGCAACATTAATGCAGGCCTTCACCATGGCTTTGTAGATATAAAATAACATCAAGGAAATTGGTAAACCTCCTAAGAGGTAAGGAATCAAGCTCATCAATCTAGAGAAGCCTTAGTCAAGTAATTCTATGGATCTAAAAGAGGTTATAAATTTTTTTGCCATAGTTGTTAAAGAAATGTCCTATAAACTAGCGAGTAGAGAAGGGGGTGG
Source organism: Taxus wallichiana var. yunnanensis (assembly GCA_018340775.1). Lineage (NCBI taxonomy): Eukaryota > Viridiplantae > Streptophyta > Pinopsida > Cupressales > Taxaceae > Taxus > Taxus wallichiana. Next base: position 243,101,233 of record CM031239.1, on the reverse strand, counting down.
ACAAGGTTCCCAGGTCCAACACAAGCCACAAGGTCAAGAAAGATTTGCAAATTATCCTAGAGGTGTTCAAAGATCAGATGATAGGGGTAAAGGGCTAGTTGGATTAGGAAATAGACTACCCCAACCTCGGGAAAAAAAATTGGTACCTAATCCTTTACCGCTAGAGTTACTCCTGTTGAAGAATCTAATGAAATTAAGTGGTGTGATAGCTATTTCTTGCCACATTATCCATGTGTTGTTGAAAAGGAAGTTGAGGAAGAAGATTATGATGATGATATAGATAACAATGTATGCATGATAGATTGCTTGATAAGTTCACAATAGGGAGCAACCTCAACTAAGCTGATGAGTGCGAATTATTTAAGATTTCTAGGATTGCATTCACCGGGTATTGCCTCTTCCTCCCATTAATGATTTTGAGATTGATATGGTACAAGCTTTTGAGTTGCCTAATAATGATTTTGAGTACTTAAGGGCATTAATGATTAAAATTTATGATGGAGGAATTCCTTCAGAAGAGGAAAGACAATTGTTAATGAATGGAGTAGTTGGCCACAAAAAAGAGTATAATACCAGGAGAAAAGTTTCCAAAGGGGAAGGGCCTCAAGAAAAACCAAAAAAACTAGATCTTACCAATATCCCTAAGGAAACCCTTAAAAAGGATGCATCTCGCAAAGGCTTTATCACCCCAAATAAAAGTTGTGATCCTCCCCATGTTAAAACTGTGAGAAATCATGTGCCATTAGATGAATTCGTAAACCTTCCTCCTAACACTACATTACCCAAATACGTTCCTTGTGACATAGCCCAAATCTTGAGTCAGATCAAGATTTCTATTCCTATTGTTGAATTGCTTAGAATCCCTAAGCATAGGAATAGAGCATTCAAATATTTGGGATTTAAAGAAGAAAAGGTCACCCAGGGTAAAAATGTAAACAATGTAGAGGTTCCTCCTGCCATTGCAGAGTTGGAAAAACCCCAAGTACTAGAAGAACTAGGTGAGCCACCTGAAGTATATTTGGGAACATCCTTGGTTGAGTCTCAACTGAAGGTGGATCCATTTTTCACTACTCTGATTATTAAGGATAAGTTGTTACACAATTGTATGTTTGATTCTAGAGCATCATGCAATGTTATGCCTCTTGAGGTCATGAATGAGTTAGATCTCAAAGTAACAACAACTTATGGGAAGTGCACTGCCATGGATTCCAAAGAGGTGCCAGTGGTTAGATGGTGTAAGGGTTTGATAGTGTAACTTGCAGCCTACCCAGGTAAGAACTTAAAGCTAGATGTTGTTATTGTTGATTTCCCTGCCAAATGGGGAATGATGTTATCAATAAAATGGGCTGCTAGTGTGGGTGGAAGTGTGAAAATGGACATGTCTTATACAACCATGCTAATTAAGGGAATACTTGTGAAGTTACCTAGTGAAAATAAACTATTATATCTCATTGAAGACCCCAACAATGATTCTTATGAAGTATTGTATGCAGACATTGATGTTGATAACTCTGTGAGCTATGTTATTTTCAAGGATTATGAAATTGATCAATGCAGATATCCTAAGCACGTTCATTTTCCTAGGAATTTGATGTTTGAGGCAGCCTTGAGAGATGTTGAAAAACTTGACATATGCAAAAAGGATAAGCCAGAAAAAATGTTATCAGATAGTAACTTGGATGGAGAAGAGAAACAATCGTATGACCATCTGGTAAAGACATATTAGAACTGCTTAGCATGGTCATATCCAAAATGACAGGCACTTGAATATTTTCCTTCATTTTTCTCGAGAATAAGGGATCACATCATTATATAGTGTACGGTATTTGTTTTCATTCTGCTTTCATGTTTTTCTGTTTCGATGTTTCCTAGTCCCTAGTGACGAATTTTTGTTGGTTTCTCAGTTCGTTCTTGTGGGATTTGGTTATTGTTTTTTGGTTCTACAAGATTGTTCTTGAATTTGTTGCCCAATGGATTTTTGGCACATGGTCTTCTCTTTTTTTCTTGTGGCACTTGTTGGGAGTGCCCATCCCCTAGTCAGAGCCGATGTTGGTGCTCGATTTAATCTCACCCCATTTTTCCTTGAAATTCTTTAATCTACGGGCTCTGTTGTAATTTCTATCTCCTTGTATTGATGTGTGAAATATCTTTCCTTCATTTAGTTTCCATGTTCTTTCCTTTCCTTTGGTCGAGGATCAAATCAAGTCCAAATATTGTTTACTTTTCCTTTGTCCATGTGAAAGAATTTGTAACTTGCGTAAATTTAGGTTTTTCCTTTCCTTCAATTTTCCCATACTCATGTTTTGTTTTCCCTGTCAATTTTTTTCCCAACATTTGTGGAAGCATGGTTCTTTCTAATTAGATGTGGCCCGGTGGGTCTTTTTATGAAATTGTCCACTTTGGTCACATTTGTAAAAAAACCAAATTGGTCCCGCATCCCCGATAGAAATCGATTGGATATTCAAAAATATGAAGCGGGCAGGGAAAAAATATTACTTTGACCCCGAAGGTGGACACGTGGTATTTTTTAAGTTCTGGCGGGATGACGGGTTGGAAGAGCACTTTGAAGTTTGTAAAGGAGTTTAATGAGTGCCCTAGTTAAAACAATGATGGAAATATTTGCAATGATACACCTTTTTGAATAACTTGTAACTTTTCGTTGCAAACCTATTAACCGTCATTTTCTAAAAATCATGATCAAACATGTAACAAACAAAGCTTCCTCTAATATTCCTTTTTCTCGGGGAAAGCTTAGATGTAAATTGAGTGTTATAAAAAGCATGCTTTAGTCAAGTAAATGGTCATGGGTTGAATTATTACGAGAAAATTAGAGAAATCCCATCTTCCCGAGAGAATATCTAAAAACCTGTTAATCTCTTATGTTTTAGATTTGATCATGTCAAGATGGTTGCATGTGTACAAGCAGTGACAAGCTCTAATATTGTCGAAGAAACCTTCCCTTGCTAAAGAATCTAATCAACTTTCAATCAATCTATGTTAATCTTGGGAAAATTTGTGTCTGCTTTTTTTGAGAATGTCTACAACTAATATTTCTTGTTCATATTGCAATCTTGCGTTATAATCCCTCCTCCGAATCACACAAGATCTCATCCCTATGATAGTTTAGTGGCATTTGCAATTTCATTACGAGAAGAGCCTTCATCCTGTAATGAGATAAACCATTTAAAATCATTGTACTACCACTTTGTTGATAAATATTTTCTTTAATCCTTTGAGTATATCTTAGGCATGAGGAATCAAGGGTCTTTAATGTTTAATTGAGTCTTTAGCTTGAGCCTTCATGTTAAATTATTGGATATTGTGTGAAAGTATGCAAATATGGTCATCCATTGATGCACACCATCTAGTTGAAGGAATATTTTAGCTATTCTGAAGCATTCTGTCATTTAGTTTTTGAATTGTTTTGAAGGTTCTCAAAGATCTAACAAAACGAAGTTTATCCTACTTAATCTCCAACAAAAATTATTCAAAAACAATGAATCCTACTTAAACTACCCCTTTTTCCCTATATGTCCACAAATGAATAAATTCTACTGCCAAAATATGTAGAAGCAATCAAGATTCCATAATGTCTTTAGTAACTTTAACCTTGATTAGAAATAATAACCATTATTTAGAAGTGACAACTCGTGAGAGTTAAATTGTGGTGCATTGATCATATTTTCTCAAGGTTTCCTTTAAAATTTGTGCAAAGAAGGATATCTTCATTCTCCTTCACCAACAAAGGTTACAAAATGGGTCCTCTCACCCTGGTAGAAAAGCACAACCTAAAGTAGTGAGGATAGATCAAATCCTTTTATATGTTACTATCCATTTCTCCAACATCTAAGTGATAAAGAGCCAACTAAATCACCTCCCTAGCTACAAAATGACATACATGATGATTTATCTATTTCTAGGCTTCTTTGTTAAATCTGCATTGTCGAGGATTATTTGATTTTGGGACATATTTATGTGGAAACAACACACTTATGGCACCATTTCCGGGGATTACTTTTGAAACTATGGGACCTATTTTTGCGGAAACAACACTTTTGGTGCCATTCAGAGGGGATTATTTGATCTCCATGACCTATTTTTGTAAAGCAACAACACTTTTGGCGCCATTGCTGGGATTATTTGAATTCGGGACCTATTTGTGTGGAAATAACACCTTTTGGCACCGTTGCTGGGGATCTTCAAAGGAATTATTATATTTGGCCTTGGTAATGTTTCTTACATGCTCTAAGTGCAAATACATTATTTAAATGTCATCCTTTGTTGAGATCTATAAGATTTGTGAAGTTACAAGTTTTTGCACAATATTTCCAGTTTCTATTGGTTTTTGCACTAAGTTTACATCATAAATGTTAAATATAGGTAAATGAAGGTCAGATCTATGAAGTGTGCATGAATTTAGTGTTGATAGACATTTGAGATCAATTTTACTGAATTTGCACAACTAAGGTAAAAATACTTAGTGGGGACTCCACGTTGAATTAATTTTTGATAAATGTTAGTGTCTTAACCTCTATCAATTGAAATTTATCACTAATATCTACAAATATCGAAGGAAGAAGATATTTCTTCAAGTAAATACCTTGCTAGAAGGTTGTTTCCAAAATTTGAAAAGATGAATTTTGAAGGAAGAAGAATCGGGAAATTTGTTGGAGATTAGAAATCAAGAAAAGAGTTATCAATTGTGGAAACTGATCAGCATGTCCTTGAAGATTGCCATACTTCCTCAAATGCTTTTGAATCAGGTAGTCATTTTGTAGATTTTAATTCTCCATTTTGAGAGGGGCCTTATTTTGTATTTGACAAAATTGTGTTTCATTTGACAAAGTCGATAGAATCTTCCAAGAAATGGAGTTTTTAGAAAACATTCATTTTGAGAATTACATTCTTGTGCCCACTGCACCCCTCACTCCTTATCATTTTTTTCTCCTATAAGATCACCTCCTAAAAAAATATGGCCCAACCCCCACACTGAGACCTCTATTTGTTGTGAACAATTTTATTCCTATATATTTTAGAGGTATGGTGGATATCCAAATGTTGTGCCCTAAGTTTTAGAAATAGAATGCCTAAATTTCAAGGAAATAATGCTATTACTGGTGATCAACACTTAAAGGTTTTTGTCAATATGATGGAATACTTTTAGATCTAATTTGAGGATGTGTACATAAAATTGTTTATTCATACTTTAGAGGAGGATGCACAAGACTGATATAAATCTTTGCCGATAACTCCATTGATTCAAGAATAGGAATGAAGAATGCTTTTAGATTTAGTATGGAGAGAAAAATGACCCTAGGTTTATTTTATCGAAGTTAAAGATATTAAAAAGAATCAAAATGAATATATTCATGACTTCAATACAAGGTTCAATAAGATCCCGAATAGGCTACGTGTGATCATGAGGCCAAGTGATGTTTCCTGTCTAATAAAATACTTTGATGCTTTTGATAAGAAGGCTACCTATTATTTGAGGGATAATAACCCAACAACATTGAGGAAGGCCTTCACCATGGCTTTACAGATTGAAACTAACATCAAGGAAATTGGTAAGCCTCTTAAGAGGGAAGGTATCAAGCTCATCAATCCAGAGAAGCCTCGGTTAAGTAAGTATGTTGATGTACAAGAGGTTTTAAAAGTTTTGGCAGAAGCATTAAGGAAATATCCTATAAACTAGCCGAGAAGAGAAGGAATTGGACAAGGTTCCTAGGGCTAGCACAAGCCACAAGGTCGGGAAATATTTTCAAATCATCCTAGAGGTGATCATATATCGATAACAGGGTAAAGGGGCCATGGGATTAGGAAATAGACAACCCCAACCCGGGAAAAGAAATTGGTTCATGATCCTTTAGTTGTCAGAGTTGTTGTTGTTGAATAAGCCATTGAAATCAAGTGGTGTGATAGTTGTTTCTTGCCACATCCTCCATGTGTTGTTGAAAATGGAATTAAGGAAGATGATGATGATGATACTGATTGATGATGCATGCAGGATGGGTTTCTCAAAAATTTCACCACAGGAGTAACCTCAACCGAGTTGATGAGTGCCATAACTATTAAATATTTTGGGATTGCATTCGACGGTATTACCTCTTCCTCTCATTAATGATTTTGAGATTGATATGGTAAAATATTTTGAGTACATAAAGGCATTAATGATTAAAAAGTTTTATGGAGGAATTCCTTCATAAGAGGACAAATAATTGTTAATGAATGAAAGTAGTTGGCCACAAAAAGATTATAATACAAGGAGAAAAGTTTCCAAAGGGGTAGGGTCTCGGAAAAACTAAAAATTCAAGTGCTTATTAGTATCCCTAAGGAAACACCTAAAAAGTATGTCACCCCAAATAAAACTTGTGTTCCTTTCCATGCTCAGATCGTGAGAAATCTTGTGCCATCAAATGAATTTGTAAACCTTCCTCCTAAGACTACATTACCCAAATATGTTCCTTGTGACATAGCCCAAATCTTGAGTCAGATCAAGATTTATGTTCCTACTATTGAATTTCTTAGAATCCCTGAGCATAGGAACAAAGAATTCAAATATTTTGGATTTAAAGAAGAAAAGATCACCTAGGTTAAAAATGTAAACAATGTAGAGGTTCATCCTACCATTATAGAGTTGGAAAAACACCAAGTACTTGGAAGAATTAGGTGAGCCACCAAGTATTTTTTGAACATCCTTTGTTGTGTCTCATTTGAAGGTGGATCCATTTTTCATTACTCGATTATTAAGGATAAGTTGTTACACAACTATATGTTTAATTTTGGAGCAACATGTAATGTTATGCCTCTTGTTGTCATGAATGATTTATATCTCGAGTAACAACAACTTATGGGAAGTTCATTGCCATGGATTCTAGAGAGGTTCTAGTGGTTGGATGTGTCAAGGGTTTGAAAGTGCAACTTGCAACCCACCCAGTGAGAACTTAAAGAAAGATGTATTTATTGTTTATTGCCCTGCCAAATGGGAAATGTTGTTATCAAGAAAATGGGCTGCTAGTGTGGGTGCAAGTGTGTAAATGGACATGTCTTGTGCCACCATACAAATTGAGAGCATCCTTGTGAAGTTACATTGTGAAAATAAAATGTTATATCTCATTGAGGACCCCAACAATGCTTCTTATGAAGTATTACATGCGCAGATTAATCGATGTTGATAACTTTGTGAGTTATGTTGTTTTCAAGGAATATGAAATTGATCAATGCAGATATCCTGAGCAGGTTGATTTTCCGGGAATTTTATGTTTGAGGAAGCCTTGAGAGATGTTGAAAAACTTGACATATGCACAAAGGATAATCCTAAAAAAATTCGATCGAGATAGCAAATTGATGGAGAAGACAAACAATCATATGACCATCTCATAAAGACATATCAAACTACTTAGCATGGTCATAACTAGAATGGAAGGCACTTGAATATTTTCCTTGATTGTTTTCTCGAATCGGGTGCACATCATTGTACAGTTGTATAGTCTTTTTTTTTTTTGTTTTGCTTTCGTGTTTTTCTATTTCAATGTTTCCTTTCCCCTGTGAGCAATTTTTGTTGGTTTCTTAGTTCGTCCTTAGGGGATTTGGTTATTGTATTTGAGATCTACAAGCTTGTTCTTGAATCCATTGCCTAATGGTTTTTTAGCACATGGTATGCTCTTTCATTCTTCCGGCACTCATTGGGAGTGTCCATCCCCTAATCTGAGCCAATATTGGTGCTTGATTTGATCTCAGCCCATTTGTCCTTAAAATTCTTCAATTTGCAGCTCTCGTCATATTTTCTATCTCCTCGTATTGATGCGTGAAAGCTATTTCCTTCATTTGGTTGCCATGGTCTATCCTTTCCTTTGGTCGAGGATCACCTTGAGTCTAGATATTGTTTACCGTTCCTCTATCCATGTGAAAGAATTTGTAAATTGGGCTTAAATTCAGGTTTTTCCTTTCCTTCTATTTTTCCACAGTCATTTTTTGTTTTCCTTGTCAATTTTTGTCCCAACATCTATGGAAACGTGGCCCTTTCTTATTGGATGTGGCCCGATGGGTATTTTTGTTGAAATTTTCCACTTTGGTCTTGTCATACTTAGACTTTTCAATGGTCGATGAAACTTTCTCGGACCCTAGGCACATGGCACCATCCGCTGGTCCTTGAGCTCTTTTAAAAAAATTTCTGGACTAAGACATGTGGTGAGCCTGTACTTGTTTAATGTCTCCGCTTGTGTGCACCATATCAAAATTGCACCAAAGAGAAGCGTGAGGCTTCGTAGGCTCCTTTTTTATAATCGAATCTTTTCAATGGCCAAAAGACAATTTTCTTAGGCCTCGTGCACGTGGAAGGACCATGCTTGTTTGGAAACTTGCCTATGTACTTCACCTTTGTAGTTGTACCAAGGAAACACGTGGAGGCTCCATTGAAAATTCAAAGGTGGGGAAGCGGGTTGGTGGAGGAAATTTGAAATTTTTCCTTTTGTTAAAAAGCGTAAAATTGCAAAAATGAACCACGACTCAATTAAAGGTCCAAATTAAGCCACGTGTTAAGATCAATTTTCATAGACAGAGGGGTAGGTCAAAATGTGAAAATTACACATTTTCTCCAAAAGTCATAAAATACGAAAGGTAATCTAGGCCCACTTCGAATCGGATTTTTCCATGTGGACAACTCTAATATAAAGTTGAGAAAGGGAAGAATCAATGGTTGTTGTGCCTCGTATCGATTTTACTACCATTTTGATCCAAGAATCCTGGAGATGTGAAAACACATTGTTTTTTCATCGTTCTTTGATAAAATTGCTTCTTGTTTTTATCTCGCAAAGTGTAATTGAATGGATTTAGGGCTTAATTTTTGAGTCCAAGGAATGTAAAGGTTGATATTTTGAAGTTGGAATTACGTGGGAACTTGAAAAAAGTGAATTACCAAAGATGTTGGATGCAGAGCAAAGTTGTAGAGGAAAGAATGGGAAAAGGATGAAATGATGGAGGTTGCAAGTACAAAGGATGAAAACATTTTTCCAGAGGAGATGAATTGGTGCCCCAGTTAAAAAAAGGATGGAAATATTTACAATGATTCACCTTTTGAATAGCTTACAAAATTTTGTTGCAAAACTATTAAACATCATTTTCTTAAATTCATGATCAAACATGTAAAAAACAAAGGTTTCTCAAATATTATTTTCTTGGGGGGAAATCTTGGATATAAATTGAGTGTTATAAAAAGCATTCTTTAGTCATGTAAATGGGCGGGGGTTTAATTCTTACGAGAAAATTTGAGAAATCCAATCTTCCTGAGAGACCATCTAAGAAACTTGTTAATATCTTATGTTTTAGATTTTATCATGCCAAGTTGGTTGCAAGTGTACAACGATTGAAAAGCTTTGAGATTTTTCAAGAAACCTTGCCTTGCTGATGAATCTAATCAAATTCAAATTAATCTATGTTAATCTTGTGCAAATTTGTGTCTTCTTTATTTCATAATGTCTACAAATAGTATTTCTTGTTCCTATTGCAATCTTGTGTTAAAATCCCTCCGAATCACATAGGATCTTGTCCCTGTGATAATTTAGTGGCATTTGTAATTTCATTATGAGAAGAGCCTTCATCTTGTAATGAGATAAATAATTTAAAATCACTTTACTGTCATTTTTTTGATAAAGATTGTAAGCCTTTTAGCTCGAGCCTTCGTGTTAAATTCTTGGAGATTGTGTGAAACTGTGCAAATCTGGCCTCCATTGATGCACACCTTCTAGTTGAAGGAATATTTTAGCTATTTTGAAGCATTCTATCATTTAGTTTTCCAATTGTTGTGAAGGTTCTCAAAGATCTGGCAAAACCAATTTTATCCTGCTTAATCTCGCACAAAAAATTATTCAAAAACAATGAATCCTACCTGAACTACGCCTATTTTCCCTGTATGTCAACAAATGAATAAATTCGACTGCCAAAATATGCAGAAGAAATCAGTATTCTATAATTTCTTTAGTAACCTTAACCTTGTTTAAAAAATATCACCATTCTATAGAAGTGAAAACTTGTGAGAGTTAAATTGTGGTGCATTGATCATATTTTCTCAAGGTTTCCTTTCAAATTTGTGCAAATAAGGATATCTTCATTCTCCTTCACCAACAGAGGTTACAAAAAGTTCCTCTCACGATGGTTGAAAGGAAAACCTAAAGTAGTGAGGATAGATCAAATCCTTTTATATGGTGTTATCCATTTTTCCAATATCCGAGTGACAAAGAGCCGCCTAAATCACCTCCTCGGCTACAAAATGACAGGACATGATGATTTCTCTATATATAGGCTTCTTTTTAAAATCGTGATGCTCCTCACTTGTAATGGAGAATCAATTTGATACAAACACCTTCATTCTCTTCAGATTTTAGGTTTTCATCTATGTTATTATGCGAGCATAAACATTAAAAGCATACATATATTCGAAATAATACAATATTAGGACCTATTATTTTAGAATACATTGTTTACTCTTAATTTTATATATGTTATTTACCCCATCAGTTTGATTGATAGAATTTATTATTTAGACACATGAATTCACATGGTATATTAAGTGTGATGCAAGACATACACAAAACAATACATAATGATATGTGATGGCTATCCCTTTACCTATATTGCTAACCTCTTGGGAATATTCCTTTTACATACTACTCTGTAGTCACTAAATTACGTGAGTTACTATGTACATTTATGCTATAAATAAATCATTTATATGTATGATTCTTAAGCAAAAGAACGAGTCGTTAAAAACCCTTTCAATTTTCTTTGACAATTATTTTATCTTTTTCATCTTTATTGTATATTGTTTATGACTTGAAAATAGTAGTTTTATATACTAGCTGACATATTTCTTGGATTTTATTTCAATCTTTACCTTTTTGAATACCATGTATAGGACATCCCATTAGGCATAGAACTTCCTGAGTGAAACTCTAACCTTTTGGTGATTTTATCCACTTCCTCTCGTTGATTGATTTACTTAAGAAGAGGAATCGTATATATACACACTTTTACTTAACGTCATTTATGGGGAAGCATTTCAAGAGGCACATGTTATTTCAAGGAGGTAATATTTTCTATCTACTACATCGAAGACTACATTTTTGGACTACATATGAGGGTTAATGTTGAATCTGATAAAGTACACATTTACATTGGGAAAAAGTAGTTGTCAGATATTGCTATTATTTGTGCTACTCGACAGGAGAGCATCCTAACTCAAGGGATACTATTTCAATCATAGAAACACTATATGTACATTAAGTCTTTCATATAGTGTAGTGCTTGGTGACAATCACATAGTAATGACTAATGAGGTCATCTCGACTCAAGCATATGAATATTTTTAACCATATAACACGTACTTGAGTATTTTATAGGTAACTAGGGCTTCTTTTCTAGATGTAGGTGTGACCTAGAAATGCTTTTAAAAATGTGATGTAACCTATAGTGAAAAAGAAGCAACATGAAGCCACATGGAAAAAATCGAACTGGATCTCTTTCACAAATAAAAACACTCAAATCAAACACTAGAGCCCAAGTAGCCCTATCCCATTCCATTATATTTTTTCCATGAGATTTTTACCTTCCTATTTCTGATATAAATATTGCATACCCAAGAATTTTCCCTTCTAGATCAATCTCTAGCCCAAAATCATCTTCATTCTAAAAACCATATCTATATCTCTTTCTTGAGCTTGACATTTATTGAATATTATTATATTTATCTAATCACTAGTCTCCTTACATTAGATTTAATTTTAATAAACAATATTTTGAACCCGTCAGTGAATCAAACACATAGCCTTATGATGAGTCTTTGTTTCATATCTAGAACATAATGAATCTATTTCAAATTTACTTTTAGTTTATTTTTCATTTCTACATTGTTAACAAAAACAACTTTTTCATTATATTCACCCCAAAATTATGAAATACTAAATTACAAAATTTACAAATATTGGCATTATTCACAAAATATACTCTTTTGTCCAAATACCTTAAAGGTTTTCCTATAAATTTGTAACATTAAGAAAGCCTCTTTTTATTATACAAATAGAATTCTATTTATAAATGTGGTCATTTTATTTATTTGATTATAGTCAATATTTTTAGTCAACATCACTTTCAATAAAAATCTATTTTTCTGTCTATCTTTCTTGTGTAAAATTCTTCTATAGATTACCATACAATTCATGTAAATACCTCTTCATGTTATATTAAAGTTAAACTTGATAATGGATCTATTCTAAATATATGTAGCATTTCCTTTCTCCATGAAAGATGCCTATCTGCTAGTGATCTGAAATCTATTTATTCTATATAATTATGGCTTTGATACCACCCCTAAGAATGTGTTGGGAGAAATCAATCTACCCATTACTATAGGACCATAAATTATTCTTTTTCTATTTTATGTTATGCCTCAAGTATCTCAATTACAACATCCTTATAGATTTTCCTTGGTTCGATATTATACATGTAGCTATTTATACCCTTGTCATAACACACAATTCCCTTGCCACATATTATTACATGGATAGTGATATAATATGATCCACACCTTATGTTTCTAATTTGTGTGATATCCCTCTTATAATTGATATCTTTGAAGTTATTGTTTTCATTGCACATCAATATTCTCATTTGATGTATTACAATGATTCTTATTTACATGATACACTTTATCTTAGTACCCATTATATTGCTCCTATTATGTCTCACTCTCAATGCACCTTTGATAATTATATTCCGATTACTTCCAATATTACATCTCTCTCTTTATAACTTCCTCAACAACAAATTATAATTACGTATGCTGATTTGACAATGATTCCTAGGACTTTATCTTTCCAAGATTCTATTCCTAATTCACTTAATATGGATGCTCCTCATCTTGTTGCATTCATTGGGAAATAAATTCCCTATTTCCACATTTATTTCTATAATAATATGGGATACTCCATATAAATTTATTTCTTCTAACTGATTAACTAAAATGTAGAAGAATGGTAGTTAATATAAACTAGGAATAACAGATAAATGCATCAAGAAATTGACCCAAGAAATCTAAGCTATGAAAAACGTAAAACCCTAAAGTTAGAAAAGAGTTAGAAATAACTTAGTTTATTCGACAAGCTTGCTAGTGGAGAAATAGGAGGAGGACAATGACTTCGGCGAGGTCTTGAAACTTCCAGATCTAGGAAATCACTAGTCTGCGTTTTAGGTGCCCCTGGTCTATGCACAAGGCCCAAAAACCAAACTTCTAGGGTCACTAGATGGTTTCAAGCATTCACTCTTAGTCACACTAATGTTATTTTACTCGATTGTATGTCACTGATAATCAATGATTAAGAGGATACCTTTAAAAATGTAAAATAAACATCAAAACCCTAAAAAAGAAAAATGCAAATGAAGGGGTCATACTATCCTCAACTACCACAATGGTGGACTTACTAACTGAGCATTCCACTACATCTCAGACCTTATGTAATTCTATTTACAAGTGTGTGCAATCATTCCCTTGGTGCTCTTGTGTAAGTCACACTTTGTGAAAACACCGAGCAATAACTATGTGTAGAAAAAGTAATAGAATGGTGGATGAAATAAAATAAACTTCCCTCCTATGTTTGTGTGATGCACATGAACCAACCTTGTCCCTTGTGATGGAGCTAGATCGATGAAAAATATCTCTAGATGGATGTAATCTTAGATGATGATAGTACTCATTAGTTTTTAGTTCTCATTATGGTTTCATAACTTTATATTTATATGGTTCTCTTCTTCTTATTTCATAATTAACCCGAATTGACCATAAGAAATATGAAATTCTCAAATGGATAGAAAATGCCAAAAAATTGGAAAAAAGGAAAAGGGTCAGGGTGCCCTTAATTGAATCACGATGCTCGTCTTGCTCAAGACTATCCTAGGCACCCCAATCAAGACTAAAATTATGGAAAACAATCCAAAATACTTTGAAAGTATGCGTTGAAGGTCAGAAATGATGACAAAAGAAAACAAAAATGGCCAAAAAATAATTTTTAATTAGTCCTTTCTTCACTCAAAAACCATATGAATAGTCGTATGATACCAAGACTAAATTATGTCTAAAGTGCATGATTTTTTTGTCTAAACTAAGCTTTCCAAATTGTGAATATTTCTTATGTTGAGTGTTGCGTCTCTACATTCATTTCCTATTATTTATATTGACGAGCCTTCCATTATTACATATATTACACATCTATTGAATCACATATTGATCTTTATGTTTCCAATTACTCTTTCCACTATTTCCAACAAGTAAAAATTTAAATCTATTTAATTTTCTCCCAATGGGAACATTATTCTTATTTATAGACTTCATACTCATAATTTTGGGATATTCCATTCTAAAGGTTTTTACGCTAACCATCCTAAAATTATTCTCTAGTACATATTGTGTCTACTATTGTTTTAACTATTAACTAGTTTCTCTACATGCATAACACAATCATAATCCACATACTATGATATAAACACTTTCACATGAAATTAGTTCATTTCCTCGTGTTCACATATTTTCGTCATTCTCGGTAGATTGTGTGTCATTTCCTACTACTCTAATTGCATATAAAATTTTATTATTCACACTCGAGTGCGTCCTACTTCCCCAACACAAACCGAGGATGTACTCTTGTTTTGGGTTCATACCTTACTATTGAGGGCATTCCAACATGAACCTTACTTTGTAGACAAAAGCGGGGATTCTTAGTCCTCCCTTATAATTTTTCTAATTCAAATATTTGTAATAGAAAAATCTAAAAACATGTTTCTTTAGATGTTTATTGGATGTAATCTTTCTTCCTTATACTACTATATGTTGTACCTATTATTATCATGTTACTATGGTTCCTAGTATGGTTTATATTTTTTCATACACACATGCACATTCACATGGCATCATGAGGTTAATGCAGGTCAATTACATATTGTTAAACAATGTATGATGCTTGGACTTATCCATAACAGTCCAAGTGAGTCTCTTCGACACATCTACCTTTTCCCACATACTATCAGGTCCTATCATTGCAATATTTCACATTTTCATTCCTAAATTTAGATATTGCATTGTGAAAACTATTTAACTTTCACAAAATCATAATGAGTTCTTTATGTGTATAATTTTCTTTCGCATGACCCCTTTTAATCATGGTTATCCTTTGTAATTGTATATTGAATATTGTTGTTTATGGTTTATGCCCTATGTTTTATTTTTATCTTGTTTACTCAAGATTTGAAGACTTTAATTTTCTTATGATATCATGAGTGGTGTCCGATGTATGTAAATAATTCATGACTATGTCATTTTCTATAAGTTTCCTATATGACTTTTCTAGTTTCTATTTCTGTGTGCATTGTTTGTTTATCAATAACACTTGCATGCTACCATGATCCAATTATTTTTGTTACACATAGAAAAACACTTATACTAAGAGGTGGGTGAATCAATATATATGCAAATTTTATTATTTAAAATTTAACTATCATAATCACTATAAATTAAAAATATATAACCTTTTCACAACAAAGTGTTTATGTGAAAAGCCTTTTGGAAGAAAAAATACAAAGAAAATACTCATTGGAGATACTATCTAAATCCAATTATAAAATTAATTAATTTACATATTTTCGTAGGAACCAGACTACTTGATACACCAATCCCAAATTAGAACACAAAAGCAACTTGATTATTGAGTACCAACTCATCTTGATTTGTGATCACCAACTTACATGATACACCAATCCCAAATAATGTACACCAAATCATTAATATTTATGGCCACCAACTGACAAGAGTCACCAATCCCTAACAAAGAGTGTAAAATCAAAATTATTTGTGAGTACCATCTCATTGGAAATACCAATTCCCAAGACCGAGAACCAACTCAAAAATAAAAACCTACCTTATGTAGTATCTTTATTAACTGATGATGGTGTATGAATATTTAATTATTCCATCTCATTATGTATACCAATGCTTTACATGTTGCTTATAAATTCTCAATCTTGATATTCTTCAAAAATTAGCATTCTAGTATGCTTGACTTTTTCTCTTCATATTTCTTCTCTTATGTTATTTATATATCTCCATTAATCGCTTATCTATTGTCATTTTACTTGTTTCGTTTTCAATATGACATCATCGCACCATAAATGTGCATCAACAAAATCACAAATGAATCTAATTATATACTATGTTTATTTCATGAAGAGACATAAAATTTCATGAGTCCACACTTTTTCAAATATTCACCATGATTTGGATTTAGTATACTTTGAAAGCTAAATATTTAAAGTTTTCAACAACTCCCATGGACATCCTTCATTTCTCTTTGTCCCGTGGCATTTCATTACCACCACGAACATTAGAAAACTCTAGATTTATTTCTTTTTTGCATGGTTATCATCCTTTGCATGTCACCACACTTCTGACTTATGTGTTATTCTCTTCATTATGTGATATTATTTTAGTGAGTAAAACACTCTAGTTTGATACTTCAATACGTGAGACACTACAATAACCCATCATACATACGGGACACCCACGTAAAAATCCAAAACCTGCCAAGTACTAAAAACACACATGACACACTTCACTACTAGAGGATCAATACAAATTCCCACAAAACACATCACTACCCATGGAGCACCGCAAAACCACATAACACTTCATCACCCTCAAAGCATTACAGTAAAACTTTTTATGGCATACAATGCAAAATTCAAACTAAAACATATTTTTCATAAGAAGCACACATTTATAAGCATCAATGACAATATTCTTAATGTTAGAGAAAATTTTCATCATTACTTTGATATCATTGAAAATATTTCCAAAAATATCCCATTTTTCATTGATGGTAACTAACGATATTCACAAAAAAATATTTATGTATTTCCCTTTCCTTCAACTCTCCCATTTCTCACCCTTGATGTATAACTTAACTTGAAATTCGATTCCCCCTTTCACATCAATTACAAAGGAAAACACCGTCATCACACCCTCCCTAAAATTATCCCGCCATTTACTCACCTACTAAAAGTGATATTACTCACAATTTTTTATGAGATAGTAAAATGTTTCTTTTGGAAGAGGTTTTGTAAAAATATAAAAATCTATTTTTTTGTAATATATTCTAACTTATCATACTGATCTTCAAATTTTTCTCTCCACAAATGATATTTTACAGGAATATTATTTGTTCTTAAATGCATAATTGAATTATTTGAGATATTTATTCCAATATTGGTATCGAGAAAGTATAAAATGGGAGAATTTAATTCTAGCTTGACATCCTTTAGTTTTTGTTTCATCCTCGAAAACTTGGGTTCAATATAATAATTGACCAATATATTTTGCTTTAGCTTTAGATATATAAACACAAAAAAATTTCTCTTGCGCACAAGATACTAAACATTTTCACAAAAAAACATCGCCCACATGTACTTTTTTATGTTTTATACAACACACAAAAACTACATCTATATTTGTTGTTCATGAAAAATATTCACCTTTTTGATACCACAAACCATAATCCATTGTTTTAGATATTTAAAAATTATTTTGACATCTTCGACATTAGTTTCTTTTAGAGTGGGTTTAAAATGTGCTACCATGCATATTACTTGTATCACATTTGGTCTTGATGCGATTACATATAACATAATTCTAATCATTAATCTATAAACTATTAGATTTACATCAGATATTCATCATCCTTGCTTAACTTACCACCTGTAATCATGGGCGTAGTTATTAGATTACATTTTTCCATTATAATATTCTTCAACATTTCCTTAATATACTTGGTTTTTAAAATGAATATTATTATTGCCGAATCACATCACCCTTTGGTTTGTACAAGTGTGTGTGCTTGAGCTCACAATGTGACTGGATAACATGGGTACTATTTCCAAGTTGTGGGAGTTGCTACTTGAGATAGACCTCCAGAGAAATGTTGATATTTTTGCTAAACTACCGCCACAATATACTCTAATGCAAGAAAAACTATCTCATCCTAATCTAAATTTCCAAGAGACCAGGAGAGAGACTGTGTGAAAAAAATCCTACACTAAAGTAGTGATACACCAAAAAAGGAAGGTGTGAGAAAAATCTTAAAATTTGTGAAAAGTAGAATCAAAGTGCATACTAGAAGGGTTGATAACGATTCTCCATAGTCTAACAAATGCATTCATGATAATATTTCATACATACAAAATGATAACGAGTCCTTGTAAGATCATAAGATAGACACAATATATTTGCATGAGGTTGAAGAGGCAATAAGAATGTAAAAAAACATAGGAGAGGAAGAGGCATCCAAAAACTCATATTGATTGCTTCATTGATATGCACAGTTAAATGTGTTACAAAATAAGGTCTTGGATCACCATGAACGGATTCCACTACAAGGGGCTACAAGCACATTAGCTAAACATAAAATAATTTTTTATAGAGTTTTTCTACTCAAAACTATCTCTCTTTACAATGATCCCAAAACTCAAATTTATTGAATTCGAAGGAAAGAGAGAGAGAGAGAGAAATGAAAATCCCTATATATGTCTTCCCACCACTTGCAAGATTTTATAAATGGATTAAAATGATGGTACAATGATTGCAAAATTTCCCCACATTGTTCCATAACTTGCAGTAGTGAGAAATGTTTGCACATGCTTCATTGAATGCATCCTAACTACCAAATAAAACATTGTTCTAAACATGGAAACATTTTCAGAAAACTATAAATCAATCATTCTTAAAATTCTAGATATCTTGATTTATGTGCATCATGCTTGGAGCCACGGTTCCAACGGTACTAATTTTGTGCGTTTTCAGAATTGCAAAAATATGGCATTCGAGTGTAGGCGGATTGTTTTGGATCTCCAAGCATTTCTATCATTTAACAAGATTGGGAATTTGATTTTATAGAGATAGAGATGTTTATTTTATTTTAACGTATCTAACCTCATTAAATTCAAATTTCATGAAAATCGGAGATCTAGGTCAAAAGGTGAGGCCGTTTGAAGTTCGAAGGTCGAGCGTTAACTTTTCCTTTGCATTGTGGCTATTTAAGGATTTTGGGAGAACATGTCTCAGCTGCACTTGGACCATGTGGGATTATTTTCTCCAAAAACATGATTCCTTATGTGTAAGTGCAGCAAGGTGGGGGACAAAAAGGGGTCATAAGTGGACGTCATATTGCAAATAACAACATAATATCAACTTGTAGGGATTATCAAAGCAATGTATACACTCAAAATTAGAAAAAAATTATATTAATATGAATCGTAGCGTCTGGAATCTAGTTTCTAAACTACTAATTTTTTTAAAAATGGACAAGTTTAGATATATTAAACACTCAAAATTCAATGACTTGGTTTTTTTCTTTAAACGCCTATAAGATTGAAGTCCGTTTGCCCATGATTTGGATGACCAAAAATTGATATATATTTTTTTCCTTTGGTGAGAAGTTATATTCCGCTATCTATCTTGGGATAGATTTCATTTTGTATTTTTTTGAGCAATATTTTATTTTTTATGTTTTTTTCCGTGAAAGTGGTCTAAAAACATACGAGAAAATAGAACACTTTTTGTTTGCCCGCTATAAATTCATCAAAAATACTGAAATCAAATATTTATTTATTTTAACATGTATATAATTTCACCATGGTTGGGATGGTATAATTTTTTTCACATTCTAACAAGTGAAACAAAATTTGCAGTCTTAAACGTAAACATAAACATGCATAGGAAAAAGTGTCTTAAAGACCTACTATTAGTAAAAAATTATAAAATGATATTTATCCTATTCTATTAACTTTAAAAACAATATTTATACAAAGATAACAGTTTTCCCTACGCGATGGTACCATTTTTATGACATATTTTTGAATTTTCAGCATGGTTCAAGTCCATGGAAGACTAAATTTGATGTTTTGTTGTTTTTGATGTAAAATTTAGGATTTGATGTCCACTTAATTGTCCCCCAACTTGGTGCATTTACCCTTATTTTTCACTAGTATTTTAGCTTTTCAGTGGCCCATTCATACCGATGTCCTAGTTGTCCTAGACAAATTTCTCCGCTTGACCCGCAAGTCTCTTCCCTTTGCGGCTATTTCAAAAAAATCAGGTTTTCAAGTCCCCACTGTCCCACAGTCCCGCGGACCTCCTGGGACAATTTTTTCCACCTTAAAAAATTCCTTTTCTAATCAGCCATTTCACCTCTTTGGCGCCGAGTGTCCCACTTGAACTTGACGTCCTAGAAAAAAACTTCCACATTTTCTCGCAATGCACTTTCTTCTTTGTATTTTGGCTATTTTTCCTTTTAGAGCCCAAAATCCTAGTTGAATTTGTGCGGCTTGGAACAAAAACTTCGCATTTTCTGCAATACAATGTTTGAATCCTTTTTTTCCAAAAAAATCAATTTTTTTCTAACTTCTTAGATTTTTCCTTGGATATCAAAGTTAGAGAAGAGCCAAAGGGACCCTCCAAAACCTAAAGAAATTATGCAAGTTATCCAAATTACCTCGAGGGGTGAATTCGAGATAAAAATATACCTTTGTGAGATTAATAAATTTGAAATATAAGAAAAAATTAAATCTCACCAAGCATGGATATTTCATATTCCCTTTTCATTTCCTTCAAAAAATATTTACACTTATTATCCTTACCTCCTCCAAAAATGATATCATTGACATAAAAAATAAACTATCGGTTTATTCCCACCTTAAGTTTGGATGTAAAAATACTAAGAGAAATTCAGTTATTAAACCGATGTTGTTTTGGATACTTATCAAATCTCAAGTAATAGGCTTGAGGGGCTTCTTTCAATCCATAAAAATATTTCTTCAATTAACACACATTTTCCTTATCATGTGATAATCAATTCTTCTAGTTGTTCAATGTAAACTTCATCATCGAAATTCCCATCCGTAAAGCTATATTTAACATCCTTTTCCTAAATTTGAAATTTATAATAACAAGAAAAATCCCAAAACATCCTAATGGCTTATGAACATATAATAGGAGAAAATATTTTTTCAAAATCAATACCTTAACTTGTCCATAGCCTTTCGTTACTAACATTTCTTTATTCCTTACTACTTTCCCATATTCATTTAGTTTATTTTTGAATACCCATTTGGTTTGAATAACACTCTTGTTCTTAGGTCTTGGGAAATCTCGCAGTCTCGCTCTTCTCTAGCTAGTTAGGTTATTCTTCAATTTATCCATCCAGTGATTGTGTTCACTTTCTTGAGAAAATATTTTAGGACCAACTTTGGATAGTAAAGGAAAAATTTGCATCCACTTCGCATTTACCAGTCTTCTTCTTGTTTTGTACTCCAAGCTTTTTTATCACCTATTATACGAGTTTCTAAATGATTCTTCTTGAATGATTTGGATGGTATTTTTTTTCCTTTATCTCAAATTCTTCCTATTCATATTCATCTTCCTTTTCATCTACACTGATGGATTCTTTAGAGTAATCAATTTCTTGTATCATTTTCTTCTTATATTTGATATAATC
The DNA here is from genome assembly GCA_018340775.1 of Taxus wallichiana var. yunnanensis. Classification (NCBI taxonomy): domain Eukaryota; kingdom Viridiplantae; phylum Streptophyta; class Pinopsida; order Cupressales; family Taxaceae; genus Taxus; species Taxus wallichiana. Next base: position 243,079,649 of record CM031239.1, on the reverse strand, counting down.
TACCTTCACTTTTTAACTTTAATTTTGTTTGAATTTTCTTAGATTGTAGTATTTATAATCCTGTCTCATTTGAGAGTAACCAATAAAAATACCTTCACTAGATATAACTTCAAAAATATCTCGACTCTTCATAATATTTTTGATATAGCACTTACTTCAAAAAACTCTAAAATGTTTAATCTGTTGTTGGTATTCCCTTCCAAGGTTCATAAGGTGTTTTGTTATTATTAACTATGATCTTCCCTCTACTTATGATGTAGACTACTATATTGACTTACAGTCTCTAGAATTGATCGGATACTTTAGATTCATTTAGAATAGTTGTTGCCATCTATTTTATAGTTCAATTCTTTCTTTCAATAACTCCTTTTTTGTGGAGTTATTACGGTAGAATAAATCCTTTTTTCATGACACTAAGAATACTCTACTAATTTCTTTTAAGTGAATTTTTTTCCTTAGTCGGATCTTTGAGACTTGATTTTTAAGTGAGATTCTTTTCAATTAAGGCTTTGAATGCCTTAAAATTTTCAAATGCTTCATATTTATTTCTTATAAAAGTAACTCGTCTTATCATAGTAGAATCATAAATGAATATCATGAATTATATTTCACCTTGAATTATTTTAGTTATTTGAGGCCCACAAGGATCATTATGTACTAGTTCCATTAATGTTGTGGTTGAGTACTCCTTTTCCTTGAATGAGTCTCATGTTTTCTTTCCAATTTGATTTTTTTGGAAATAGTATTCACAAAGTTGAATACTCTTTGACATGTCTCTAACAACTAGTTTGGAACTAATATTTACTATATTATCAAAGGTCATATGACCCATTCTCCTATGATGTAACCAACTCTCATCAAATTTTCTCAATGAAACATTTTTCATCTTTAATCTCACTAAGAATATAAACATTATTTACTTTCCTCCATGCATCAACAACCTTATCTTTACTTTCCTTTCGATTTCACATATTCCAACATAGAAGGTTACTCTATATCTATGTCACTCATTTGAATCAAATATAATACATTTTAAGTTAACGATGCCCTTGCTTTAAAATATGTTAGTAGGATTGTCTTGAAATTTAATAGTTCCTTAATTTACCTTTTCTAAAGAGAGAAACTTCATTTTTTCCCTAGTAACTTGGCTTGAGGAACCACAATTAATGTACCACTAATTCCCTTCATTCTCGTACATGAAATGTTGTTTGAACAATTATTGATTTTTAATTGCTTGTTTCTTTCTCCTAATTCTCCCTTAATATTTATTCGGCTTTATCTTTTGATTATCCTTGGTTACCTCATTCTTAAACTTCCTCTTGGAAAACAAAAACCCACTTATAAACAAGCAATCTGTATGTCCAAATTTTTGCACGTCTAACATAAATTATTGAAATTCATCAACAAAGAAAATGGGTTATAGTTCCTATTTGTTGAAAACACATATGAATTCAAATTTTCATTTATCTTTCTATAAAAATTCTTGTATACGATCAAATATGTTCTCCTCTCGTGACCAAACAATTATGTTGAATAACAATAACAAGAAAACAAATTTTGAAAACTTATTTTGTAGTGCCTCCTTGGATGGAAATATATTCTTGTTGAATCCTTGTTTCCATTTGTAGGAGTAACATGACTTTCTTTCCTTTTATAATTTAATTTGAATTTATTGTGAATTAAGGAATATGTACTTATTTATTCTTTTTTATCTCATCACCGACATAACTTCTTGATTTCTCTAGACTTGTCACTTTTGAATATTATTTGGAATCATCATTTGTAGAATTCTCATTGTAGCCAAGGAATTATTTGGTAAATGGTTATCTATGATTGTTGTTGATGTTTTCTAAAACTTCATATCATGTTATAAAATTTGAGACAACAATTCATCTTGGTAGTGTATTTTTAAAATTCCTTTCTCAAGGAAACAACTTTGCATTAAGGATTTTAATAATTTCTTTCCTTTTGTTTTAGTGCATGCTCACATATTCATCCATATTATTCATATAATCTAGTTTAATCTTGAGACAAATGAAAATTTTATTGGAATTATATAGATCATTATCACTTTCTAGCTTCGAATTTTTGTTTTAGTTTCTTTTTTTTCTTTCTAAGGCTCTTGATTTCATATAGAAAAGAAAACGTTAACCTTAAAGATCTTCCTCAGCTTCAAATTGAGTATAATCATGATATTACGAATACAAATATTCATTTACTTTATTTATCTCTAAGGAAATTAGTGCGTAATTCATCTTTATCACCGATATAGACACTCTTATCACTTTCTTTGGATGATTTACTTCCCTCCTTAGTATAGATTTTTTCCTTATGTATCGATATTCTTATTACTTTAAGATATCCTTGGATTATGATTATTTTTCTTTGACATGCTACTCTCCTTCAAACTTTATTTTCTATATCATTCATTTTTATATGGGAATTTTTTTGCACAATGTCTTATTTGAACAATCAAAGTATTTAAATCAAAACTTAGCTATATATTTTAAATATACTTTCTTCAATATTCGAGCAAGAGAGATTCTTATAAATCTTAATCATTTCTAGAGAAATCATATGGTTCAGTTTCTTTCCATGAACATTTTATTTGATGATTTAAATATAACTTCTCAAATGGATGAATTATCACTTTAAGTTATCATCTCATATGTTGTGAGAATTGCATACACTTCATCCATTGTCATGATATTTAGATCTTTTGAATCTTCAATAGATGAAACTTTATCATCAAATCACAAAGGAAGAGATCTTAGCACTTTTTTACAAAATATTTTCATCCTTAATTTATTCACCATGTCCTCAAATATTATTGACAAATACATCCACATAGAGAAGGAAAAAACATGTTTCGATCATCCTAAATCTTAAAAATTTAAAACTTACCATTGTGTATTTGAAGTTTGCATTTCTATATTTTATGATACCATACATAGAAATTTATAAGATTATCGTAAATTTTGTTTGTTGAGTTACAATTAATAACTTTGACAAAGGATTTCTCAAGCAATCCATTCACTATAACATTCAGATCTTTTTCATTGATTTCACTTGTCTACTTTGGGATTGATATATTGGAGGGTTGTGTCATTTGTATAAAAATTAACAACATATTGTCATAAATAACCCTAGAGCTGTTAGGTAGGTGTGCATCCTTATACTCCAAAAGGAATAATTTTTTCCATCAACTAATGGAGTCTTTTGTTAGGAAAAAAGTCTTGAATTTTCGTGTGTTATTATGAGATATATGTTCCATTTATTAGGCTATTCTAAACAACCTAGTCTAATAACAATTGTATAAAAGAAAATTATAGTGAGAGGGGGAAGAAATATTTATCCAACTTTTATAATTTAAACTTTAATAATCATATTCAACAAAAATTACACAATATATAATAGTTACACAAGACAATGTTTATGTGGAAATCCTTTGGAGAAAAACAACACATAAAATACTACTTGGATCTATTATCCATATCCACCCAAAAATTAATTTTATTATAAATGTTGGTAGGAACAAACCTACAAGAGACACAAATTGAAAAAGAAGAGAACCAACTCATATTGATAATTAAGTACTAACTCAACTTGATTGGTGAGCAAAAATCCTAAGAGAAACCAATCACTAAAGATGAGAATAAACCTAGCAATTTTTGTGATAAATAACTCGCATGAGTTACAAATTACGAAGGATGAGCATCAACTTAGAAATATTTATGACCACCATATCATTATAGACACTAATCCTCAAGATAGATCACAAACTTAATAATAAAAAGATCAACCTACTGTAGTTGCTTCTTGATCCTGATGCTCAATTATTCCTTATGTTGTTGTATACCCACACTTTACACTTTTCTTATCACTTTTAACTCTTCATTTTTTATCAATAACTTGAAATTATAATTTTCTTCAATTTTCTCTTCATCTTTCTTCTCTAATCCTCTTGATACTTATTCATTAGCCAATTCTCTCTTGTCTCTGTGTTCCTTTCCTTTTCAAAATGGCCTCATCATACCGTGAACATGCACCAATGAATTTTAAAATAATACACTTATATGCCATTTTCATTTCATGAAAATACATGAAATTTCATTATTTGTCACCTTTATTTAATATTCATCACGATTCGGCTCGTATACTTTCAAATTTTAAAATTAAAACTTATCAATGACTCCTATGAACATCCATGTTTTCTCTCTGTCTTGAGGAATTTCATGGCCATCACGGACAACATAGAAAAATATCGAGTTATTTCATTACAGTATATATGTTTTTTTAACTCACAACACTTCTAACTTCTACAACATTCTCTTCAATACATGTCATAAATACTCGGTATATTAGTATTATTCCGGTCTGCAAAGCCCTCCAATTCAAACCTTCAATATGTAAGACACTACACCAACCTACCATATATATTGTACACCCATGAGAACACTCCAATACCTATGAAGTACTAAAAACACCCTTGGAACACTTCACTTCCCGCAAAGGACTAAAAACACCTATGGAAATCTTCATTACCCATGTAGGTGTAAAAGCACCAATGAAACACTTTAAAACCTAAAAAGAACTACATAATTTTTTTCTCTATAGTGGGACATACAAAATTCAAATTAAAACATCTTTTTCATAAGAGACACACATTTTTAAGCTTCAATGACAATATGAATAACTTAAGATATACTTATCAACATTCGTTTGACATTAATGACAATATTTACAATAGCACCATGTTCACTACCATGCATAATAGATATTCCCCATGTAGGAATCCCTATATAACATATGTTTATTAATTTGATACTTCCTCATTTGGGCTTCATTCACATTAATTCATCTCACGTACCCTATAGAATTGGGTTAAAACATTGGGTGAACCTTTCACCCTCCTAAAATTTACAGAATTAGAGTCAACATGATCAGAATAAAAGATAGTTACATAAACAGTGAAAGAATGATAATTACAAAAATATTTTATCCTCAAGAGAACCACCCTATATAGAGAAGATTAGTGGGAGCTAGTGTCCCACTTGGGTCCTTCCATCTTGGGAAAATAATAATTACAAAGTAGTTTTCAAAAGTTATAAAGACTCAATTTTGGAAGCTTTAGTAGTCACACATTCAATTTCAAACCGCAACCAATTACTATGAATGAAAAAACTACTTAATCATGAACAAAATAAGGAACTAAATTAGGAATAAATAAGGAAGTGGAAATTAGGGCATATAAAGGAAACTAATATTCCTTGAAAAATATGTAACCCAAGGAAAGTTACAAAATAGGTTTTTGATCATTTGTAACAACATTTATTTGTGGGGAATTATTATTAGATAAAGGGAAAACTCATTGATATCTCTTAATAAACTTTCACCTTAGTGCAAACAAGACCCTTAAATATGAATATTAACATCAAGATGCTCAAATACATTGTTTGGTGATAGGATGCCCAAATTCTTTGTACTATTATAACTAGCTCCTAAGTAATAAGAGTAGAAGCTGAAACAAATTTCTACCCCTTTCGATTTAAAAATTTTAGTTGTACTCTAACCCATTAGTTTATATGTTTTCTAATACACATTTCCAATTTTATGTACTTTTCAAGTTAATATTAAACTTCGTTTACCTAGAGATTTATATACAATGGCTCTCTTTTTCATACCCTATCCTACTCCAATGAAGGTGGAACATACAAATAACCATGAAGACAATGCCAAAAACACTTTGTCAAAGATGATATTCAGAAGAAATATAGAACACAACATTATCACTCCATGTAAATAATGGATTTCCTAATATCCTTATCCTACACTTCATTTATAATTCCATGGTACATATGTTTTACTATTGCATTTGGCACACTATAACACTCAGTCATAATACTATTGTGTACAATCTCTATTCGATTTTCCAAGGTACGTTTTTCTTTTCAACGTTATGTTGTCTAATTCTAATTCACTATCATAAAGTGGAGGAAAATTTAGTGACTAAGTTAGTTACTTACTATGTACATTTAGTCTCTAAATACTTAATTTATATGCATGATTTCTAAGCAAGAGAACTTGTCATAATCAACCCTTTCACTTTTCATTGACATTTCTTTTATCTTTTTCATCATTATTACTTATTGTTTCGACTTACAACTTGTAGTTTCACATACTAGTTGAGATATTTATCATATCTGATTTCACTATTTACCTTTCTATGTACACTATATAGGACCATCCACTAGACACAAGAGCTCTTAGGTTCTCCTATCACCTTCCGACACCTTTTCCAACTTGCATTTTTTGTTGATTATTTGATGTTACTTCTTTCTTATCTTTATTTATCATTGTTAGTTATCTTTTTAATTATTAGTGATGGAACTCAATTAAAGGAATCATATATTTACATATCTTATTTAGCCTCATTGAGGGGGCAGTAATTTCAAGAGGCACATGTAATTATAGGGAGATAATATTTTATATTTACTAAAACAAGGACTGCATTTTGGGACTGCATAATTGATCGCATAAGAGGGTTTATTTTTAATTCCATACCACATATTTTCATTAGGAAAAAATATTTCTAGCCGGATATTATTTGTGGTATTGACACTAGGTTGCGCTAGCTCTATGGACATTATTTCATTCAAACACACAATTGAAGTATATTTAGTCCGAAATGTAGTGTAGTCTTTGGGTGAAATTTACATTATTGTGACTATTGAGGTCATTCAAATGCAAGCATATGCATGTTTTTGTTCATATAATGTGAACTTTCCTATTGTGTATGTAGTTAGTGTTTATTTTTAAGGTAATGGTGAGAGACGAAAAATATGTAGCAAACATGATGCAACCTATACTAAACAAAAATCTATAAGAACCGACACATAAATAATCCAAAACAAATATCCTTTTAAAACACCAACTCTTAAATCAGAAACTACCAACCAGTTGTCCTTGTCTAATTCTAGGTGCTTATATCCATGAGATCATTATAGTCTAGTTCTTTATATAGAGCTTTCACACCACATAATATCACATTCCTAATCAATATTAAGTGCAAAATAAGTTCTTACCAACATATAAAAGCCCCGTCATTCTAAAAACTCTTTCTATCACTCTTTCTTATATTTCCTCATCTTTATATTTCTTGAAAAGTGTTATATTTATTTGATCAAAAGTGTCTATAAGTACATTTAATATTATTAAAGTAACTACATCTAGGTGTTATATTTAAATTATAGTTCCTTTATTTCCTTCTTAAACTTGATTACATATTTATCTTGTGTATTTTCTATCTTTTGGACTAACACGATTGACACGTGTCATTTGTAGTGTTTATAGTTACTACTAGCTCTTTCATATATCATATATAGTATGTTCATTTTTTCATGTTTTATTTTTATAGATGTTTGATGGTTGTGTATGTGTATATGTGTTTTGTCTACTCTTAGTGTGTCCTAATATCCATAATTTTGTTGTGACACCTTGGGTGTCTAATGTTTATTTTGTAAGGCCTTCTTGTTGTTGTTCATATATTATTTACTATATCATTGACCTTGATTGTCTCGTGACACCATTATTGTCTCGTGTGTGGGAATTCTAAATTTTTTTGTGACATTACTTTCAATTGTATGAAATTTTCTTCTACTAAGATATGATTTTCTATTATTGTTACTATTTTTTATTTCATTATCAATATTCTTATTATTATGATTTTTGTTCAAGTGTTACTATTATTTTGCACCATCATTTCTACCATGTGTTTCCCATCTTGTAGAAGCGGTGTTTTCTTTGTGGCCACCACATCAACTCTTTAGAGGTTATTTGTAGATTACTAATATCTAATTTATGATCATGCATCTCTCAATTTGAGATACATGATCAAATTCTTCATTACATATGCCTCAAAACTGATGGAAATCATATAGTTATTTATTCTACATTTATAGTAGGCATAAACATATTTCTACGTATAGAAATATATAGGGGTAGGAAAGATGCTTGAGAATCATGTTTAGATATAGAAAATTTATAAGAAAACAAAAATTCAAAAGCATATAAAAGGTCAAGACCAAATGCAAATTTCTAAACCAACCATGATTTTTCCTAGGAGGTTGTTTCCTCTCGTTTTATCAACATTTTCAGATTTTTCATCAATATTGCAACATTTTTCTATGTATTCATGATCATATTGACTACATTTGGCATAGTTTTAGGGTGCATTAAGTGTTTCCTTTTATATTTCTTGTAGTTACAAAATTAGACCTATATCCATCTGTCAGCAAAGTATATTATGTGGGTTTATGGAAGGTTGTGAAGTAGATAAGTTCTTCCTAGGAAGGATTTTTCATTCTCTTTATAATTCAGGGAAGATACTAAAGTTGTTAAATGGAATTCATATGTGGTATTCCTCCTTAATTAGCTTTGATTTGGATATTTTTTTTTTTCTTCTTTCTTGCATTCATGGGTTAGTTTGGTAAACTATTATGGAATGATTTTCTCCATTCTTTCATAGATATTCAAAGTCTCTACATCACAAGAACAAAAGAAAAACCCTCCATAAAGCAATAAGTGTATTCCTTCCTTATTTGTTGTGATGTACCCTTTTTCAACTTGAGATCCTAACAATAGAATATACATTCCCTTTCAATGGAAAGGAAGCTTGATTGAGCATAGGAAGGAATGACACGACATTTCATATTTCTTTGATTAATTTTAATGTTTTTACTATTTTCCTCTATTTTAGTAGGTCATTTATCTTTGAGAATCATAAAGGAAAATTAAAATATTAAAAAAATATTAACGAGGTTAGTCCATTTATAATTAGTTTTTTATAACAAGGAAAAGATATAAATGGATCATAAGTACTTAATTCGCAACCCATCTTGGTGCATTTTATCTATATTTGGTTTTTTGGGAATAGTGATCATTGAATTTACACTTGAGGATGATACCCCTATTGTGTGGCATTCTAAGGAATATTACAACCTTACTTTTGGTTTGGTAGAGGACAAAAACCATACATTATTGGTGATTTGAATATATTCATTGAAGAATTCTTTCAAATTTGGAGCTAGTGTTGTTGGTAAACAAATTTGTCTCACCCGTTTGTCATTAAAATCCCTTAGTTTATGGACTTTGTCACATTTTTATCTCCCGTGTTGGTGCTTGAAATAATATATCCTCCATTTGGTTGCCATGATTAGTCCCATCCTTGGTCGAAGATCACTTAAAGATCCATAATTTCTTTTTGTTTCTCTATCCATGTAAAGGTGTCTATAAACTGGGTGTAAAACTCACGTTATTCCTCTCCTTCAATTTTCTCGCACTCATGTGTTGTTGTCCCTTTAAATTTTTTTCCCAAATACTTGAAGAAACGTGAATGGTTGTATCTCTAAGGATCATGTTTAAACCTTATAACATTTCCAAATTCTTTGTCCTTGAAGAAAATTTCATCTCCAGGCTCAAACGGTGGGTTCCCTGTATTTTTATAGTTTGACAAGTTTGTTTTTCCCCATAAAATTTACATCTTTGATACAATAGAAATGGGGCCCTTTTTTTGTTGGATGTGTCTTGAAAGGGCACTCTAAAAACTCTATAGATCATTTCAACACAAAACTTGTCCACATGGAGGAACGACGCTTATTTGAAGACTCACCTTTTGGTTTGGCCTTAGACTTGCACCAGGGGGACATGTGGAGGATTCCATTGATTTCCCGAACTTAGAGTTTTTTTATGTAGCCTGTAAAGTTTTGTGGGCCGTGGACACATGGTTGTGGCGCTCAATTGAGGATCTACCGTAGGGTCCTACCTTAGCAATTGTGACAACGGACAGGTGGAAGCTTCCGTTGGCTCCTCTCTATACTTAAATTTTTTAAAGAAATTTTCTAAGGCTTCGGACACGTGTTGATCCTATGCTCATTTAGGTTTTCCGCTATTGGGGACCATCTTGAAGTTGCACCATAAAGACATATGGAGGTTTCGGAAAGGCCTTCCTTTACTTAGACTTTTCAAGAAACTTCCTAAGGGTCCTAAGACACATGGAGGCACCACACATGTTAAGGGATTGGCCTCGAGTTATATTTTGAAGACGTGCTAGGGAGGACACATGGAGGCTTCCACTCACTCGACTTTTCACTTGGACTTTTCAATGGCCAAAGAAGATTGTCTCGGACCTTAGACACATGGCGCCTTCTTCTCAACCTTCAATTTTTTAACAGAATCTGCCATACCGAGGCACATGTTGATCCTATGCTTGTTTAGGGTGTCTAATTTTGGGGACCATCATAAAATGTGCCATTGAGATGCGTGGCAGTTTGAAAATTCAAAAGGCAGGGAGGCGGGCCATTAGAGGCAACTTGGATTTTTTGCCTCTTATTGTCAAAAAGATTAAAGTCATCAAAATGACCCACAAGCCTGACAGAGAATAGTCAATATTTTTTTGAAAGGTCAATGGTGGAGGTGCGGACTTTTGAGGGAAATTTTGAAAATTTTCCTTTTATGAAAAAAGGGGTAAAGTGTAAAAAGGAAGCGTGGTTCCGTTGGGACCCACATCAAAAGCTAAAGGCGAAGGGTGGGGTTGCATTGGAAATTTGGAATTTTTTTTTCCAAAAAATAGTAAAATAGAAGAATCAAGCCATGGTTCCACGGACCCACATTGGGACACGTGTTAAGCCCATTTTTTCAAAGGCAGAGGGGTGGAGAAAAATGAGAAATTTTGCATTTTTTTCCCAAAAGGTTTATAAGATAAAAAAATAACCCCTGTGCCCATCTTAACTCTAATCTCCAATGTGGACGATCAAAATTCAAAAGGGAAATTGACGAAACCTCGTGAATCTATATCTATTTTTCCGCCATTTTTCTCTAAAGCTCCTCGGGATGTAAAATTTTATGGTTTTTAAATCATTTCTTGGTGTCTCCTACACGTCAAATGAAGAGGAGAATTAATATGATATCTTGAGTTGGTGGGGAAGATTTGAAAATGTCTTTTACCATTAAGATGTGATCGACTATTGGATTCGATCGATTTTCCAATCTTTCTTTCCTTGGCATATAAGAAACCGATTCACAGATTAGAGGATGAAGTAGTTGATGCATAAATTGAAGAGTGATTTAACAGGTAAAGAATTGAATGCTAGAAATATTTGAATAGATTTTCCCTCTAAGCACTTAACAATTTTTAAAAAATATTCTTCGGGAATCACGATCAAAAATCGTAACAAGCAATGGTGCTCTAAATGTCTTTGATTTTTAGGGGAAAACTCTTTTGTAGAAAAAATGTTATAAATTGCATGAATTTTTCATAGAAATGGTTGGAGTGTTAGAGGTTAGGAGTTAATTCCTAAGAGAAAAGTTCGACAGAGCCCATCTTTATGATAAATCATCTGAGGAACTTGTTTATTTCTTTTGTGTTAAATTTGATCATCTCAAAGTGGTTGCAAGTGTACCGCCATTGAAAAGTTCTGAGATTGTTCTAAAATTTTTCCACCGCTAATGAATTTAATCAAATTTGAGGTAATCCATGTTGATTTTGAACAAATTGTGTTTACTTCATTTCTTAGTGTATGAAAATAGGTTTTCTTGTTCCCGTTGCAATCTTACATTGAAGTCTTTGTGAATCACACAAGATCTTATCCTTGTGATAGTTTGGTGGCATTTGTAATTTGATTTATCAGAAGTTCTTTCATTTGATAGTGAAATAAACAAATTTAAAATCACTTTACTCTTAGTATGATGACAAGATTGTTTGTTAGTCTTTGAGGGTATCTTCGGTGTGATAAAACAAAGGCTGATAATGTTCAATTAACTTTTACAATTTGAGCCTTCATTTTGGATTCTTAAAGTTTGTGTGAAAATGTGCTTATTTAGGCCTCCATTAAAGCACACCTTCTAGTTAAAGGAACATTTTAGTTGTTCAAGCATTATATTAATCAAGCCTTCAATTTTTTGTAAAATATCTCAAGGATCCGGTGAATCTAGTTCATTATGCCTCACCTCCCACAAAAATGCATTTATAAACAATGAAACCTACCCAGATTACCCTTGTTTGTCCACTATGTGTACAAATGCATAATTTATATTACCAAAACATGCAAAATAAATCATGTTTTCATTGTCTTTAGTATCCTAATCCTTTCTTAGAAAATATATCCATTATCTAGGTGATAACTCGTGAGAGTTAGATTTTTTTGTATTGATCATGTTTTCTTCAAGGTCTTCTTAATAACTTTGCAAAGAAGGACATCTCCGTCACCTCCACAAACAACAAAGAGGCTACAAAAGGGTCCTCTTACCCTAGTTGAAAGGCACAACTATAAAGTAGTGAGGATAGATCAAATCCTTTTAAGGGTGCTATCCATTTCTCCACATTTGAGTGACAAAGAGCAAGTTTTATTTCTTCCCACTACAAAGTGACACACAACATGATCTCGCTTGTCTCTAAGATTCTGTCAAATGTGTGATGTTTCTTAGCTTCTGAGGGAAAATCAATTTTGGTACCAACACTGTCTAGTGCTGTTTTGGGAGATTGTGGTTGCAGTTCATATTTAGACCCTGGTAAACATTTCTTAAATGCTCTAAGTGCTAGTACATTGTTTCAACATCATCCTGTGTTCAAACTTGTAAGAAGTGTTCAAATTTACAAGTGTTGTGTGCAATATTTCCAGTTTCTATAGTTATTCCACTAAGTTTCATTGACAAATATAGGTAAGGGAAGGTCAAACGATTCCCATTTCTAGTTTCTAGAGTTGACAAACATTTGACAGATCATATTTTTTAGTGCATTTACACAACTAAGGTGGAAGTCCATAGTGGTGACTCCATGTTAATTTTTTTTTTTTTATAAATACCAAAGTCTTAACCTCTGTCAAGTGAGATTTGTTTCTAATATTTATAAAGATGGAAGGAAGAAGATCTTTCTTCACTAAGGATCTTACTTGGACATTGTTTTGAGATCTAGGAAAAACAATGTCGGAAGGAAGAAGATCCTAGAGACTTGTTGGATATCGAAGTCAAGAAAAGAGATCTCCATTGATGAAAGTGATCAACCTATCATTGAATATTTTCATTCAAGTGTTTTTGAATAAGATAGTCTTTTTGTGGAATTAATTTCTCCATCTGGAGAGGGGCCTTCATTTGAATTTCAAAACTTTACTTCTCATTTTGCCCCTGTGTTTTCCAAAGTTGATAGGGTTTTCAAGAAACAAATCCTTTAGGGGATATCCATTTTGAAAGTTATACTCCTATGTTTCAAAGACCCCTTGTCCCTTATCAGTTTGATTCTCCTCCAAGGTCACCTCCTCAAAACAACATGGCCCATCCCCCACCCAGACCTCCTTTTGTTGTAAATACCTTTGGTCCTATAAATTTTAGAGGGATGGTTGGTTATCCAAATGCAGTTCCTCAAGATGTAAGAAATAGACTACCAAATTTCCAAGGAAATAATGTTATAACTAGTGATCAACACTTAAATATTTTTATCAACATGATGGAAGACTTTGAGATTGAATTTGAAGATGTATATATCAAATAGAAGAAGATGAAAGGGACTTGTAGAAAGCTTTTCCAGATAATTCCATTGATTCTTGGACAGAAATGAATAATGCATTTAGATTGCAGTATGGTGAAAAAATGGACCCTAGGTTTCTTTTTCAGAATTTGAAAATATAAAAAAGAATCCTAATGAATCAGTGCATGATTTCAACACTAGATTTAATAAGACATTGAGGAGATTGCCTATAAGTTTAAGGCCATGTGATGAATCTTGTCTTATAAAGTATTCATATGCATTTGATAAGAAATATGCTTACTATTTGAGGGACCAAAACCCTACCAATTTGAAGATGGCCTTCACTATGGCTATGCAAATTGAAAATAACATTAAAGCAATTGGAAAACATCATAAGCGGGAAGGTGTGAAATCGGTTAACTCGGAAAAACCTCAAGAATGTAAGGTTGCTGATTGGGAGGAAGTTGTGAAAACTTTGGTAGGGGATGTCAAAGAAATATCATACGAATTAGCCCAAGTAGAGAAAGGAATTAGGAAGAGTTAACAAGGTCAGCGTAAGAAACAAGACCAAGACATATTTGCAAATCATCCTAGAAATGAGCAGAGATATGATGATAGAGGAAAGGGACGTATTGGATTTTGAAATAAATAGCCCTAGGCTAAGGAAAACCAAATGGTGCCCGATCCTTTGGTTGTTAGAGTTGATGTTATTAAAGAAACATATGTAATTTATTGGTTTGACAGATGTTTCATGCCCCATGATCCATGTTAAGTAGATCAACAAGTAGAAGAGGAAGCTGATGATGATGCATGCATGAAGGAGTTCTCTACAAGCTCACACTAAGGAGAAACTTCAACCGAGGTAAAAATTATTAGAACTGTTGTTGATTTTGGGATTACATTCATGAAAACCTCTTTTTCCTCCCTCTCATACTTTAGAAATAGATATTGTACTAGCTTTTGAATTTCCCAATAATGACTTTGAATATTTAAGATATTTAATGATAAATAATTATGATGGATGAATCCCATCCGAGGAGGATAGGAATTTAAAGATGAATGCTTTGGTGTTTCTCAAGAAAGGGATTATAATACTAGGAGTAGAGTTGTCAAAGTAGTAGGGCCTCAAGCCAAACCTAAAACTCCATTGCTTACTAGTATTCCTATAGAGGCTCCTAAAAAAGATACACCTTCCAAAGGCCTTAATGTCCCAAAGAAGATTCATACTTCTCCTCATGCCCAAACAGTCAAAAATCATGTGCCATCCGATGAGTTTTTAATATCCCTTATAATGCCACCTTGCCAAAGTGTGTTCCATATGACATTACCCAAGTTTTGAGTCAAATAAAAGTTAGTGTTCAAATTATTCACTGCTTAACATTCCTAAGCACAAGAAGAGGGAATTTGAGTATTTGGGATTGAAAGAAGAGAAGAGTACCCAGAAGAAATGTAAACATTGTGGAGACTCCTCCAATAATTGAAGAACTAGAAACACCACCAGCATTGGAAGAACTAGGTGAACCACCCGAGGCTTATTTTGGAACACCCGTGGTAGAGTCTCACTAAATGTAGATCCATTCTTCACCACTCGATCATTAAGGATAGATTACTACAGAACTATATGTTTGATTCGGGAGCATCATGCAATGTTATGGGTCTAGAAGTCATGAATGAATTAGATATCAAAGTAACAACAACATATGTGAATAAAAGTGCCATGGATTCAAGAGAGGTTCCATTAGTGGGATGTGTGAAAGGTTTGGTGGTACATATTGAAGATTATCTAGGTAGGAACTTGAAATTTGATGTTGTTATTGTTGATTGCCTAGCCAAGTGGGGTATGTTATTGTCTAGAAAATGGGCTTCACATGCTGGTGGGAATGTTCAAATGGATATTTCCTATGCCACCATCCCAATTGAGGCTAGCCTTGTCAAGTTTTACGGAGTAAATGAGATTTTTCTCCTCATTGAAGATCCTAACAATGCATCTTATGAAATGTGTTGGTACCCAGATTTAATCTCCTTCACAACTTAAGCCGCATCATAGATTTTACAAGACACTCGTGAGGCGGATAAATGGTTTATATGTCATTTTGTATCCGGGAAGAAATTTATTTGACTTGTTCACACTTAGGCTTTAAATAAGTGTGTAGCACCTTGGAAGGATTTGATCTAATCCTCACTATTTTAGGTTTTGCCTATCAACCAAGGTAAGAGAACCTATATTGTAGCCTCTGTTTTGTGAAGGAGGTGAAAATATCCTTGTACTGTATAGATTATATGGAGATGGCCTTGAGAAAACATGATCAATTTCCCATTATTCAAACTCAATAGAGTTGTCACTACTAAATGATGGAAATGCTTTCAAGACAAGGCTAAGGCTACTAAAGACATGGTATGATCTTGATTTGCTTTGTGCATTTTTGTAAATGGATTGTATTCTTTTGTTGACACACAATATAATGCAAGGGTATTATAGATAGGATGAGTTAATTTGAAATGAATTTTGGGGTGGGAGATATTCAGACAAGACTAAAAAGAATTTTCCAACTTCTCTAAGGAGCTTTGTAAAACTTGAAAGACTCAGACAACAAAAATTATTCAAAGAGGTTAAGGTGTTCCTTCAACTAGGATATGTGCATCAAATGGAAGCCCAAATCTGCACTCTTCCACACAATATCTGATGATTTATCACAAAATCTTGAGTTAAATGAATCAGCAAAGCATTTAGAAATTTCTATTCTATCAGACCTAAGGTACCCCCAAAGGTTTACAATCAAATCTATATCAAGGAAAGTAGAGTGAATTTAAATTTGTTTATCCCTTCATCAGATGAAAGCTCTTCTGATTCTAGAATTGCAAATGCCACTAAGTTGTTACCAGAATTAGATCTACATGATCAAAAGGAAATTCCAAACACCAGATTGCAACAGGAGCAAGAAACACAAATTGAAAACATTCTGAAACATAAGTAAATGCAAATTTTACCAAGAGACAACACAAAATAATCCATAGTGACCAAATTTATCAGCATGGGAATGTTATAAGAATAATCTCAGAGCTTATTAGTTGCTATACATCTACAACCAACCTAACATGATACAAATTTTATACAAAAGGAGTTAAAATGGTTCTCAAGTGGTTTCTCAGAGAATGGGCTTCTTCCAAGATTTTCCCGTGAAATTTCTATGTTTCTCCGACCATTTGCATGAAAATTCATGCAATATATAACTTTCACTCACTCACTCACTTTGCCCCTCAAATCTTCCCTCCAAAAGTGGAATATTCAAAGCACCTTTGCTTTGCAATATTTCTAGAAAATGACATTTAACAAACTTGTAAAAAGTTTCCATTGTTCTTTCAAAAGGTGAATCATTACAAAATTTCATCATTCTTCAAAGTGGAAGCACATTTTTCATTCCCCACACATGTAGACCCCTTTCATTTCATTATTTCATCTTTTCCTTTCCCAATTTTTTACTCTACAACTTTGGATCTGGTAATTCACATTTTTCATGAATTAGAGTAAAAATTCATTTGAAATGTGCTTTGGATTCACAAATTGAGCCCCAAAATTGATTAATTCAAACCCTATAAGCCAAGATGACACAAATTGGTAAAAAATTTGATGAAGATTGATGTAAAAATGCATCTTCAAACTTCCTAGAGCTCAAATGGTGGCCAAATTGGTGAAATGCACAGCTACCGTTGATCCGTTCCTTAATTTAAAATTTGACCCCTTCACGTGGTAGATTTGGGTAAAAACGGGCCTCGAGACGTCTTTCTACCTTTTACTACTTTTTAAAAATTTACAAAATTTCTTGATTTCCTTCACCACTCCACCTTTACGATTTGGGTCTAACACATGATGCAATATGACCTGATACAAATGCGGCTCAATTTTACACATTTTACATATTTTTAGAGAAAGGAAAAAATTTCAATTTTCCTCTACGGCTCCTTCTTCCCGCAAGACACATGTCCTCATATGATTTGGTGAAGGGCAGCACTATCATTTCATATTTTAATCATATTTCGTAAAAGAAAATTTTTAACATTTCCTCCGCCAACCCGCACCTCTGCTATTGACTTCTCAAATGAATTTTGATGTTTTACCCTCAAGCTTGCAGGTTAGTTTGATACTTTGAGTAATTTGAATACAAGAGGAAAAATTTCCAAGTTGCCCCCGATGGGCCACCTCCCTGCCTCTTTGACGTTTCAAACTACCACATGTCACCACAGCGCACCTAGAGGTGGTCCCAAAAATTTGATACCTTGAACAAGTGCGGGCTCTCCACATGTCCCTGCTCCGGTGAGATTAGTACAAATGCTTGAATCTAAGTGGAAGGAACCATGTGTCATACTCGAGCCGAGTCTCTTTTGGCCATTGAAAATTCTAAGTAAAATGCAAAGCAAGTGGAGGCCTCCACGTGTCATCCTGGCACTTCTTTAAGATGGTGCACAAAGCAAAGACCTTGAATGAGCAAGAGCTCACCACGTGTCCTTTTCCACCAAATTGCTTCAATCGCATAAAAATTTTCCATCGAGACAAGCAAAGTGGAAGCCTCCATGTGTCCTCTTGCCACTACTTGAAAGTTAGACGAAAAATTTAATTCTCAAACGAACGTCGTTCATCCATGTGGACATATTTTACGAGTTGAGGCACTGTTATAGAATTTTTGAAGTATTTAGCTGAGCCGCGTCCAACCAAAAGGTACCACATCCCTTGTAGATGCAAGGATGCAAGTTTTACTGGGAGAAAATGCCCATCAAACCATAAAAGACACAAACACGAGCATTTGAGCCTAAAAATTAATTTTTCTTCAATGACAGGGAGTTTAGATTGTTGTAAGGCTCAAACACGATCCTTAAGGACACATCAACTCATCCTTCTTCAACTATTTCAAGGAAAAAACGTTAAGAACACAAATTCTGAATGTGGCAATAGAGGGAATGGGAAAATGTGAAATTTTGAAAGGATAGAGCCCAAGGAACCCAAAATATAGACCTTTTCCAGAGGAACAAAGAAACTAGGATAAAAATATGGACCCAAACATGATCTTTGACCCAAGGGCGATTAAAAGCAATAACAAAGACCAGCCAAGCACAATCATGGGGAAGGATAAAATGACAGAGGTCAGAATCAATAAATTTCCAAGTGCGAAATGGGGCGAGACAATTTTTAGCATCAACACGGGATCGAACTCGGGGATGGGCACTCCCAAAGTGAGTTCCACAAGAACAAAAGTAGACCAAGTGCGAAAATATATATTGGGAAAATGGAGTCATGTGCTAAAACACCAAATAACTAACCAATAAACCAACAAAAAGGTATAGCACACACAAAGGCAAACCAAAAACTGACCAAAATAACAAAAAATAAAGCAGAAACAAAAAACGTACACTATACAAGTGATATGCAAACTTCAGTTTTGGGGATCAATCCAAGAAATGCTTCAAATTTCTACCATTAATAGGAAGCTCAAGCAATTCCCCATCTAGGTCCTTGAGGAAAAAATTATTCTCACCAATTCTTATGTTAATTGAATATGGGCCCATCCATAAAGCATCAAATTTACCATGCTTGCCCTTATCTTCATGCCTACTATCCCACAACAACACAAGATCTCCAATACTGAAATCTCTTGGGGTTACCTTCTTATCAAACAACTTCTTCATTCTCTCTCTGAATTTGACATGCCTCTGATGGGATGCTCTTCTTACTTCATCAAGTTCAACAATCTGATTAATCCTTGCTTCATATGAACTGATTTCTTGATCTTCAAGTTGTTGAACAAACTGAAATGAAGACAACTGCAGATGCAAGGGCAATAGAGCTTGTGTTCCATATACCAATTCAAATGGGATTTTACTAGTAGCTCTTTTGGTAGTGATCCTATTAGCCCAAACAACAAACTTTAGTTGTTCACCCCACTTCTTCTTGTTTAATTCCAAAGTCCTTTTAATAATCTTCAACAAGTTTTTATTGTTGGACTCATCCTGTCCATTTCCTTGTGGATTGTAGTTAGAAGCATATGTCAACTTTATTCCATATTCTTTGCACATTGCCACTAAAGGTCCAGCTCTGAAACTCATGGCATTATCAGCAACAATCTTGACTGGCACTCCAAATCTGCGAGATGATATGATTCAATATGAAGAATATTACAACTTGGTGCATTACCTTCCTAGTGGGGATTGCTTCCACCCATTTTGTGAAGAAATCAGTAGCTACCAAAATCCATTTATGTCCAGCACTTGATGAATTAGATATTTCACCAATGAATTCCAGCCCCCATTGTTTGAAAGGAGCTTCAATTGATACAGGTTGCAAAGGAAGGGAGCTTGAAGCTTTCATTCTTTCGAGAAATGCTGACAACTCTCACATCTTCTAACCAACTGAGTTGCATCTTTAAAAAGAGTTGGCCACCAATAACCAGCCCTCAAAATCTTGTGTGTAGTAACCCTCCCAAAAAATGTCCTCCACAAACTCCCCCATGGAAATCAGCAATTATTTTGGGAGCTTCATCTTCAGTCACACATCTCAAGAGGATTCCTTAGGGTTCTTCCAAGCCAACCCAAAGTTTGTAATGATATATTTTTGAGAAGCCAGCTTGAGAGCTCTTTTCTAATTTTTATTCAAATGTCCAAGGTAGCATAGGTGTCTGAGATAATAGATTACATCCTTGTACCACTCAGAGTTCAACAATTTTTCAAGAACATCTACCCTCTCTTCTTCTACTTCATTTACTTCAGCATTCTACAAATTACTTTCAGCCATGAGCTTGGCAAGACCCAAACCTCTTACTAGCTTTGTGGTCTGAATGTCCATATCATACTCCTGTAATTTGTTAACCCACCTGCATCTTTTTCTTGAAATCTCCATCTCTGATAAGACATCTTTTACCATTGTGTGAGGAACATAAGCAACAACTTTGGAACTCAAAATATAAGGTCTGAAAACCTTAGTTTCTTTCACCAATGCAAAGGCCTGCTTCTCCATGATTGTGTATTTTAACTCAGCTGCTTGCAATTCCTTACTAAATAAGGAAATAGGTCTTTCAGCTCCATCATCATCCTTTTGCAACAAAATAGATGCAATGGTGTGCTCAGAAGAAAAGGAGAAGATTTGGAAAGGTTTCTTGTAATTTGGGGCTGCTAGAACAGGAGCATGCTTCAATGCTTCCTTGATTCCATCAAAATATTTAAGGTAGCCTCTTCCCACCTAATATTTTGGTCCTTATTTAACATGGAAGTTATGGGTAGAGTCAACTAAACTAAATTAGACACAAAACTTGTAATTAAATTGATCTCGAACAAGGAAGGATTGGATTCCTCTCTTAGTCTTTGGAACCAGGATCTTGTTGATAGCTTCTATCCTTTGTGGATCAATCATAACTCCTTCTTTAGACACAATGTAACCAAGTATTTTTGCTCTTTACACTCCAAAATGGCACTTCTTTGGATTGAGTGAAATGTCATATTCTCTACATATGCTTAGCATTCTTTCCAAATGTTGTAAGTGGTCAATTCTCTTGCTAGAAATAACTAGTAATATCATCTTGATAAACAACAATAAAATCATTGATATAACTAGAAAAAGAAACATCCATGGCCCTTTGAAAAGTAGCTCTAGCATTCATTAAACCAAAGGGCATCCTGACAAAAACATATGTTCCCCACGGAGTAGTAAAGGTAGTTTTAATCCTCTCTGATTCTTTGACAACAACTTGGTTATAACCGGAGAAACCATCCAAAGTAGAAAGCATTTTAGAACCAGTCACTAATTGTAACATGTTTTTGAAGTTTGGTAGAGGATAATCATCTTTTATTAATGCTCTATTTAGATTTCTGAAATCCACACAAAGTCTGATATATCCATTTTTCTTTATGACCAGCACCAAGTTTTGTAACCCAAGAATAATACCTTGTGGGTTGAATGATTCTTCCATCTCTCAAAATTTTCAATTCCTCTTGCATTTTGAGAGAAAGGAGTGGGTTAATTGGCCTTTTCTTCTATGTAAATGGTTTGGCATCTTTCTCAAGAGGGATCTCATGTTGAAATAAGTATTCGCTATATGATTTTATCCCGGAATAAGACAATTCTAAAAGCAGTCTTGATATTGCTTCAACAATTAGAGGTAGGACTGTTTTTCTTTCTTGTTTAGACCACTCCCTAACCAAAGTTTCCTTGGCTTCTCCTTTTTACCAAGTCATGCTCTTCAACATCTCTAGATACAAACATGTTTCTATTGATTACACAATAAGCATTGTACAAATTTGACTCAAGAGTAACCAGCCATCTAGGGATGGTGTTAGTCTTCAATTGAATGATATCCTTTCCAAACAAGTTTTATTTTCAATGAACATTACACACCAATGGTTCCAAATCAATATGTTGATCCACAAACTCACCTTACTTCTGCAAAAACCTTTGAACTTGAGCATCATCATCAAACACTTGCCAATGCTTGATGTTATCCAAGACTTTAGGCCGAGTGAGTATCTCAACATCATATTCATAATACGGAGAAATGGTACAGTTGTAAAATCTAGACCCCAAAACCGCTAGCTTATCAAGTAATCATATTTATAATTTTTTCATGATGAAGAATTTTGAAGGAATCAAAGATCTCAATCGGATCCCAAACTACGTGTTTGTGTTGTTTCATCGTTGATTTTTCATTGCATACATTTTTCTAACTTGTTTGTAAACAACCTTAGAATCTCCCTTTACAACAACATCTTTTACACCATACTTCTAAGAAATCCTCAGCCCTAACAATAATGCCTCATACTCAGCTATGTTATTGGTGCATTCAAAGTTAATTTTGAAAGAAAAAACAAATTCCCCTTTCCTTGGAGAGATCAAAACAACACCAGCACCATTACCAAATTTGGAGCAAGCCCCATCAAATAACAAAGTCCATGGAAAGCCTACTTTTTCAAGACACTTAGACCGATCCATCTTGTGCTCCTTACAATTAGAAAATCCAACTAAATTATCAACATCATAAGAAGCATTGTTTAGATCCTCAATTAGATGCACCATCTTCTTATCTCCATATAATTTTACAAGGCTGCCTTCAATGGGAATGGTGGAAAAATAAATATCCATTTGAACACTCCCTCCAACACTTGTAGCCCACTTTCTTGACAATAACATACCCCATTTGGTAGGGCAATCAACAATTACAACATCAAGTTTCAAATTCTTACCTGGATAGGCTGCAAGTTGCACCACCAAACCTTTGACACACCCAACAACTGGCACTTCCATAAAATCCATGGTAGTACACTTGCCATATGCTGATGTTACTTTGATATCTAACTCATTCATAACTTCCAAAGGCATGAAATTACATGATGCCCTGGAGTCAAATATGCAATTATATAACAACATGTCCTTGATGATCAAAGTTGTGAAGAAAGGGTCAACACTCACCTGAGATTTAACCAAGGATGTTCCCAAATATACCTCTGGTGGTTCAACGACATTCACCTTCCTCTTCACGGAAGCCTTCTCCTCTTTCAATCCCAAATACTCAAGTGCTCTCGCCTTGTGCTCAGAATTCTAAGCAGCTCAACAATTTTAACACTAACCTAGATTTGGCTCAAAACTTGAGCAATGTTATAGGAATATATTTAGGCATAAAAATAGTAGAAGGAGGGCTAGAAATTTCATCAGATGACACAAGGTTTTTAACATTTTGAGCATGGGGTGAAGCATAAATTTTACTTGGGATAGCAGGGCTCTTAGCAGATGTTTATTTCTTAGGAACTTCTTTTGGGATATTAGAAAGCAATGGGGTTTTATTCTTGGCCTGAAGCCCACTCCCTTGACAACCTTACTTCTTGTGTTATACTCCTTCTTGGGCAACCACATCATTCATAAGTAACTTCCTATCCTCTTCGAGGGTATAACTCCATCATACTTCTTGATCATCAACGCCGTTAAGTATTCAAAATCATTATTGGGCAGCACAAAGTATTATACATTATCGATTTATAAAACATGAGAAGGAGGAATAAGATGTACCGTTAGATGCAATCCCAAAATCTAGCAAAGTAGTCCATGCACTTATCACTTCAGTGGATGTTGCTCCTTGACATGAGTGTGTAGGGTAGTCCATCATACAAGAATCATCATCCATATTATAATCATCAACTTCCTCTTCAATTTTCTGATCTGTTCCACATGGAGGATGGGGTAATAAACATCTATCACACCAGTCAATCTGATTTGCATCATCAACAACAACCACTCTAGCATTTAACGGATCAGGAACAACCTTACTTTCCTTGGCCTGAGATTTTCTATTTCCAAATCCCATAGGTCCTTTACCTTTGTCATCAAATATCTGCTCATTCCTATGGTGATTGCCAAATCTATCTTGTGCTTGCTACCTAGGCTGACCTTGTGAAGTTTGTCCAATTCCTTTCTCAGCTCTTGCCAACTTATAGGAAATATCTTTGACAACCCTTGTCAAATTTTTTACCACTTCCTCCAAGTCTATACTCTTGTTATCTTTAGGCTTGTCATGGTTTACCAATTTAACTCCATCTCTTAGGAGGTTTCCCAAAACCTTGATATTGTTCTCATTTGAAGTGCCATGGTGAAGGCTTGCCTTAAATTGCAGGATTATTGTCCCTCAAGTAATATGCAGCCTTCCTGTCAAATGCATCAAAATATTTTACTAAAAAGATTCATCACATGGTCTTAAATTTACCAAAGAATCTCCTCAAAGTTTTATTGAACCTTGTGTTGAAGTCATGGGCCGATTCATTTGGGTTCGTCTTGATATTCTCAAAATTTGATAAGAGAAATGTGGGATCAATTTTGTCACCATATTACAGCCTAAATGTGTTTTGCATTTCAGTCCATAAATAAATAGAAATATTTGGCAAGGCCTTGTACCAATCCCTAGCATCCTCCTCTAAAATGTGGACAAAAATTTAATGTACACATCCTAAAATCCTATTTCAAAATCCTTCATCATATTAATAAAAAGTTTCAAATGTTGATCACCTATTATGGCATTGTTCCTTGGAACTTTGGCAATCTACTTCTAACATCCCGAGGCACAACATTAGGATAGCCAACCATTCCCCTAAAATTTATTGGGCCAAAGTTATTGACCACAATTGGAGGCCTAGGTGGAGGTAATCTTAGCGGTGACACAAGATGATGAGGAGTAAAAGGTATTTGGGGCTCAAGAATGTGGTTCACAAGATTGGTATTCAGTAGTTGTGGATTTTCTTGGAAAGTTTTACTATAATTGAAACACATGGGTGCAGATTGAGAAGGAACTCACGTGTACAACAAAAGGACCGCACTAGTTAAAGTAAACAATTTTATGAGAAGATTGCTTAAATTAGAATCACTTGGAAGAAGAGTGATAATCTCTCGTTAAAGGATGATATCTCTCACCGGTGGATATACCTTTGCTTTATTTTTATCCTTCAACAACCTTCCAAACTTTTCTTTCCTCTAAAACTGTCTTTCCAAATTCTTGAAATAGCTTTCTACTTGGGTCCCTCCTGAAGAGAGATCTTCTTCCTTCCAGGTTTGTAGATTTATATGACACACTTCACTTAATGTATGATAAGGTACTGGTATTTATCAAAATATAATAGCCAGGAGTCGCCACTAAGGACTTTCACCCTAGTTTGTGCAAATGCACTATGAAGATCTATCAAATGACTGCAAATATTAGCACTATGCAAAGCTTGAACAAATCTGATTTTCTTTCACTCAATTTATCAACTATTGTGAAAATTTTGAAACAAAAAATTGGAGACACTTGAACATATCAAACTCATAATTCTACTCTCATTCTTTAGTATAAATCTAATCAGAAACTGATGCTTAGTAATATAGTTACACACAAACCACATAAAATGTATTATTATGGTCTAGAAACTTTAAATTCTTTCAAAGAGTCCCCATAAATGACGCCATTTGGGTGCCTTGTGAGACTCAAAATAATATGAACTAGAATTAGATTAAAAAATTAGTCTGGATATTGCATTCTTCATCCCCGGTAATGGTGCCATTCGGGTGTTGGTACCCAAATATAATCTCCTTTGCAACTTGAGCTGCATCATGGATTTTACAACAAACTCAGAGGCAGGTAAATTTTTTATATGTCATTTTGTAGCTAGGGAAGCAATTTATATGACTTGTTAACACTCAAGCTTTAAAGAAGTGGGTAGCACCTTGGAAGGATTTGATCTAATCCTCACTATTTTAGGTTGTGCCTATCAACCAAGGTAAGAGAACCTATATTATAGCCTCTATTTTGTGAAGGAGGTGAAAATATCCTTGTACTGTGTAGATTGTATGGAGATGGCCTTGAGAAAACATGATCAATTTCCCATTATTCAAACTCAACAGAGCTGTCACTACTTAAATGATGGAAATGCTTTTAAGACAAGGCTACGGCTACTAAAGACATGTTATGATCTGATTTACTTTGTCCATTTTTGTAAATGGTTTGTATTCTTTTGTTGACACACAATATAATGCAGGGGTATTATAGGTAGGATGAGTTAATTTGAAATGAATTTTGGGGTGGGAGATATTCAGACAAGACTAACTAGAATTTGCCAACTTCTTTGAGGACCTTTGCAAAACTTGAAAGACTCAGACAACAAAAATTCTTCAAAGAGGTTAAGGTGTTCCTTCAACTAGGATATGTGCATCAAATGGAAGCCCAGATCTACACTCTTCCACACAATATCTGATGATTTATCATAAAATCTTGAGTTAAATGAATCAACAAAGCATTTATAAATTTCTATTCTATTAGACCTAAGGTACCCCAAAGGTTTACAATCAAATCTATATCAAGGAAAGCAGAGTGAATTTAAATTTGTTTATCCCTTCATCAGATGAAAGCTCTTCTGATTCTGGAATTGCAAATGCCACTAAGTTGTTACCAGAATTAGATATGCATGATCAAAAGGAAATTCCAAACACCATATTGCAACAAGAGCAAGAAACACAAATTGAAAACATTCTAAAACATAAGTAAATGCAAATTTTACCAAGAGACAACACAAAATAATCTAGAATGACCAAATTTATTAGTAGGGGAATGTTATAAGAACAATCTCAGAGCTTGTTAGTGGCTATACATCTGTAACCAACCTAACATGATACAAATTTGATGTAAAAAGGAGTTAAAATGGTTCTCAGGTGGTTTCTCAAAGAATGGGCTTCTTCCTGATTTTCCCGTGAAAATTCTAAGTCTCTCGACCATTTGTGTGAAAAATTCATGTAATATATAACTTTCACTCACACACTCACTTTGTCCCTCAAATCTTCCCTCCAAAAGTGGAATACTCAAGCATCTTTGCTTGACAATATTTCTAGAAAATGACATTTAAAAACTTGCAAAACGTTAGTAGTTGTTCTTTCAAAAGGTGAATCATTACAAAACTTTCATCATTATTCAAAGTGGAAGCATGTTTTTCATTCCCCACGCATGTAAACCCCTTTCATTTCATTATTTAAAATTTTCCTTCTTCAATTTTTTTACTCGCAACTTTGGATCTTGTAATTCATGGTTTTCACAAATCGAGTAAAAATTCATTATAAATGTGCGTTGGATTCCAAAATTTAGCTCCCAAATTGATTAATTCGGACCCTAGAGGCCAAGACGACATGAATTGGTAAAAATTCAATGAAGATTGATGCAAAACGCATCTCTAAACTTCCTAGAGCTCAAATGGTGGCCAAATTGGTGAAATGTATAGCTACCGCCGATCTATTTCTCAACTTCAAATTTGAGCCCTTCACTTGGTAGATCCGGTTAAAAATCGGCCGCAGGATGTCTTTTTACCTTTTTATACCTTTTGAATATTTACAAAATTTCTTGATTTCCTCCACCACTCCGCCTTTTCAATTTGGGTCTAACACGTGGCGCAATATGACTGGATACAGAGTCATAACTCAATTTTACACATTTTGCATCGTTTTAGACAAAGGAAAAAATTTCAAATTTCCTTTGTGGCTACACCTTCCCATAAGACACATGTCCTCATATGACTGGCTATTGGGCAGCACTATGATTTCATATTTTAATCATATTTCACAAAATAAAATTTTTAACATTTCCTCCACTAGCCTGCACATCCGCTATTGAATTCTTAAATGAATTTTGACTTTTTACCCTCGTGGATTATGGGTTAGTTTGATACTTTGAGTCATTTGAATACAAGAGGAAATTTTTCCAAGTTTCCCCTAATGGTCCGCCTCCCCACCTCTTGGAATTTTCAAACTGCCATGTGACACCATGGCACACCTTGAGGTAGTCCCAAAAATTTGATACCTTGAATGAGCGTGGGCTTGCTACATGTCATGTTCCAGTGAGATTTGTTTGAACGTTTGAAGCTCAGTAGAAGGCACAACATGTCATACTCTAAGACATTATCCTTTTGGTTTTTGAAAAGTCTAAGTAAAATGCAAAGCGAGTGGAGGCCTCCATGTGTCATCCTGGCACTTCTTTAAGATGGTGCCCAAAGCAGAGACCCTAAATGAGTGTGAGCTCACCATGTGTCCTGTTCCACCAAACTGCTCCAACTACATAAAAAATTTGTCCAAGTCTGGGCCAAGCAATGGAAGCCTCCACATGTCCTCCTGGCGCTACTTCAAAGTCAGACCAAAAAGTTGATTCTCAAATGAGCATCGTTCACCCACGTGGACATATTTCGAGTTGAGGCCTTTTATAGAATTTTTGAAGTATTTAGCTGAGCCACATCCAACCAAAAGGTGCCACGTCCCTTATAGATGCAAGGATGCAAGTTTGACCAGGAGAAAACACCCATCAAACCGTAAAATACAGAAACACGAGCATTTGAGCCTGAAAATGAATTTTTCTTCAATGACAGAGAGTTTAGATTGTTGCAAGGCTCAAACACGATCCTTAGGGACACATCAAATCATCCTTCTTCAAGTATTTCAAGGTAGAAACATCAAGAACATAAATTCTGACTGTGGCAATAGAGGGAATGGGAAAATGTGAATTTTTGAAAGGACAGAGCCAGGAACCCAAAATATAGACCTTTTCCAAAGGAACAAAGAAACTAGGAGAAAAATATGGACCTATACATGATATTTTCCCTGGGGAAGACTAAAAATGGTAACAAAGACCAACCAAGCACAATCATGGGGAAGGATAAAATGACAGAGGCCATAAATCAATAAATTTCCAAGGGCACAAATGGGGCGAGACAATTTTGAGCACCAACAAAGTCTTGTCCACAAGTGTTGATACTGATAACTTTGTTGGATTTGCTGATGGGAAAGAGAACAAAATGTATCAATGTAAAAGTCTTGAACAAGTAGGCTCTTCATGGACTTTGTTGTTTGATGGAGCTTGCTCCAAATTTGGAAATGGTCTGGTGTAGTTTCGATTTCTCCAAGCTTGGAAGAGTTTTTTTTTTCTTTCAAACTTAACTTTATGTGTAATAAAAACATTGCTGAGTATGAAGCATTGTTGTTAGGTTTGATAATTTCTTGGAAATACTATGTTAAAGATATCATTGTTATAGGATATTCAAAACTAATTGTCAAAAAATCGAGAGAATGAAATGGTACAACCATGCAACTGGGAATTGATTGATATGTTTGATTCGTTTAATATTGTGCATCATGATAGGAAGTTCAATGTTATGGTAGATAAACTTTCAGTATTGGGATCTCGGTTTGATAGTTGTGTAATGTCCCCATATTGTGAATATGATGTTGAAGTGTTAACAAGGCCATCTATCCCTGACAACATTAAACATTGGCAATTTTTTTATGATGATGCTCAGGTCAAAATATTTCTACAGAAAAAGGGATTTTTTTATTAGTGTATTGATTGAGAGCCAATGGTGTGTGCAACAGAGGGTAAAGAAACTTTGTTTGGAAAAGACATCATCTAACTGAAAACTAATACCATTCCTAGAGGACTAGTTGCTCTTGAATCAAACTTTGATAATGTTGATTGCATTATTAATAGGCATATAGCAGCCTCAAGGGATGTTGAGGAGCATGACCTCGGTACAAAGGAGAAACCAAGGAAGATCTAGTTGGGAAGCAATATAAACAAGGAGGAAAATAGTCCTATGTCCAATTGTTGAAGAAATATAAGGATTTCCTAGCTTGGTCTAATGTTGAATTGAAAACATATAGAGAGGATTTGTTTCATAATGAAATTACTTTGCAATCTAATGCAAAACCATTCAGACAGAAGCAAAGGCCGATTAATCCACTTCTTTCTATGATGATGCAAGATGAATTAAAAAATTTAAGAGATGGAGGGATCATTCAACCAACAAGGTATTCTTCTTGGGTTGCAAACTTAGTGCAAGATAGAAAAAATAATTGTGATATTAGGATGTGTGTAGATTCTAGAAATATAAATAGAGCATCAATGAAGGATAATTATCCTTTACCAAACATGGAAAACATGCTGTAATTAGTGACTAGTTCTCGAGTTGCTTTCCACCTTGGATTGTTTTTGTGGCTATAATCGAGTGGTTGTGACAGAATCGTAAAGAATTCGAGACAACCTTTACCACTCCTTGGGGAACTTATGTCTATGTTAGAATGCCCTTTGGTTTGATGAATGCTGGAGCAACCTTTCAAAGAGTAATGGATGTTGTTTTTGTTGGTTACATTAATGATTTTATTGTTGTTTACCAAGATGATGTGACTGTGTTTTCCAAAAAGAGAAGTGATCACTTGCAGCACTTGGAAAAAATGCTAATAAGATGCAGAGAGTATGACATTTCACTCAATCCAAAGAAGTATCATTTCAGAGTGCAAAAGGCCAAGTTGCTTGGTCACATTGTATCAAAGGATGGTGTAATGATTGATCCTAAAAGGGTAGAGGCCATCAACAAGGTCCCAATTCCAAGAACCAAGAAGGGAATTTAGTCCTTCTTTGGGAAAATAAACTTTATCAGAAGATTCATATCAAACTTTGCTGAATTGACCATTCCAATTACTTGCATGCTAAAGAAGGACCAAGTTATCAAATGGGAAGAGGTTTTCATTTAGGCTTTCAATGGGATCAAAGAAGCATTAAAGCATGCCCTTGTTTTAGTAGCTCCAGATTATAAGAATCCTTTTCAAATGTTTTCTTTTGCTTCAGATAACACTATTACATCTATCTTGTTGCGTAGAAGGATGATGAAGGGGATAAGAGGCCAATTTCCTTTTTCAGTAAGGCATTGCAAGGGGCTGAGTTGAAGTACACCATTATGGAGAAGCAAGCATTTTCCTTGGTAAAAGAAACAAAGGTTTTCAGACCTTACATTTTGAGCTCTAAATTTTTGCTTATGTTCCCCACACCATGGTGAAAGATGTCTTATCAGAGATGGAGGTCTCAAGAAAAAGATGCAGATGGGTGAACAAGTTGCAGGAGTATGACATGGATATCCAAACCATGAAATTGGTAAGAGGTTTGGGCTTAGCTAAGCTTATGGCTAAGAGAAACTTGCAAACTATTGAGGTGAATGAAGTAGAAGAAGGAAGGGTGGATGTCCTTGAAAATTTGATTAGTTCTGAATGGTATAAAGATATAATTTTTTATCTCAAACATCTATACTACCTCAAGTATTTGAGTAAAAATAAAAAAGAGCTCTTAAGTTGGCTTCCTAGAAATAGGTCGTTACTGATTTTGGGTTAGCTTGGAAGAACCCTAAGGGATTTCTCTTAAGATGCATTCTGCGAAGATGAAGCCCCCAAGATAATTGTTGGTCTCCATGGAGGAGTTTGTGGGGGCATTTTTCTAGAAGAGTCACATCACAAAATATCTTGAGGCCTAGTTATTGGTGGCCAACTCTTTTCAAAGATACAAATTTGTTGGTTAGAAGATGTGAGAGTTGCAAACATTTTCTAGAAGACCGAAAGTTGTAAGCTCCCTTCCTTTACAACATGTATCAATTGAATCCTTGTTCAAGCAATGGTGAATGGATTTCATTTGTGAGATTTCAGACCCTTCAAGTGTTGGCCATAAGTGGATTCTTGGAGCCATTGATTACTTCACTAACTCTGGGTGGAGGAAATCCCCACAAAGAGAGAAACACACCAAATTGTCATGGACTTCATGCTAAACCATATCATCTGCAGGTTTGGAGTTCTAGTTAAAATTATTGCTAAAAATGCCATGATCTTTAGAGCTAAACATTTGGTGGCAATGTGTAAAGAATTTGGGATAAATTTGACATATACCTCTAACTATAACCTTGAGGGAAATGGACAAGCAGATTCCAACAATTAAAATATATTAAATATCATTAAGAGAACCTTGGAGCTGAACAAAAGGAAATGGGGTGACCAGTTGAATTTTTCTTTTTGGGCTGATACAATTACTTTTAAAAGAGCTACTTGGAAAATTTTGTTTGAATTGGTGTATGGAACTCAAGCTCTACTTTGTGTATGTAATTGTCCTCATATCAGTTTATTCAACAACTCCAAAAGATCAAGAAGTTAGTCCATATGATGCTTGTATTAACAAGATTATTGAGTTGGATGAAGAGAAAAGGGCATCCTATCGGTGGCATGTGAAGTTCGAGAGAAAATTTGAAGAAACTATTTGATAAAAAGATGACACCTAGAGCTTTTAGCATTGGGGATCTTATGCTATTATGGGATAACATGCATGAATATAAGGGAAATCATGTTAAATTTTATGCATTATGGATGGGCCCTTACTCCATTAACATTTGAATTAGTCAACATACCTTCTTCTTGAAAGAATTGGATGGGGAATTAATTGAAATTCCTATTAATGGCAGACATTTGAAGAATTTCCTTGATTGATTCCCTGAAATCAAGGTGAGCATCATTTGTATAGTGTATAGTTTGTTGGTTATTTTATATCTTTTATGTTTATGCTCATTACGGTCCTTCGTGACCTGGTTTTGCTTGTTTCTCAGTTCATTTTTAGGAGATGGTTCTGGTTTTCTACTCTGCAAGATGAATTCTTTACCGAATGGGTATTTTTGGAACTTGGTATGTTATTTGGTTTGTGTGGCACTCATAGGGAGTGCCCATCCTCGAGTAGGAGTCGATGTTGGTGTTCAAATTTGTCTCACCCCATTTTTAATTAAAATTGCTTAGTTTTCTTCCTCTGTCATGTTTTTTATATCCACGTGTTGGTGCTTGAAATAATATGTCCTCCATTTGGTTGCCTTGATTATTCCCTTCCTTGGTCGAAGATCACATAAATATCTAGAATTTGTTTTTTGTTTCTCTGTCCATCTGAAGGTGTCTGTAAACCAAGTGTAAAACTCAGTTGTTCATCTTCTTCGATTTTTGCGGTTGTGTGTTGCTGTCCCCTGTAACTTTCTGTCCCAAATACCTAAAGAAATGTGAATGGATGTAGCTCAGAGGATCATGTTTGAACCTTATAACATCTCCAAATTCTCTGTCCTTCAAGAAAATTTCATCTCCGGGCTCAAATGGTGGTTTCCATACATTTATACAGCTTTGATTGGTTTGTTTTCCCCATCAAATTTACATCTTTGCATCAGTCGAAACGTGGCCCTTTTTGGTTGGATGCGGCTTGGTGGGGTACTCTAAAAACTCTATGGAATGTTTCAACCCAAAACTTTTACATGCAGAGGAATATCGCTTGTTTGAAGAATCACCTTTTAGTTTGGCCAAAGAGTTGCACCAAGGGGATACGTGGAGGATTCCATAGCTTTACCAAGACTTAGAAATTTTTTTCATGCAATCGATACGCTTTTGATGGGCCATGGACACATGGTCGGTTGGTGGTTAATTGAGGATCTGCTACAGGGTCCCACCTTAACAATTACGAAAGAGGGATAGGTGGAGGCTTCCTCCAACTCCGCTCTATAATTAAACTATTTAAAAAAAAAATCTAAGGCCTGGGACACATGGTCATCCCAAGCTATATCAGGGTCTCCACTCTTGGGGACCATCTTGAAGTTGTGCCATAAGGACACGTTAAGGTTTCTATCGGGCCTTCCTTTACTTAGACTTTTAAAGAAACTTCCTGTTATCACCGAATCACAGCACCCTTATGTTTATACAAGTGCATATACTTGAACTCACGGTGTGATTGGATAACATGGGTACCATCTCCAAGTTGTGGGACTTGCTACTTGAGATAGACCTCCAGAGAAAGTTGGTTCTTGCTCCTAAACTACCTGCCACAATCTACTCTAATGTAGGATAAGCTAGCTATTCTAATCTAAATTTCCAAGGGACCAGGGAGAGAGAATGCATAAAATGATAGCCTACACTAAAGCGGTGATACACCAGAAAAGGAGGGTGTGAGAGTAGTCTCCAAATGTGTGAAATACAGAGGCAAAGTGCACACTAGAAGAGGTGATGACAGTTCACCATAATCTAGCAAAATGCATTCACAACAATATTCCAAGCATACACAATGATAATGAATCCCTGCAAGAACATAATAAATAGACACAATATTCTTATAGAAAGATCAAAGGGGCAAGAAGAATGCAAGAAAACACAGCAGGGGGAGATACATCCACAAACTGGTATTTTATTGCTTCATGATATGCACAGTTCAATCTATTACAAGATAAGGGCCTGGATCACCATGCAAGGAGTCCACTACAAGGGCCTGCAACACACTGGCTTCACAAAGCAATTTTGGTAGAGCTTTGCTACCCAAAAACTCTCTTTTTACAATGAGCCCAACACTCCAATTTATAGAAAAATGAGAAGGAGAAGAGAAGGGAAAATGGAAATCCTGAAATCTGTCCTTCAACCACCTATAAGAGGCATTAAATTGAGTGAAATGATTGTATATTACTTGCAAAAGGCTCCCCATACTGTCCCATGTGCTGCAGCAGAGAAAGAATGATGACCATGCCTCTTAATTGCACTCCCAACTACCAAATAAAACACTGTTCTGAACCCGGCAATGTTTTCTTAAAAATCTCAATCAATTTCTTATCAAATCTAGAATTTCTTGATTTTTTTGCATCGGGCTCAGAACCACGATTCAAACGGTACCAATTTTATGCGATTTCTTTAAGAAATGCAAAAGTTATGGCCTTCTCGAAAGTGCGGGAAACTATTTTGGGCCTAGCAGTGTTTTTTGTCATTTGATGGGAATGAGCATTAACCGACTGGAGCCCAATATGTTTCCTTATTGAAATATATCTACTCTCATCAAAAATAAGAAATCCATTTTTTTTGGTGTAGAGGACATCGTGTTTGCTCGTTCAAAAGTCCAATTTTGTGAAAATCGGAGCTCGGAGTCAAAAGTTATGGCCCTTTGAAGTTTCAGGAGCCAAACGTTGACTTTTCTTCTCTGCCTTTGGCCACTTCAAATTTTCGTGTCCCACGCATCCCTTTGTCCCAAATGTCCCAGTGCTGCATGGGACAAATTCTTCCGAACCGCCCGAAATGGGCTTCCATGTCCCTTTTTTGCCGGTGACACGTGGCGTGATCTGATTGGCTTTCGGCTCCTTCGGCTATCCGTGTCCCGCGCGTCCCTTTGTCCCACTTGTCTCAGTGCTGAAGTTCCCTATTTCGGCCGAACCGGCTGGTTCTCGTACACTCGTCCCAACTGTCCCGGACTATTTGGGACAAATTTTCCCGATTCGCCCGGTTCGGCCGGTTCGCGCCCTTTTGTCCCAAATGTACCCGGCATTTAAAGTTCTCGTTTCACCAATCCGCCGGTTCGCAGATTTGTGTACCTTCGGCCCAACTGTCCCGGGCTACCTTAAGTCTTTTCGGCCGACTTGCATCCTCCGCGTACTAATTGCCTAGATGTCCCAGACTGCCTGTTTCAACAGTTAGTCAATTTTTTCCATTTTTCGGCCAGTTCGGATTTCGCGTCCCGCGCGTCCCTTTGTCCCACTTGTCCCAAATGCTGCATAGACCGCCTGGTGGCCTTTCGGCCGGTTCGCGCCCAGATGTCCCTCATGTCCCGACTACCTGGGGACTAAGACTTAGCCATTTTTCACAATTTTTTCTGGCCCGAGCCTTTTTTTTGCAATTTTTCTTACTTTTCCTCATAACTTTCTCTCTTCTACTTGGACAGGGGAGTTAGAAAAATATGAGGGGACCCTAGAAACATGACTTTTCACCCTGAATCAATATAATTTCTTGGGACTAAAGAATTTGATGCATGTTATCAAAATTTACCTTGGGGGTGAATTTTGGATAACAATTTGGCGACTCAGCGGGGTACCTGCCTGCTAGGTAGAACGGCCAGCTGCTTGTAGCAATCCATTGGGCATGGAGTCTGTTTGATAACCTCTCAGCTGATCTGAAATTTGAAAACCTGTGTCCTTGAGCCATTGAAACATTCGTTGAGCTGGTTTTCCTGTGGCTGCAATTCTTTTCCAGGAGCTTGATGAACTGCAAACATGCACATACTAGAAGCAATAGGACATGTGCACAAGCACTTAGGGAAATAAAAACTACTCTAACAGTAGTACAATGTGCATAAGCACTTAGAGGAATGGAAATTTTAAATTAATATTTACAAGGGTGAAAATCTATCTTTTTAGTAAAGAACGTTTGAGATAGATCCCATGACCGGAATCAGTAATTCTTCACCATCCAACTTAGCCGGAAAGCATTGCTACTTTGCATTCGATGATCATGTACGGGCCACTCCAGATGGCATCAAACTTGGAGTGCTTTTCCGGTTTTGCACGATCAAGCATCCCACTTCAAGCACCAAATCTCCAGCTTGTAATATCCTCGGCATTAGATTTCTTGTCAAAACTCTTTTTGACCAATGCTTTATCCTTTTCTATGGTCTCGTATGCATTGCGTCTCTTGTCTCTTCTAATTCCATCAGCTCTGCATACCTGATTTCCATAGGTTCAAACTCAGCTAGTTCCAACTGTTTCATGAGCTCCAACGCTGGCAACTCAAGTGATATAGGTAGAACTGCTTCTTTCTCGTATACAAGCTTGTATGGAGAGCTTCTTGTAGACCTCTTGGGTGTGATCCTATCGGCCCATAGGGCTGATTTGAGCTTTGAGTGCCAAGTCCTCTGATTCTCATCAAGAGTCCTCCTGATGATTCTTAGTAGATTCTTGTTTGTAGACTCGGCTTGGCCATTACCTTGAGGGTAATAGTTCGATGAGGTGCTGAGATACACATAATTCTTGACAGCCCATTCAATGATCTTTGTGCCAAGGAATGCCAATGCATTGTCTGATATGATAGTGGTAGGGGCACCAAACCTCGTGACTATCCCTTCATAGAAATCTAAGATATTAGATTCATTTGCCTCCTTGAGTGCCACTGCCTCAGTCCACTTGGTGAAATAGTCTGATGGTGTTAGAATCCACTTGTGACCTTGACTCAAATTGGGATTGATAACCCCAATGAAGTCCAATCCCCATTGCATGAATGACTGATTTACTGAAATTGGAAAAAGGGGCAGCGTTGCTAACCTTTCTTTCCCCATGAAGAATGCACATTTCTTGCATTTCTTGACCCATGAATAGCAATCGTTGAACACAGTAGGCCAATAGTAACCAGCTTTCATGATTTTGAGAGCTGTCACTCGCGGAGCAAAGTGGCCTCCTGCTTCCCCGTCATGGAACTCGTGTAGGATCTTCTCAACTTGACCTGTTCCAATGCATCTTAATAGAACTCCATTGATGTCCTTTTTAAACAAAACTCCGTCAACAAGCA
Source organism: Taxus wallichiana var. yunnanensis (assembly GCA_018340775.1). Classification (NCBI taxonomy): domain Eukaryota; kingdom Viridiplantae; phylum Streptophyta; class Pinopsida; order Cupressales; family Taxaceae; genus Taxus; species Taxus wallichiana. The sequence continues at coordinate 243,042,465 of CM031239.1, read as the reverse complement.
CATATGGAATGGCTTGTAATCTGAAGTATCTCCTCTTTGCTTTGCTCACTGAGGGCACAATCTGTCTCAAGGTAATGCACCAAGTCTTGAGTCCAACATGGGATGGGTGCATCATCAGCTGGTTGTTCTTGATCATTCTGTAGTAGCAAGACAACATCCTCTTCACTTTTTGACTCGTCTGGTTGTTTGGAAGCGAGCTGCTCACACAAGCCTTTGCCACGAACTAGCTTGGTCACTTTGATTTCAATACCATATTCCATTACCCGAGTGATCCAACCTGCTCTCTTCTCATTTAAATCCTTGTTTAAGAGGAAGTCCTTGACGCCAGCATGAGACACCAGCAGTTGAATCTTATTGTTTGAGACCAAATGTCTGAACTTCTTCAAGCTCCTGATGATAGCAAGGACATGCTTTTCGATGAAAGAATATTTTATTTCGTAATCTTCCAAGGTTTGACTAAAGAATGCTATGGGCTGTTCTGAACCTTCTCTATTCAGCTGTGTCAAGATAGCTGAGATTGTGTCTGATCCTCCAAACGCATACAACATGAAGTCTTTTGAAAAGTCTCGGTTGATAAGAGTTGGAGCTTGTGATATTGCATGCTTGATGTTTTCAAAACTCTCTTTTCCTTCTGCTGTCCATTTGAATGCCAGACTCTTCTTCAACATCATAGTTAGAGGCTTCACAAGAGTGGCAAAATTAGGCATAAATCTGCGGACAAAGTTTATCCTTCCTAAGAAGCTTTGGAGAGATTTCTTGTGGTGTGGCAATGGAAGCATTTGGATGGCTTCAACCCTTTCAGGATCAATTGTTAGCCCTTCCCTAGAGACAATGTGGCCCAACAGTTTGCCTTCGTGTGCCAAGAATACACACTTCTTTGGATTCAATGACACTCCGAACCTTCTACACCTCTAAAATACTTGTCTGAGGTGAAAGAGATGGTCTGCTGCATTCTTTGAGAAGATAGTGATATCATCTAGGTATACCAGCACTATATTGTTGATTAAGCCTTTGAATGCCATATCCATAGCTTGTTGAAATGTTGCTCCGGCATTTGATACCCAAATGGAATCTTCTTGTAAGCATACGTGCCCCATTTTGTAGTGAAGGCCGTCTTGAATTGATCTTCTTCTTTTACCATTATCTGATTATAGCCTGAATATCCATCTAGCAATGAAAACCTTTTTGAACCAGCTACAACCTGCAATATTTGTTCCATTGATGGAAGCGGATAATGATCTTTGAGTGATGCTCTATTTAGATCACGAAAGTCCACACGCAATCTTATTTCTCGTTTCTCTTTCTTACAAAGCACCAAGTTTGCAACCCAACTTGAGTGTTTGATGGGAAAGATGATACTAGCCTTAATGAGCTTGCTTAACTCTTTTCTCATGAGAGGCTCGATATGAGGATTTACTGGCCTTTGCTTTTGCCTGATAGGCTTGGATTTTGGGTCCAACTCAATATTATATTGTGCCAACTTTGGATTGAAACCTCTTAAATCTTTGTAAGTCCAAGAGAAGACATCTGGGAATTCTTGACAAAGCTGAACAAAATCAGATTTCTCTTGTGGAGTACTTACTTTGCCAATTTGCAATGTCTTACCTTCATCTACTAAAATAGGCTCCGAATCTTCACCCTTTACTTGAATGTTCGCTTTCTCCTTCCGGAACTCGATCGTTTGGGTTGAAGATTGACTCCAAGGTTATAAGACCTTTTGGCAATTTTTTAGTCCTCACTGCACCACTTGGTCACCATATCGCTGCTCTAGCTTGTCTTGATTTCTAGCAGAGAACTCACTTCTTCTTGTAGGAAATTGACAATTTTCTCGATCATTCTCGAAGACTTGTCAACTTGTGTTGTTGTTATCTGGAACAGCCTGGTCTCACAACCACTTTGATATGAGGCTGAGATTTTTCACTTCTGATACTTTCTACAACATCAAACGCAGCCCCAATTGTTGCTAGCCTGTCAGCAGCTTCATTCTTTTTCCTTGGGATGGAATTGATGCTAAAAGCTTCAAAATCTTCAATAAGATCCCATACCCGATTTTTGTAGCAACTGATCATTCTTGGCAGCATTTTTTCCTTTGACTTGGTTTACGATCAGCTCACTATGACCAAATACTTGTAAATTCTCGATGCATTTCTTCTTTGCCCAAAATGTAGTCCATGAATTAATGTTTCATACTCACTGTGTGGTTTGAACAGAAAACGGAAACGGAAGGCCGAGTAATACCTTATACCTTGCGGTGAAATGAGCATAGCTCCTCCTCCCGCACCTTGTCTACTCCTTGACCCATCAAAGAACAATTGCCATACTTCATTCATGTCTTTATGATCTGGCTTGGTGATCGGGAGAGGTTGATTCTCTTCGTGTAAACAATAAACTCCTAGCTCGGATTCTTCTATTTCTCAATAGGGATCAAAAGCATGCACCTTGCTTGCCCATTCATCAAGAGTGAAATATGGGATGCTTCCAACCTTGGTTTCAGCCTTCATCGGTGCTTGGATAATCTTCTTGATCAAACCTGAACAGCTTGGTATTGATTTGCCTTGGAGTGTAAGGCTCAATGTGAAAGTTCAAAATAGGTTCAGACCTAATTGTGGCTTTGGTTCCATACCTTGTTCTGAACAACATGTGTGACCAATCCGCTGAAAGATAGCCTCCAATTTTAGCAGTGAAGTCTCTTGACAAGCACAATACAAAGAGTGGTGGTAGGTCTATGACTGACACATCTTGTAACACTGTTACATTAGGACATGCATGCAGTGTGAGGCTCAAACCTTTGATTACTCCAACCGTTGTCACTGCTGTCCCATCTAATTGCACTACACCCTTGGAGATGACTTCATATTGGAGTCCTAGCTGATCAGCTATTTGCTTGGGCATTACTGAACTACTGGCCCCAGAGTCAATCATGTAATTATGTACCAACCTATCTCCTATGATCAATGAAACATAAAATGGAGGGGGCTTCAACATTTTACCTTGCTGACCTCCATGATTTCCTTCAGGCTGGGTAGTATTTGTGAGTACCTTCTCTTACATTTGGACCTGTTGATTAGAAGTTGACCAGTCCTTCATGGCAGCTTGTAGCAAATCTCTTTGTCCTGGGATAGATAGTGATTCCCACATTGATATGTTTACATTTGTCTTCTTCATCTGATCAATGATACTGAATGGAGATGAAGTATCCCTCTGCTGTCCCTTGGCCTGCGCATTCATTCCTTGCAAATGAATGGCAGCAGCTGGCATCTGAGTTGGTTTAGGAGCTGGTTTGGATGCTCCTTGTATGTTTGGAACTACAGTTTTCTTGCCAGCAGCTTGTGGAGTGGTAGAAGGTTGTAGATCACTCGAAGCCAATGGATGTTCTTCACCCAAATTTCTCCTCTTTGACCTTGTGTTGGCTGCAACACTTTGAGAGGGTATTTGATTCATACCACAGAAATCTTCAGCCTACCAATTGACAAGAGTAGTTTCGTTCGGAGATGTTCCTTGCTGAGGTGCCCCTTGCTGCTGGTCTTCTTCGTGGCTGGACTCTTGCGACCCACCAATGGTTTGCACCATTAGAGCCTGATTTAATGCACCGTTAAAGCACATTGATTGGTTATGTGGCTGACTGCATGGGAAACACCAATCATATTCTTGGGCCATGTTATTTTGGACTGGCACCAAAGCTCTGGATGCAGATGTAACATTGGGGTTATAGGGCTGAAATGGTCTATTAGCGGGAGGCCTTGCTTGATTCTGATTTGCAGCTAGATTGGGTGGTCTTTGAGGTTGATATGGTTGCCTGTTAGGCTGAGCTTGAGGCTGATATGGTCTAGCACTTTGAGCTTGCTGTCTTTTGATAGTAACCAGCTCATTTCCCAAATTTTGCAATTGTTTCATGACCTCTTGGAGTTCGTTTGAAGCATTAGAGGATGAGGTAGAAGTCTCATTTGAACTTTGATTTCTAGGAGTGGGAATAGGAGCCAAAGTGGGTGCTTGACTAGTGCTTGGATTTTCTAAGTTCGGATACAAGGGCATGGGAGGCCTAGGAGCCAGTTTACCAGCTTGAATAAGACAGTTTTCAGCCCTAATGGCAATGCTATAAGCAGCAGGTAAGGTTGTGCCTCCCATAGATTGAATTAACATAGAAATATCAGAATTCAAAGCTTTAAGGTAATATAGAAAAGCACCTTCTGCTGTTGGCCTGACTGCCACTGGAATCCTATCCCAAGACCTTTGAAATCTGAAGTTGAAGTCAGTCAGCTGCTCGTTGGGGGCTCTCTTGATAGTTGTCAATTGTTCTAGTAGAGACAAGTTGTCTCCCTTCTCTCCAAACTACTCATGGAGAACTATGCACAACTGATTCCAATTTGTGATAGAACCACTGTAAGGCTCCTGAACCATTGCAATGCCTTCCCTTTGAATGAAGATGCCAGCAATTTGACAGACACATCCATTTCATTTATCTCTTGGATTGCACAGATGTTAGCAATGTCTTTGACATGATCACCAAGAGTGGTATGATTTTCTCCAGTGAAAAATGGAATGTTCTTCAATGCTGCAATTGGAACTGGATTCTGTGCATTGAGGGCAAGTGGGCTGCTACTAGTGAAATTGACAAAGGGATTTAGTGGTTGTGCCATTCTGATTGGCATGAGAACCCTTGTTGATGCGAGAAAAGGTCTACCAGGTGGAGGTGTAGACAAAGTCTGATTAGGTGGAGATGGAGATCTTTGAGCTCTTCTTCCCCTTCTTTCTCTACCCGGAGATAGGTGCAGATAAACAAACAGTCCTTCCTCCCTAGTTCTTGATCTGGTCTGTATTCTTCTCATAAATTTGCCAGGCTTGGACTGCTGAAACCAGCGGATTATGCCTCTTTGGGAGTCGCCAGATGTGCGATTTTAAAGCTCCTTCAAAGCTGGAACTTACAATAAGTGCACATCAATCTTGTTGCAATGAAAGTGAATACCTCTAAGGTCCCACCGGCTTGTGTAACTCTTATCACCGAATAATAGCACCCTTATGTTTATACAAGTGCATATACTTGAACTCAAGGTGTGATTAGATAACATGGGTACTATCTCCAAGTTGTGGGACTTGCTACTTGAGATAGACCTCCAGAGAAAGCTGGTTCTTGCTCCTAAACTACCGCCACAATCTACTCTAATGTAGGATAAGGTAGTTGTTCTAGTCTAAATTTCCAAGGGACCAGGGAGAGAGAATGCATAAAATGAAAGCCTACACTAAAGCAGTGATACACCAGAAAAGTAGGGTGTGAGAGTAGTCTCCAAATGTGTGAAATACAAAGGCAAAGTGCACACTAGAAGAGGTGATGACAGTTCACCATAATCTAGCAAAATGCATTCACAACAATATTCCAAGCATACACAATGATAATGAATCCCTGCAAGAACATAATAAATAGACACAATATTCTTATAGAAAGATCAAAGGGGCAATAATAATGCAAGAAAACACAACAGGGGGAGATACATCCACAAACTGGTATTTTATTGCTTCATGATATGCACAGTTCAATCTATTACAAGATAAGGGCCTGGATCACCATACAAGGAGTCCACTACAAGGGCCTACAACACACTGGCTTCACAAAGCAATTTTTGTAGAGCTTTGCTACCGAAAAACTCTCTTTTTACAATGAGCCCAACACTCCAATTTATAGAAAAATGAGAAGGAGAAGAGAAGGGAAAATGAAAATCCCGAAATCTATCCTTCAACCACCTATAAGAGGCATTAAATTGAGTGAAATGATTGTAAATTACTTGCAAAAGGCTCCCCATATCTGTCCCATGTGCTACAGAAGAGAAAGAATGATGACCATGCCTCTTAATTGCACTCCCAACTACCAAATAAAACACTGCTCGAACTCGAAACGTTTTCTTAAAAATCTCAATCAATTTCTAATCAAATCTAGAATTTATTGATTTTTTTGCATTGGGCTCGGAACCACGATTCCAGCGGTACCAATTTTATGCGATTTCTTTGAGAAATACAAAATTTATGGCCTTCTCGAGTGCGGGCAAGCTATTTTGGGCCGGCAGGCATTTTTTGTCATTTGACGGAATGAGCATTAATCGACTGGAGCTGAATATGTTTCCTTATTGAAATATATCTACCCTCATCCAAAATAAAAATCCATTTTTTTGGTGTAGAGGACATCGTGCTCATTCCAGAAAGTCCAATTTTGTGAAAATCGGAGCTCGGAGTCAAAAGTTATGGCCGTTTGAAGTTTCATGGGCCAAACGTTGACTTTTCTTCTCTGCCTTCGTCCGCCGCTTTCGGATTTTCGCATCCCACGCATCCCTTTGTCCCAAATGTCCCAAAGTCTTTGCGTGGGAAAAATTATTCCCAACCACCCGAAATGGGCTCCCATGTCCCTTTTCTGCTAGTGACACGTGGCGTGATCTGATTGGCTTTCGGCTCCTTCGGCTATCCGCGTCCCGCGCGTCCCTTTGTCCCACTTGTCTCAGTGCTAAAGTTCCCTGTTTTGGCCAAACCGGCTGGTTTGTGTACTCTCGTCCCAATGCCCCAATCTGTTTGGGACAAATTTTCCCGATTCACCCGGTTCGGCCGGTTCGTGCCCTTTTGTCCCAACTGTCCCGGTACGAAAGTTCTCATTTCGGCCGATCCGGCCGGTTCGCGTACTTCACGTACCTTCGGCCCAACTGTTCGGGCTGCCTTAAGTCTTTTCGGCTGACTTGCATCCTCCGCGTACTAACTGCCCAGATGTCCCAGACTGCCTGTTTCAACAGTTAGTCAATTTTTTCCATTTTTCGGCCAGTTCGGATTTCCGCGTCCCACACGTCCCTTTGTCCCACTTGTCCCAAATGCTGCGTAGACCGCCTGGTGGCCTTTCGGCCGGTTCGCGCCCAGATGTCCCTCATGTCTCGACTTCTGGGACTAAGACTTAGCCATTTTTCACAATTTTTTCTGGCCCGAGCCTGGTTTTTTGCAATTTTTCTTACCTTTCCTCAGAACTTTCTCTCTTCTACTTGGACAGGGGAGTTAGAAAAATATGAGGGGACCCTAGAAACATGACTTTTCACCCTGAATCAATATAATTGCTTGGGACTAAAGAATTTGATGCATGTTATCAAAATTTACCTTGGGGGTGAATTTTGGATAACACTTCCTAGGGGCCTAAGACACATGGAGGCACCGCACATGTTTGGGGACCGACCCCGATTTTTATTTTGAAGAAGTGCCAAGAGGACACTTGGAGGCTTCCACTCACTCTTCGTTTTCGCTTGGACTTTTCAACAACCAAAGAAGACTGTCTCATACCTTAGACACATGGTGCCTTCAGTTGAACCTTCAATTTTTTAACAGACTCACTTGGATCGAGAAACATGTTGAATTCGTGCTTTTTGAGACATCTACTTTTGGGGACCATCTTAAAATGTGCCATTAAGATGCGTGGTAGTTTGAAAAGTCAAAAGGCGGGGAGGTGGGCCATTGGAGGTAACTTGGATTTTTTGCCTCTTATTGTCAAAAATATTAAAGTCATGAAAATGACCCACAATCCTAATAGATAATAATCAAAATTGGTTTTGAAAGGTCAACGGCTGAGTTACGGACTTTCGGGGGAAATTTGGAAAATTTTCCTTTTATGAAAAATGGGGTTAATGTGTAAAAAGGAAGCACGGTTCCATTTCGAACCACATAAGAAGCTAAAGGAAGAAGGGCAGGGCATCAGGGAAAATTTGGAAAAAAAATAATTTTTCTAAAATCAAGTTAAAATAGCAGAATCAAGCCATGGTTTCGTTGAACCCATATTGGGACACATGTCAATCCTATGTTTTCAAAGTCGAGAGGGCATAGCAAAATGAGAAATTTTGTGTTTTTTCCCAAACATTGTAATAGGTAAAAAAGAACCCCCAGGCCTGTCTTAACTCGGATCTCCCACGTGGATGATCCAAATTCAAAAGGGAAGTCGACAAAAACTATGCATATGTATCTGATTTTCTGCCATTTTTCTCTCGAAGCTTCTAGGGATGCGAATTTTCATGGTTTTTTTATCATTTCTTGGTGTCTCCTACATGTCAAATGAAGAGGAGAATTAATTTGATATCCTTATTTGGTGGGAAAGATCTGAAAATGTCTTATACCATTAAGATGTGATCTGACTATCGGATTTGATCTGATTTTCCAATCTTTCTTTCCTTAGCATGCAAGAAACTAGATTAAACAAATTAGAGGTGGAAGTAGTTGGCGCATAAAGTGAAGAGTGATTTACTAGGTAAAGAATTGAATGATGGAAATATTTGAAGAGATTTTCCTCTGAGCACCTGACAATTTTTTTCTAATTTGATTATGGGAATCATGATCAAAATTGTAACAAGCGATGGTGCTTTAAATGTCTTTTATTTTTGGGGGAAAAACTTTTTGTAGAAAAAATGTTATAAATTGCATGAATTTGTCATGCAAATGGTTGGAGTGTTAGATGTCGGGAGTTAATTCCTAAGAGAAAAGTTTGATAGAGCCCATCTTTTTGAGAAATCATTTGAGGAACCTGTTTATTTCTTTTGTCTTAAATTTGATCATGTCAAGGTGGTTGCAAGTGTACAGCTATTGAAAACCTCTAATATTTTTCTAGAAACTTTCCTTGCTGATTAATTTAATTAAATTTGAATTAATCAGTGTTGATTTTGAGAAAATTGTGTTTGCTTCATTTCTAAATGTATGCAAATAGTTTTTCTTGTTCCCATTGCAATCTTACATTGAAATCTGTGTGAATCACATGAGATCTTATCCTTGTGATAGTTTGGTGTCATTTACAATTTCATTTATTAGAAGAGCTTTCATTTGATAGTGAACTAAAAAAATTTAAAATCACTTTACTCCTAGCATGATGATAAGATTGTTTGTTAGCCTTTGAGGGTATCTTAGGCATGATAAAACAAAAGTTGATAATGTTCAATTAAGTTTTCCAATTTGAGCCTTCATTTTTTATTTTTAAAGTTTGTGTGAAAACATGCTGATCTGGGCCTCAATTGAAGCACACCTTCTCGTTAAAGGAACATTTTAGCTGTTCTCAAGCATTCTATTGATCAAGCCTTGCAATTTTTGTGAAATCTCTCAAAGATGTAGTGAATCAAGTTCATTCTTCCTCACCTCCCACCAAAATTTATTTTAAAACAACCAATCCTACCCATACTACCCCTATTTGTCCTGTGTGTGTACAAATGCATAATTTCTATTACCAAAACATGCAAAAGAAATATTTTTTTCATTTTCTTTAGTAGTCTGAACCTTGCTTAGAAAATATATCCAATATCTAGGATGACAACTTGGGAGATTTGTATTTTCTTTGTATTGATCATGTTTTCTTCAAGGTCTTCTTAATAACTTTGCAAAGAAGGACATCTCCATCTCCTCCAAAAACAACATGCTATAAAAGGGTCCTCTCACCCTAGTTGAAAGGCACAACCATAAAGTACTGAGGATAGATCAAATCCTCTTAATAGTGTTATCCTTTTCTCCACATATGAGTAATAAAGAGAAAGATGCATTTCTTTCCTGGATACAAAACAACACACAACATGATATGCTTATCTCTAAGCTTTCTTTCAGACTGCGATGTTGCTCAACTTTTGAGGGAGAATGAATTTGGGTACTAACAAGTGTAATCATATAAATATCTACAACACATTTACATGCATTATGGATTTCTCCTAGAGGAAATGAATAGGATTTTGTGCTATTTGGGTACCTTTTAGGGCATGAAATTAAAATCCTTTTTATATTTCGATTAGACATAATTTATAAGGATGGAATCTATATTTTCATGATTTTTGTAAGGGTTAACTATCATTTTCAAAAAAATTGTGGTTGTTTTTGTTTTATCCTAAATTAATTAAAATAATATATATTAACTGATTTTCCCAAATATTTGTTACCATATTGGATGGATATTGATTTTTGTGGTTGAAATTATTATTTAAAAGTATTTTTCGGTTTTGGTGAATGATTTTATGGTGAATTATAAAGATATTACACATTTCTCCCTAGGTTTTTAAGGATAAGTACATCTACTTTTGTGAAAATTAGATTTCATTTCACTTGGGTTTATTTGATTTCATTCTTTTTGAGTTGAAGTCCCAATAATGGATACTACATTTGTATCAAATATCCTATCCTCCAAACCTAGTGTTTTCATGATAGAAGGAAACAAATATTTTATAAAATATCAAAGGAGAAATAAAGTGTACCAACTAAGAGAGGAGGATAATATAGCCAACTAAGATCATCAAGAATCCATGCTCAATAATATTATTTTTGTGGAAGGAATATTGGCCAACATAATGACTGGTTGATCCATACCATTCAAGGATATAATGGTGAAAGGATATTTGTATAGGAATGAACACTAATTATCAACCATAAAAATTTAGAAATATAGGTACATCGTACAAAGAGTATATAGCCATTCTAGAGAAGACCCAATATGTCCTACCATTTGTAGAGTTCATCAAGTTTGAAATAATAAGAGTTTTAATTGGCAAAAGGTAAAAAAAAAACGTTAAGAAAGGGTTAAAACCTCCATAAGGAACCCACACCAAATATTATGGATCATGTCCATAAGGTCTTGCAGTAGAGAGTTATAAATTCCACAAGACAAATTTTTGAGCTTCAAACACATCACACACATGCCGGGAAATATTTAATCTATAATTTGAAAGAGATGGAGCCATGAATGATGAAGATTCAACCCTTAATCCCATTATTATACCAAATAGTCATCCTTATGAGATAATTATTGATATTCATTACTAATATTTAAATTATTTAATTATTTGATGAATTCAGAGGGTTGAAAATAAGGGTGATGAGCAACCAGAGAAAGTTAAAGGGATGGATGAAACTCCTTTCTTAAAGTGACATGATAATAATCAACTTGATGGTATGTTTATGACACTAAATCCTAAGAGTCAAGTTGAGGGTGTTCATGGCTTGTGTAAGAAGCACAAAGAGACACCATGCATATGCCAAAAATTATGGATGAAGTCAAGGTGTAAAAAGAAGAAGGAGAAGCTAAGGACAACGAAAGGTATGATATTGGAAATCACATTTCAAGTTTTTGGTGTCCTCATATATCGTTATCATATTTTTCTCATCATTAACATTATATTGGAAATGATGAAGTGAAGAGCACCCAAAGTGGAAAATATTTCATATATCCTTTGAGTTAGAAAGAATGGGAATTCTTCAATGGGATCCATGTTACTATAGCTAGTGAGCGTTTCATTCCATGTAGATGATTGGAAAGAAATTCTATGTGAAATCATTTGGAGTTGGTTGTGAATTCAAACTTTATTGTGAATGGTGGGATTTTACAATATTTCCTCATCATCCCTTGCACCATGAGCTTCCCACTACTAAATCCCACCTTCAAAATCACATGGAAAGTTATTATTTCTCTGCTTGCTGGTATTGAAATTATGGATTAGACACTTGAGATTCAATGGTTACACCCTTTGGTTTAATTTACCAAAAATTTAACTCTTGGGAATCGAGAATAGATCTTGGTGATCGAAAGGTTGTAATTTAATGCCCGATAAGTGGAAATCCTAAAGTTGCTACAAGTGAGAGAGGATAGAAGAAATTACTGGAAGAAGGAAATATCTATGGGCTAGACATGGTAAAATAAATCACTCAACTTTCAGTATTAAAATAATGGTTCTATCATACATATTTTCATCTCTTAATTTATGTACATACTCTTTGAATAAGTCTTCCAAGGAAAGTGGATGTTTATTTCATAAATATTACATTTGGTAATGAAAAAGATATATGTTATCTTTTTCCTTATGAATTATACCTAAACTTGAAATCGATGGAACCAATCTAGGTAGTATAAATCATATTTTATTAGATTAAAGGAATACTATGACAAAAAAATATTGTTGTTATCAAAGTTTTCCGTTTGACCAACATTAAATTTATATCCATACAAGCAACCTCAGGAATTCACAAGAGTAATTTTCACTTCTTTGGTGTTGTTAAAGATTTTTTATTCCTCATATATTTTTGTTTTTATGAAGAGTTTGAGGTATGATGATTGTTATCTCATTTTTTTGTTACTTTCCACATCAAAACTATCTAGTAAACCCCTTTTAATACAATCACCAATTTTTTATTTATCACAAGGGGAAGATAGTTTCATCTACCATCAAAGAGGGGATTATTTTGTTATTTTAGAAGAGTTTTCGGTCACTATAATGTTTATTTTGAGCAAGAAATTTCATTGGTACAACTAGAACTATATTTCGGATATTGTGAATGGAAATTTTAAAGCTCGTTATCTAAAGAGTTACAAATATTTATGAAATATTTTTTAATTTAGGTAAACCCTTGAAAATAAAAACGCACGAAAGAAAGATTTTACTTTTGATTTTTACTCCATTTTCTTATGGAAGAGAAGGAATTTGATGAGTTTGTATGAAGCAAGGGAGAGTTATAGAATGATATGTTTAAGGCATCCCAAGATTGATAAATATTCTTATTTTAATTTCTATATAATTCTAACCTTTGGTTAGATAAATGAACAAAAGGAAAAAGGAAAGGGGGAGAAATTATGATGAATTTACAAGTTGTAGATAAGAATGATGATGATTGTACTTTTTGATTTTATAGACTCATTAAGAATTATCAATTTCGTTTTGAATTCCTTATTTTATGTTCAACTGAGGAACACATTTTTTGGGGGTAAAGAGATCCAAATTTTAGAGGAAATTAACCTCAAATTTCACAAGATGGATTTAGGATTCCACTTGTAAATTGAATAAATCAGAATTTATAGGAGTGTTAAGCAAGGGAAGGTTAATTCTCTCCATGTTTAGGCCAAGATTTCTTTCGATTTTAATTGTATGCTATTTTTATTACTATTTCATCTTATGTACAAAATTGTCCTATCATTACTCTTTAATTTATTTTTCTTTATAATATTTCAGTTTGGTACTTGGTATCACATGGTTATAGGACTAAATTTTCAAACATCATATTTAGACTAACATTAAGATGCATGAAAAGTAGTGAATTTTAATTGTTTGAGTAACATTCCATCACATGTTGATGGAGAAATAAGATTTCAACTAAAAAGAGGGAACAAACCAGATTTGAAAGCTTCAATTTGGATAAAATTTAAGGTGAATTATGACTATGTAAGAAAATTTTATCCCCTCCACAATCTGATTTGTATTTGTAATAAGAAATATATTTCATGAAGATGACTATGAATCCATTCCTTTTTTATGATGGATACTACATCAGTTTGTAGGGATTTTTGTAAAAGTAAGCATGAAAAGAAATGTAATAGCATTGTTGTTTTTGAAGTGGAAGATGATGAAGACTTACATGAAGCAAAGGGAAGTAGAGGTATGTTTTTTTTTGGATGAAGATCCTTCATCTAATTGGAATAGGATCAAGATTATGGAAACACTTCAACATGTTGCTTTACTTTAATATTATTATACTTGAGCATATGAGCTTTTTATTTCTTCAGAAAGGTAATTTTTGGAAGATAGTACTATAATGTTCCATTTTTGACTTGAGAGCCTAAAAATGCACGTTTCATTTCCTTTTCCGTGGAAATGAATATTTTTTAAGAAAGGGAAGGAATTTCATTACATTTCATCTTTTTTTATTAAGTTTTATGTTTTTAGTATTTTCCTCAATTTTAGTAGGTTAGTTGTGTTGAAGAATTATAAATGAAAATTAAATGATTAAAATAAGCTTAAAGAAGTTGTTCCATTTCTAATTCACTATTGGTTCCAAGGTAAAGATATACGAGGATCATAAGAACTTTATTTACACCCCATTTTGGCTCAATTTATGTATAATTATTTTTACGGCATAATGCTCATTGGCTTTCAACTTAAGGATGAAACCCCTCTTGTGTGGAATTCCAAGTAAGATGAAAAATTTCCTTATGGTTTGATGGAGGAAATAATCCCTGTTGTGGGTAATTTGAATGTATTCTTGAAATAATTCTTGTAGATTTGGACCTAGGGAAATAAAGGAAATATCTACAAATGCTTTAGATGTATGTTGGATCTCTCCTAGAGTGGGAGACTAAGGTTTGGTGAGATTTGGGTTGCTTATAGGCGTGAACTATAAATCTAATTTGATATTCCTATTTAGCATAATTTATAATGTTCGAAAGTATTTTTGAATATTTTTGGTGATGTTTAACTATCATTTTTAGTGTTCATTTGTGAGTTTTATACCGCTGTCCTAAATTCATTTAAAACAATATATATTCAGCAATTTTATCTATTTGTAATTTCAAAATTCTCTGGATATTGATTTATTTTATTGAAATGATTATTTAAAACTATTTGAGAGTTGTGGATTATTCTTTTCTAGTTAATTCTAAAGCTCTCATACAGTTCACCCTAGGGTTTAATTGATAATTACAATTGTTTTTATAAAAATCAGATTTAATTTTACTTGGTTTTTTTTTTTTATTTCCTTCTTTCTCGATTGAAGTCACAAAGTAAGGGAGATTACATTCTCCCTCTCTTTTCATATTTCCTATTGCACATTTCATTACAATAATTTCATTACATTTTGGGTTAAATTTATTTTCCTATTTTGGGAATTCATTACACTCTATGTTAGAAGTTTCATTTTGTAGTGTGCCAACACCAAAAGAATGGGACACTACAAAATGAAGCTATTGCAATAAAGAAAAATGTTTGATTATACAATCATCTATATTTTCTATAATATTGAAATTTTTATTTCATACTTAAAAGGAGCACAATTGTTGGTTTTGTTTTGATTTTACCACATGCTATGAAAACGACATGTAGTTTAAGACCTCTTCATAGTAGTGGAGATGTTAGTGATGCATAAAGGCTCGCAAAACCCACCTAAATTTATTTTGCATGATTTTTATGATGCAATATGAGGTTTTGATGAGAATTATGAAGACATTTGATGCTGAGAAAGAATACCGAAAAGAGAGACTCATTTTCAAGTAGGTAAAGCATAAAATGTTGTAGGAGATAGATCAAGGATGTTCCATACTATATGGAAGGGTTAAGATTGTGTTGATGGTTTTGACCTAGTTTTAAGGCTTGGACAAAGTTGAAGTTTCATGTGCTAGTGTATGTAACAAAAATATAAACTTTTAGATAAGCATGTTATTACATTCAAATCACTAAAAAAATCCCATATTTTCACACAATCTATTAAGTACAATTTATCCTTATTATTTTGATAGTTTCAAAATCGATAGTAATTTTTGAAAGTGTTGTTTTGATTTATGAAATTAGTGTTGGAAGTTAATTAAATCTAAATAGCCTTTTATTGCAACATTTCATCCTTTTATCTATGTTAAAGAAACATTAAATCATAAAGGGAATGAAAACAATACTGCAATTAAAGTGAAATCATCTACTGCTAAAAATATGTACTTCTAAACATTTTACTATATTATAAAGAAAGGTAGACCGATTTATAATTTTCTAGATTATCAAAATTTGTTTCAACATAATTGATTCCCTAATATTCCATAATAATACTGGTCGGATAGTAGTGCTTGGGAAATGGAATTTTTTTTAGTGGTGATTTAGAAGGAGGATTTGAAATAAATAACAAAATGTGAATTTTATCTCACATTCCATTAATGAGATCACAAAAATTGGCATCACATCATCAGTTTGTACTCATGTTTATAAATTTGACAACCATTTTAGGAAATTTCATTTATTAATAATCCATAAAATCATTGTAAGTTACAATATTGAGAACATTTAGAAGTTGGTTATTTCAATTTGAAGGAATATAATTCAGATAGATGATTATGTTATGGCTACTAAGATCGTGTGTGTGTCTCAGACTTATGGTGCATCAAGTAATGTAGGGGCATTGAAATATTCTTTCATTTCACCTACATTACAAAATTTCCCCATATGTGATTCCAAATCATTTCATGGCTCATAAAATGAATCTTGCATTTAAAAAAAAATTCACATTTGAAAGTGGAAGGTATTACTCGTGACTCGTATACATATATGCACATTACTATGAAAATAATTGTATCGATACAAAAATTGTAATTGGTATGAAAGATTGTAAAAATGTTCTAAAATATTTGATATAATATGGATTTCCATGTATGAACTTACATATACAAATTTTGAAGACTACTCATCATCCTGTATGTTCTATGTTTAAATATTGTAGAGAAATTGAGAAGGAAATTATTTTTGTAACGTTTAACATATTTACCAAAGCATCACTTACATTATGTTGAATTCTACCCATGTTGAAAGAAATTAAAATTTTCAATTAAACATGTTGAAGATAGTACCATGTGTGTGTGTGTGTTTCGTATATACATACATACATGCATATACATACATACATACATACATACATACATACATACATATACACACACACACACACACACACACACACACACACACATACACACGCGCGCGCACACACACACACACACAGATATATATATATATATATATATATATATATATATATATATATATATATATATATATATATAATATGGTTGATATCATATGGTTGAGAAAATGGGTTTGTCAAACTTTACATATTTTGTAATTATCCAAACATAGTTTTAAATGGTGTCTATTTGAAATTGGAATATTTTTTATATCTATTAAGGTTCCTAATTACTATTTGAAATCTAATATTAAGAATTATTTTTGTATCTTTGTTAATTACATGGAGATACAACTACATACTTTTACAAAGAGTTGATTTAATAGGAAAAAAAATTGAAGTTCTTGTAACCCATGTTATAAATGACACTATTTTTTTAGATAAATGGATAAAATTGAGAAAGATTTTAGAAATATTATCTGAAAAAAATTGAGATCAATTTAAAATATTTGAATTGATTCTAGCTATAAGAGTAGTGAATCCGATATTTTGGAACATTATTGATGATCGTAGTGAAGAAATAGTAAATTATTTCTAAAATATATGACTAGTCCGATTAACCATTTCAGAAGTTTGTAGAGATAAATGGATTTGAAATTAAATGAATTTTACAAATAGATTTACCGATGTCTCATCAACCCATTTTGGAATTACAATGATTGATTAATATTAATATGTAAATGACCCCTTTGGAAAATGGAGCTATTAAAAGGATATCAAGAAAACAATATCCTAGTAGCATCCTATAGCTAGTGAATATTTTTTATTAGATGATATTTTCTAAAAATTATATTGTGTTCTCTGGAAGATAAACATGTATTTAGTGCATTGTATTTCGTTAAATCAAAACTTGACATAGATTCAAGGAAAATATGGAGATATGTTTGAGATTATATATTTTAGATTATCATATCGATATGTTTCATTATGAAAGGGAAATTTATATTATGATTTCATCCAATTACATAAGAGAAGTCACTAATATAGCGAAAAAAATGATTATCTTAATATCAAGTTAAGAAGTGAATACTCCTCTTAAATTATAGATACAAATGTCATTTATGAAGAAATGGTAGCTCAAGGATTGCTTTAGTTTCCCATATTATAACTTAGTATGTATTATAAATATTTATCATCATAACAATATTAATTTAAAATTGTTATAGTTATATATTTATGTTTCTTTGTATAATGTTTTCAGTATCTTTTTTCGATTTACAAATATGTAATTTATTATGATTTTATTATTTACATAATAGACATTATGGAAAAAAATTACCAACACAAATACGATATTATACTTCATATTCCTATGAAGAATGAAACACCGTAGATGTTATAAAAAAATTATATATTAATATAGTTGCATGGACTATTACAAAATCATTTACAAAACATAATTAATTTTTTACGAATATTATAATATAAGTAAACACACTCAATTATCATTTGTGCTAGCAACGAGGGGTGCATCTCATTATTTCAAATATCATAGATGATCTGTCTAGTATTGTACAAAATTATTATCATGTCGAATGTCTAACATGAAAAATTCAAAATATTGACCATGACACCTTATCCGTTCATTTTAAAGTTCTCTCCTATTCATGTGACCTTTACTCGGACTATCTTATGAACTCATGCAACCTATTGAGGTTTGTTTCATCTTCATTATAGATAAGAGGAAATTTATAAAGTGGTTTTGAATTATGTTTCATGTCCCGGGAATGGATAGAAGTTGATTTCATAGTGATATTAAGCTCTGATGTGCAATAGTGTTCTCGAGAGCATTGAATTGGATATGTTTAACCATATTGCATCCTCGGGACATCCTCCCCAAGTTTCTTGGAAAGGATCAACACATTTGGGAGTCTTGAAACATATAAATAAACCTGATCCAACACAGTTTAGGGAAAACCTGTGAAGGTAAATGATTTCAAGAACAATTCAACTAGGACTAGGATATTACGGGAACATGGAGTGAAGGATTCAAAGTGGGAAAATTCACCTTATCTTGAAGATTTTGGAAGTTTCAGGGGAGTTAAAAGATCATAAAATAAAATATGCAATTATCTTGAAGTCTGTATAATACAAATGTATTAATTTTTATCTATTATCGTACAACATTGTGGTAGTCTCGGTCACTCTTATTTCTCATTCATAACTAAATTTGAAAGATCAATAAATTATTAAATATTTTTGGGATTAACTCGGTGGATTATTTGGATTCAAAATAATATAAGGTTTCACCTTTGAAATCCATTTTTTTTTCTAGGAAGAAACATGCAAGCTCCTTGTAATAATTTTTCATTGGGATTATGACATCAACATCACGTAAAAGCTTGACAGATTCCAAACATTTTTATCCTTTATCCCTTGTCCCATGGTAAAATAGTGCATGAGGGACACAAAATTGTGCTTCATCTGTGCATTTTCTTCTTTCGTCACGTAAAACATGGGACTTGGGATTTTAGGTGAGCATAATGCAAACTCAATGTCCTTCCTCTTATCATGGACCACCTTGGTGCATTTTTCAAGAATTATTATCCCCTTTTCTTTACCACAAGTTGTTAGGGGATATGAGGGACAAAAATTGTTTCCACTTCCATAGGCTATTTTTCTTAAGATAAAAATCAGAACTACAAGTTTTTGAAGTGTTTGACATGAAAAATAAAGTTCATCTCAAAATTAGTCCCTCTCATCATGATAGTATAATCCTTGGTGCATTTTAAAGGTTGTGTTTCTCCTTTTCTTTTTCCCAAGGTGAAAGGGGACATGAGGCACAAAAATTTGAACTCCACTTATTTTAGTTATCCCTTGGAAATATGAATAACAACTATTGAGGCCCGATAGATTTTTTTCAACCCCTTTATCTCATGTTCATTAAACCCCTTTGCGTAAACTTGTCCTAATCTAGTGAAAATCACAACTAAAATCCCATTTTAGACCTTCACACCTCTTATTCCCTATTTTTAGGGTGTAACTACACATCAACCAACATTTGAACACACTTTCTTCTACTTGGATTAAGCATGAGTTAAGGTGTGCAATGTGAGAGAGAAATGTTGAGAAGAAGGAATTAACCACTTGTCTAGTTTTAAAATCCATATTTTCCCTCACAAGATCACTTTCATTTCTGTTATGCTTCAAGAATGTGCCTAAGAACTTGTATACTAAAAGGAAATTTCCTCGTATCTATCAAATCCCTTGTATATTTCTTGTGAAATTTAAATAGCATCTCCTTCTCAAAACTCCCTTCTACTGATTCTATCATTGTATCCAATGGTCATTTAGATTATTTTGTAATAACCAAATGATATTTCTTTTTATAAAAAAATATTTTTAGATAATTTTTTTGAGATTATAATCCTCTTAAAAACGGAGTGAAGCATCCTCATGAAATAGTTAAAAAATTAGGGCACTTATATAGGCATTTATAAACTTAGGACACTTAGCCATGAAATTACTATCAATATATATATATATATATATATATATATATATATATAAAATTTAATGCTAAAAAAGATCTAATTCTGAGAGTTAATTAAAACATTCCGCATTGCAGTAAGCGATGTTGGTTCTCTCTAATATCAGTTCCTCCTTTCCGATCAATGTTGTTCCTAGGTGACCGATGCCAGTACCTCCTAACCAATGCCAGTTCTTGTGTTTTCTAGCAAGTTTTACAATTCATGCTAATCAAGAAATTGAGCTCCACAACTCAACAATATCCTACTTGGAGATTAATTACTACACCATACCTATACAATGTCATTCTTGGATCCTTCCTTAGCTTTGTTTATTCCTCTTCAAGTATCAAACTCAAGACCAACAAAAGTGGAGTGTAACTCCAAATTTTCCTCTATTAATGGCTTTGTTAGCATATCCAGCAGGGTTGTCGCTCGTATGAATATTTTCTAGATTCAATTGTCCATCCTCTAATACCTGTCCTATGAAGTGACACATCAACTAAATGTGTTTAGTTCTCGAATGAAACGTTGATTTTTTTTCCAAATGAATTGCACTCTGATTTTCACCGAACATTTTAGAATCATCTTTCTCCTTTCCCAACTCTTCCATGAACCTTCTCATCCATATCATCTCCTTGCTAGCCTTTGTAACTACAACATACTCTGCCTCTGTCATAGATAAAGCACAACCTTTTGAAATCTTGAAATCCATTAACCTGTCATCCCACCTACTATGAAAATATATCAAGTAGTTCTCCTTCTACCTTCTAAATATCCAGCCATATCGGAATCAACATAGCCACATAATGAAATATCTCGAACCTCCATAGCATAACCGCATGCTATATTTCCCTTTCAAATACGTAAGTATCCATTGGACTACTTTCCAATGCTCTTTACTTGGCCATATATCTACTCACAACTCCCACCGCCTATGTAATGTCCAGTCTCGGTACAAACCATAACATACAAGAGACTCCCAACTACTAAAGCATAAGATACTTGTGTCATGTATTTTACCTCCTCATGTGATGATGGACATTTATCTTTTCTTAATTTGAAGTGTCCAACCATAGGTGTACTAATAGGTTTTACATTCTATAACTTGAACCTTTCTAACAACTTGTAGATATAATCCTCCCGAGACAAATACAATTTCTTATTTTTCTTGTCTCTCGTGTATTTGCATACAAAGGATTCTTTTTCTATCTCTTATATCCTTCATATAAAATGTGTGAGCTAGCTTTACCTTAAGCTCACGAATTTCCTACATACTAGATCTGCTATACACCTAGGAAAGGATGTTATGATGTATATGCATTGATGGAGATGATGACATGCGGCACACATCCACTTATCTTATTATATCATTCATTTATGATTTATTATTCTTAGGAGGTCAGCCTCGTATTGTCCATAGGTTAGAATGGTATATATAGGGGTTGGAAGGGTGTAGTTAATCATCATATTGAGTATTAGAGTGTTATTGTATGGTTTGGAGGTTACCTCGAAGTGGTATTGGAGGTTGCCCCTTGAAGTGGAAAAACTATTATATTAGGATATTGTCATCATTTATCTATATTTTTGTGTTCTCTCATGTTATTTTGTTTTATATGTTCTGATTTATACAATTAATATCCTTACAAGTGGTATCGAGCATCAATTTTGGCCAAAATTAGGAAAAAACCCTAATTTTTTGTTACGAATATATCTTTAATAGGGTATCGATTTTTTCCCAATTTTTGTATCATAATTTTGAAACAATATAAGTCAAAATATCTGAAAATTTCTTCTCCATTAGATCTATTTTGCGGATGTTATTGGTGTTTTAGGTTTTTTCATAAATTCCCCTTTCAAGAAGCAAATTGTGGTATTTTTTAGAAAAAATATATTTTCGGAAAGCTCTTGAAATTTCAGTTAGGGTTTGTTCTTTGTGTTTTTATCCATCTGCCAAAATGTTTTCATAATTCCTAAACCCTAATCATGATCACGGGGATAACAAATTTTTATGGAAATGGTGAGATGGATGCTAAAGAATGGTGGATAAAATTTAAGAATATATATTTCTCATATTTCATGACAAGGAATAGGTTTTCACATTATCTTGGTGGTCTTGCATGGATTTGGTTTTCTGAGTTCAAAAATGATAGAAAGGATTGGTCTTGGGAGGAAATGGAACAACTTTTTATGGATAGATAGGACCACAAACAGGAAGAAGAGTCAAACGAAGATGATGGGGAAGAATATATTGAAGAATCAATAGAGAAAGAAGATGAAGAGGAAGGTGAAGAAGAATCAAATGCGAAGAATTTGAAGAAGTGGAAGAAAAACAAGATATTGATGCGGTAAGAAGATATTATAGCTCCCAACAAGGAGGATACCATATTTCAGTTTCATGGATGCATTCAAAGGAATAAGATAATTGTTTCCATAAACCCTAACAGAAAGTATAACTTCATCAACAAGGATATGGCTCAACATCTACATATTCAAGAAAGTAATATCAAAGAAGCTCAAGTGAATGGTAAGAAAATTCAAGTTTTTGAAGATTTAAAACTTACTATGGACAAATATACTTTACATTCAGATTTTTTGCCTTATATATGGATGGTTTGGATATTGTTCTTGGGTATCCTTGGTTAGAGACATTGGGGACAATTAATATTAATATGAAAAATAAGTTTATGAAGATTTGGTACAAAAAGAAGAAGGTCACTTTACAAGATATCAGGCTTAATGGAAATCAAAGAAAAGTCAATATAGACCATGAGGATGATTTAGAATATGGAGAAGAAGGGAATAAGGATGATTCAAAAGAGGAATATGAAGAAAAAGAAGGAAATGATGATTCATCTACTCAAGAGAAAAAGAAAATATCAAATGCAAAGGTGGAAGAAGAAAAGAAAGTTTAGAAATAGGTTGATAAGGTTGAGGATACTACAACTGCAGCATATGGAAATCCACATCAACATGAGAGAAAAAAATCATGGAGATATCCCAGGGCACATCATATTTCCAAAAAAATAGATATACTAGGTAATTGGAGGAATAATCACTTTATTTATGCAGGGGATCAATGGAGCAACAATTATGAAGCATGGAATCCTTATTATGGTTATACATGGAATCCTTATTATGGTTATGCATTGAATCCTTATGTTGGTTATGCATGGAATCCAAGGATGATAAACTATGGTCATGAATGGAATCAGAGTAGCGCAACAAAATATGAATATTAGTTCAGATATGTATCATCTACCAGGATCACATATGGATGGATGATCAATCATGGCGCAAAGTGTTTAAAAATTTACAACACACTCATTACATGGTTTGTTCTTATGTTTCTGGGACAAAACATGTCAAGGAGGGAAGGAATGCTATGCACCTAGGGAAAGGATGTTATGATGTATATGTATTGATGGAGATGCCGACATGTGGCACACATCCCCTTATCTTATTATATCATTCATTTATGATTTATTATGCTTAAGAGGTTGGCCTCAGTAATGGCCATAGGTTAGAATGGTATATATAGGGGTTGGAAGGGTGTAGTTAATCATCATATTGAGTATTGGAGTGTTATTGTATGGTTTGGAGGTTACCCCTCGAAGTGGTATTGGAGGTTGCCCCTCAAAGTGGAAGAGCTATTATATGAGCATATTGTCATCATTTATCTATATTTTTTTGTTCTCTCATATTATTCTACTGTATATGTTCGATTTATAAAAGTAATATCCTTACAAGATCCTACAATAAGCATATCATCCACATAAAATAACAAAATAATATAGCTCCCATTTTAAAGCTTCTTGAAATAAACACAATCGTTAGATTCACATCTCAAGTAACCATTGTCATGCATAAAACTATCAAACCTCCCGTACAATTGCCTTAGAGCTTGCTTGAGCTCATATACGCTCTTTTTCAACCTACACACTAATTTCTCCTTACCCTTGACTTCATACCAAAGTGACTGCTGCATATAAATCTCTTTATCCAAATCACCATGAAGGAAATTAGTCTTCACATATAGTTGCTATAAATGTAAATATTCTACCGAAAATAAATTCAATGCAAAGTATGAATAGAAGTCATTTTAACAATTGGAGAAAAAAATTCACCAAAGTCAATACCCTCTTTCTTTGAAAATCCTTTTACTAAAATCCTTGCCTTGTATCTTTTCAGTCGACCCTGTTCTTCCTTAATCCTGTAAACCAACTTTTTCTGCAATTTCCTTTTACTTGCTTTCAACTTAACCAAATCCCAAGTCTGGTTCTTTTCCAAGGATTCCATCTCCTCATCCATGTCATGTTCCCACCTTTGGATGCGGGTCTTATCTGGCATTACTTCATCAAAGCTCTTTGGTTCACCATTATTAGTCAGTAATAAATATAATAGAGAAGGTGTAAATCTTTGTGGAGGTTTACTTACCCTTTGTGACCTTCTCACAGGAGTTTGGGGTACCGGAGGCTCAATATGGACCTCCTGGAAATTTATATGAAAATCTGACAATGACCGACACTGGTCACTTGTAACTAACATTGGTTCTACTAATCGATGTCATTTTGTCTCTTCTCGTAACTACTCTGGTTCTTCTAAGCGACGTCGGTTAGTGGTAAATTGACACCGACATGTGTAACCCTGTAGGTAATAATTTTAAATCTGATAGTTCATTTTCATTCACAAACTTCTCAATCGGTTCATCCTTGGGTACAAAAATTTGATCCCTATACATTATCTTTTCATTCCATTCAACATCACGACTCCTAACAATTTTATAATTCTCTAAATCCCAAAAATGGAATCCAAAATCACTAGATCCATAACTAATAAAAGTGGATCTCTTGGATTTTTCATCGAGATTTTTCCTAATTTCCTTATCAATATGCAAAAAATCTTTTGAACCAAAAAATTTAAGAAAAGAAATATCTCTCTTTTTACGGTCAAAGCTTCCTCTAGTATTCCTCCATCTAGTGAACTTGAAGGCCCACAGTTAATACAATAAACCACTCTATCAACAACTTCTACCTAAAACTATGAGGGAAATCTAGAATGTATCCTCATACTTCTAGCACATTCTTTGATTGTCCTACTCATTCTTTCTGCAACACCATTCTTTTGTGGTGTTCTTAGAACCATTATTTCTCTATGTATCCCATTCACTGAACAATAATAATCGAAATCCTTGCTACATTATTCACCACCATTGTTAGATCTAAAGAACTTTAACTTAGAATTCGATTCATTCTCAACAAGGACTTTCGTGTTTTAAAAGTCTCCAAAACATAGGATTTATGTTTAATGCAATAAAATCATACCTTTCTTGTAGCATCATCAATGAAAGTAACATACTCCTGGGATCCTCCATAAGAAGCTACCTGAGTTGGTCCCAACACATCTGAGTGTACAAGCTCCAATTTCTACTCCTTAGTTGCCCCAACTTTAAGAAATATTACTCTCTTTTTCTTTGAAAGACACAATGCTCACAGAAATCAAGATCTAAATCTTTCAAATCTAATAACTTACCCTTATCCTTTAAGATCTGCATTCCTTTTAAACTCATATGGCCTAACCGATTATGCAACATGCATGCATCTGAATCTGAAGTAGATAATGCAAAAATGAATCGGTAACAAAAATAGATTAACATAACATTCCTACCTTCTTACCTCTTTCAATAATAAAAGCATCCTTAGTGACTTTCCAAGAGAGTCTCATGTAAATGTAACCATGCAACAAGCTTCACCTAGATGCCCTGCAAAAATAAGATTCCTCCCGAGGCTTAGCACATGCCTCACATCTTTCAATACCCATGTATTTCCATTCTACAATTTTGGATGAACTTCCCTTTACTACCGATACTACAAAGTTAATCATCATCAAAATAAACATGCCCAAAATTTTCCTAGATATAATTTCTAAAATAACCCTTATTAGGGATTGTATGGAAAGAAGCTCTTGAAGCTAAAACCCATGATTCAATTCTATTATCTAAAGAAATAATAAGAGTATCTTGCATTACCTCTGCTAAAGCAAAATTTGATCATTAAATTTGTGCGGTTGTTGGTTCTCTTTTTCCTTTGACGAAAAATATTTCTTTGCATGTCCTTTCATTCCACATTTCCAACAAGTAATTCCCTTACCTCTGGATTTAGATATGCTATCCCTTGACTTTTAATTTCTATTACTCTTACTCTTTGATCTATCCTTTTGCTTGCCCCTACTTTCTAGATTCAAATCATTCCCAGATGATGATTCCCATGTACTCTTTCTATAAATTTCTTCATTCAAGATTATGCTAACTATGTCATCAAATTTCAAAATATTATTAGAAGATGTTGTGTTACTAACAACCATTACCAAGTTATCCCTACTACTAGGCAAATAACATAAGAATAAAAGTGTTTTTACTTCATCATCAAATTCTTCTTAATTCTTACTTCTAAACCCTATTTTTCATGTTTATATAGACGCATACAAACTCGGGGCACTTAGCCATGCAATTACAACCAATAGATCTTATTTAATACTAAAAATGGGTCTAATTTTCGTAAGTTAATTAAAATAGCCACACAAAGGTAGCGACACCGGTTAGCCCTAACCGATGTCAATTCCTCCTTTCGACCGATGCTAGTCATAAGTGACCAATGTCGTTCCCTTAATAACCGATGTTGGTCTTTGTATTTTCTAGCAAGTTTCATATTGCATGCTAGTCCAAAGTAATTGAGCTCCACAACTCAACATACCGCAATAAATATGAAACATTATTACATTTTCTCGGGAAACTTTTAACATGGTGAATATTTGTAATCTTACAAATATTACATATTTGGAAAATTTTAAAATGCAAAATTTTCAAGTAAGACAATGTACCATTCAACAAAATTTTCCAATAAAATTTTTAGGGTCGATTCACGTACTATTTAAAAATCCTCCTATGCAATCATAGGTAGCTCGTAAGATAGTATACTATTAACTTCTAGTAAGGTATTGTCTAAAGTGTAATCAAGTACCGTGTGAACAAGCAATAAGGATTGCAAAGAGAGACATGAGATAACAATACCGTCACGTGATAAGTATCAAAGAGTGCATATGTGCATCAAGAAAGAACTAAATATGAACAATAAGGAAGAAGTAAAGACGTGTTACAAGGAAGACGCATGAAATTACATTTAGTGTAATGAAAAAAACCCCAGGAAATTCTAACCGATGTCTGGGACTATGTTTTCTAGCAAGTTTCATATTACATGTTTATCTCGAGGTAATTGAGCTCCACAACTCAACATATTGCTATAAATATGAAAATTATTACATTCGATCTCTTTTCTTAGGGAAAATTTTAGCAGGATCAATATCTGTAATCTTGCGAATATTATATATTTGGAAAATTTGAAAAGGCAAAATTTTCAAGTAAGACAATGTACCATTCAACTAAATTTTCTAGTATAAACTTTTTTAGGGTCGACTTTGCATACTATTTAAACCACTCCTATATAATCATAGGTACTTCGCCGGGTAGTATACTATTAATTTAGTAGTAAGGTAACGTCTGAAATATAATTAAGTATCGTTTGAACACACAACAAGAATGGCGGAGAGAGACATGTGTGACAACAATACAATCACATGATAAGTATCAAAGAGTGCACATGTGCGTCAAGAAATAAATAAGGATCCACAATAAGGAAGAAGTAAAGATGCGTGGCAAGCAAGATGCGCGATATTACATTTATTGTCACCCGAAAAACCCTAGGAAATTATTCCTTTTAAACATTTTATTCGTAGCATGAGCGGGAAATTTTCTTATGTTGCGAAAGTAGTTCGATGGATAATTGCCAAGGATATTCCAAATGCAATTTCCAAGAGGCATTCTAAAATGATCCCTATCGTTTCTCCTTAAAGTAGTAATTTAGATACCTAACTTTTGCTAAAAGTATTATCACTTATAATTTAAACAAATACTACATATATGATTCTTAAACAATAATATAAACACCAAAGAACATAAGTTATTTTTTATATTATTTTCGTATGTGTTTCTGGTACATATTATTTATTATTATTAATCTCTTTTATGCTATTCTATCATGGCACTTAAATATCTATCTACTTTGTTGAATATTTCCCCCTTCTTAAATTTCTAGACGGTATAATTAATTTTGGTGAAAATTATTTACCGATACTCCCCAAAGTAGAGAGTCCTTTCCAAGTTAGCTTTTAGGTCCTTTATGTTGGTCCTTTCTTACTTTTCTTTCATTTCATATTGTATGTTTCATCTATTTGTGTGCACTAGATTCTTAATTCAATTCTTTTTCAAAATATATATACACACAACTTTTTGGGAGGCATAATCCATCCATTTGTTAATAAGTTATGGAAGAACTATTTAAGAATATCTCAAGAAAAGCGATTCAAGAGAGAACCAAAAGGGAAAATATTACTATTCATGAATTGTAATATTATATACATGGGTTCAAATAGAAGCATATCTACCAAGTTTGTCTTGGTACTTGTGTTAAGAAATTATCTAAAAGTTAGGGAAAGGGAGTTATACGGTCATACACAATTACATGTGTATTAAGATAACTTTGTAGGATTTAAAAATTAGTGTATCTCTTAGTTAAATCAACATGAATTGACCATTGAGGTCATTTGAACTCATACTCCTAATATTGTATTTTGTATCTAGTGTCTATCATAGTTATACTATAGGGAACTAGTGGTAATAATTACATGTACAAATACAAGCATCAAAACACTTCTAGAGATATAAAACACTATACATACATATAAGAAACATGATAGGAAGATGAGGAGTTTATAATCAAAGGGATAAAACTACCAACTAAGAAGAAACTAAAAGTCTAACTTGAGGTATAGGTTTGGTTTGGCCCACAAAGCTATAAATCTCAAAGTTATGTTTTGAAACATTTTGATAGGTACAAATATCCAAGTAAAGCTGATGAAACACAATGTACACTACCTAAATAATCTAATTAAATTTTATGTCGCCAATTATTCTCTTTCTTTCTTAATTGAATGTTTATATAAGCAATTGCAAGTATCAAAATATGTATATTGATATATAATATGCTTACTCAAAATTTCCCTAAATATTATCTAAATTAGTAATATTTGTCGATTATATGATTAAGTTAAACACCATGCATCAACCTATAAGCAATTCTTAAAAGATCTCATGTAGCCGTGTGTCCCTATCCTTGGTTAAAGTATATTGAGTCCGAGTTTATATTCTAAAAGATTTATTGCATTTGCGATGTATTCTCATACATAGATATTAATTTCATACGGGACAATGTCCTAGAACAATGTCTTAGTTATTGTAACATGGAGTTTCATTCCCCTTGAACTAATATTTTATTATGGGATTGTTAGGAAATATCGAGAGGTTGGTATATGATATCCAATATTGTATTAATCTAGGAGTATGTACACATTGAGTTATAGAAATACAATTATAAATTATATTAGGTGAGAGATATGAAAGAGGAAAGGATTGACTCATAGTTAATAGTAGAGAACACTTGAGAGAATTATCCTTGTGTCATCTCTTTATAAAATAAATGAATTAAGTAGTAGTTTTTACGTTTACTCATAAAAATTGAATTACAAAACAAAAGCATCAATAATTCTATTAGTTTTGAATATATATATATATATATATCAAATAATCCCTTCATCAAATTGAATCATTATACATGTGACCAACATGATAAATGACATAAAATCTATGGAATAAATAGATAAAAGTTAACGATGTCATTGGACCATGGGTTGAAACATAACAACGTGCCCCCTTTTTATCCCTAAGAGGACCCATAAACCACTATTTTTTGAAAACATGTTATTTATCCATATAAATGGAACACACTTTTTTCAAATAAAATTAATGTTTAAAATTAACTTATTTTCCTAAATTATTAATTAGCTACTTAATAATTATTAATTTTTGAATGTAGTGGGAGATAGTATTATTTGGTTCATATCTCCAAATTAATGCGAAGTAATAAATTAATAATAAAATCTCCTTTAAAAAGTGGAAACAAAACATTTACATTCACGTAAAATATGAAAAACATAGATAGGGAGTATCGTTTGTGGACTTCTACCACATCCCTTGTATGTCTGCATGTGGTTGGTTGGCAGATTATCTTTTACAGTAATTACACTCAAAATATAAACTACTTTTCTAAAATTATTTTCCTTTTCAATAAATATTTACTATTTTATTCGTTTGTAAAATTAAATTTTATGTAACTTCAAATCATAATGATCTTACACAAAGTAAATGTAAACCATAAGACGCATTGTGGAATATTACCGATGTTGCTTCCCTCATTCCCAAAAGTGAGGTTAGTAGATAAAATATGGATTTCAATTAATATTATTATTTTTATAGATGGTCTTTTAAAAGGGTCAAAGGTACACTTGAAAAATTCCGGTTACGATGCAACGCTATGAGTAAAAAGGAAGGGTGCCACGCCATTGACTTTAAACAGCCGTATAACAGTGGCTTCAAATTTTCACCCATCCAATTGAGGCGAATTTATAATCTCGGATTCTTTCTGCCATGGCAGAACTTACATTTTCCTTTTCCAGGAGACGGATGCGATTGTCTCATGATATCTTCCTGGTACACATAAGGAAAATAATTCAGGTAAATCGTCTTTACATGGGTTGACAATCATTGTGTGCACAAAGGAATATTGATCAATTATCTAGAAGAATCTTTATGTAGTTCTCACCATATTTTCTATCTCTTTCTAGCAATTTTTAACTCGTCCTAGGTAGTTTGATTATTGTATACGAGACATTTGACATTTGATTATGGTAGATTTTTATTTGTATTTGTTTCCATTTATCATCTTATTCTATATGACGTTTTTATATACGTAGGATGCTATTGAGAGACTATTTGATATTCATGATCTTCGTCATTCCATGTTGATTAGAGATAACGATAGTATGATGATTTATATTTGATAGATTATGTTGTTATATGGAATTAACTGATGATTGTGATTATGAGTTACATATTGTTGATATTGGATCATGCTTCTATGTATCATTGGTAGATAGATGTGATGAAAATTTATTTAGCTGATTTAGTATACTCAATTTTCATTATGATTTATATGGATATTGTCTCATGTCGAATAGATTTGAGATTTCCTTGATTGTGATGGATTTGTAGGTTACACCACTTGGCAAATGTGGGATATTAGTAGAACTACCAAACATGCCTAAGCGGTCTTGCCAAACCCTTTTCTCTCACCTTGTTTCATTTTGGCCATTATGTGAATTTGAATTTGATTTATTCAAATTTTTTATCTTTTTAATCTTGAGCGCCATGGTAAAAATTAATTTTACTTCATTTCTCACCTAATTTGGATTTCCTTGTGCTAATGTGGTCATTTGGGATAATTTGTGTTATGGGGTATTTTATTCTCTTGAACTTGTTCAAGGATTTCTTGTGAGTAACTCATCAAATTTGTGGGGACCATTCCTCACTTTGATTTTCCCATTCACCCCAAATCTAGAATTCAACTTCTAAGGACATTTGTGAAGGTATGTATTAAAAGGTAAGGGTCTCCTTTACATTAAAAATGGTCCATCGGACCTAACTCGTGGGTGGAGGAATCTTTTTATACATCCAAAAGCCTCTTCCTTACTCCACCCTCTCATAAGTCACTATCTAAATACCTTTCCCTTTTTGACATGGTTGTCATTGTGATTTTGTTTGGGCTTTGGAGGCTAATTTATGTTTTTTTTTGCCATTCTATTTTTATTTATTTTGGGGGTGTTGGTCATAGAATTGAATCCTCGAAAACAAGCAACAATCAAGGGACAACAGTCCCTCCTCTTTGTGGGAGAGGTTCCCTTATTGAAAGCCAAAAACCATATTTACAATATAAACATTTGTTCAATATTTTGGTGAGGATTTTAATATCTCTAGATGCATTTATGAAAAGGTTTTCAATACATAAGAAAGATGAAAAGTCATGAGTGATACGTAGAAACGAGGAAGATAGGAGAGCACTTTAGGACATATAGATAGGTGAGAAATATCTTGTTGATGCTAGATAAAATAATAAGATTTAAACTATGCATTTAAAAACACGGGACACGCATGTATCGGACACAATGTTTCAAATACACTTATCAATTTAAAGACACAAAGTTCTTGTTAAAACATGCATAGCTTCACATGAATTAGACAAAAGATGGAAAGAGATAAAACATGAAAGAGAAGGTGAAACTTATTCTATATTGAGCGATTCAATGTTATTGTTTACATCCAGGATATAAAAATATTGACCCTTCTACAATGATGAGAAGAGTGCTTTAAATAACCTCAAGAGACGATTACAAAGATCCTTTTCAGTTCCTTTTTCTAAATCTAAAAAGATAATATCAAATTAAATATTACAAATTCAATTTATCCCTTGCTTACATAACACATGATTTTAAAGGGATAAAGACACCTTAACTAGATATTCTACAATAAGAAAGGAAAATAAGAATTAGGAAGTCGAGGCACTACTGGAAGCACTTGTAGTCCCCTTTACCTTTAGTATTTGATTTCCAATTCATTTCAAAGATGCAGCTATGTCAATTCCTCAAGGAATTGTTGTATTGGCAGTGGCATGAGTCCAACTGCCCAAACACTTCTCCATGTCCTTCTCGAACTCTACATTCTCCAAGAACTCTTTGTTAGCATATGTGATGGTAGCCTATAGTGTGCAAATTTCTTTCATTTTCTCCTTAGAGATGGTGTCCTTCTTGAATAGATTTTCTTTAAAAAAATTCTTGAACTTGGATTTGATCTTCGAATATTGAAATTATCCCTTCAATTCTCTTTGAAGATTTCATATCCAAGAAGACAAATATGAGAGAAACTTTAAAATCTTCTCCTTTCTGCAGCATATTCCCGAGTTTTTATTTTATTTTTTTATTATTGGCAAATAGTTTTTGAAAGGGACTATACCCTTGTACACCATGGCTCAGAAGCCAGAATTGAAAGTTAAAGCACAAGAGAAGGATCAAAATCCAAATAGAACAATAGAGTCCGACTGCAGAAAATTGTCAACAAACAACCGACAAAGAAACAACAAAAAAAAACAAAAGTATAGCAATGGAAAAGCAACACCATTGGAAGCAACCTGCTATCCGGCCAAGAAAAATGAGACCCATGTAGCCCAACTAGCCAATAGCAGAGATAGGAATCATCAAGGCAAAGTGTTACCCTTCAGAGGGGTAGATTTTTTCTTTTTGTTGACCGTAACCCATCCTGATGGAGCCTTCGCGGTTGGAGAAGAAGACAAAGGAGGAGTATTTTCCTTAGTCACATTTGTTCCTTTTGGGATAGCCACTTTGTTAACATGAGAGAGATATTTAACATTTTCCATGCTGCCCTCAACAGCTTGTGCAGTTTTCATGCTGCTCACAATTTGAGATTTGGTTTCAGGGGCTGAAATGGATTCAAAATTTGTATCCGCATTTGAATCTAGTCCCTTTTTTACATCAAAAATCAAGTGTTTCGGAAGTGCATCTCTCCACCAGCTATGCTTCTCATGTTGACGTTTTTCCATCCCACACTCAGTAGAGGTGTGCCCTAAGCAAAAACATCTTCTACAACGAAAAGGAAGACCTTCATAATCAAGAGGTTGTGACCAAGTTATTTTTTTCACTCTAAGGTCAATGGTTGTAGGAAGGTTTTTAGTGGTTTCAAGTTCCACCAAGATCCGAGCATAAGTAGTATGGGTGTAATTAGTGGTTTGAGAATCAATATAGAGTGTAGTTCCCAAGGCATTACCAATGGATGTCAAAAGTCATGACTCTTAAGGCTGGAGAGGTAAATGGGGAAGCCTGATCCAAACAAGTTTCCATGAGAAAGATTCTGTGAGTGGGTTAAAGGATGGAAACTAGGGTTTAATGATCAAATATTTAGATTGGCAGGTCCAAAGTTTGGAAGAAATGATGTTTCTATCAGCTATTAAAGAGAAGGTTACAATGAAAATACCTTTAGCACACAGATACAACTCTATTTTTCTAGTTAAAATTGGAGTCCAGTGCTCAGAGATCCACGCGTGAAGAATAGGAAGGCTGGGCCATAGTCCCCCAAATCTACAAATCAGAGCATGCTCTTTGTAGTAAATCTCGAGAAAATGACCTCTTCCCGAAAGTAATAGATGGGGTAATGTCGCAGAGTTTCATGGAAGATTCCTTGTTGTTTAAAACGTTTTTGAAGGATGACCCAATATGGCCGCGAATAGCAACTCTTTCGAGCTCCAATCTGTCACAAACTGCTCCTTCTAACATAGATTTTAAATGTCTATTACCATGCGTTACCGCACCCCGAGATGGATCTTATGGTAGATTTCAGCTAGGGTTTACGCAACCAATCTGAGGTGAAGGAATGGAGCTTCCTGCGGTGAAGGCAAGGTCGATCCACAACCAGGGTGGAACCTCTGAGATGAGCCGCATAGCCATGCCATCTCCATCTCCCATGCCTGTCCATTGAGTTCTTGCCGGGTCAGATTTAGGGTTCGCTTTGGATGTAAGGGCTCGGGTATCCACCATGCTTTGAAGGGTGCGAGCAGAGGGCACGAGGGTGCGCGTAGAGGCGCGGACGAGAGGTGGACAGGGGCTATTACATTTGGACAGGGGTGGACGGGGGTTATTCTGAGTTATCCAATGGCTTCTTCTAGAAATTTTATCTTCCAATCAATGTTGAAGACCCAAAGTTTGGATAGATTCTATTTAACATCACCAAAAACCTTACTAGCTACAAGGGTATTCACATCTATCTAACTCATCAATTTGAGATCTTGAATGCATTCACTCCACAATTTCAACTCTCTGTCTAAACCATTGAGTGTTGTAGAGAACTTGAGTTGAATGTTGGAAATTTTTTCATATGCCTTGAATGCCTCTATAATAAAATTCAGGCATGTGATTATTAAATCATCAACCATAGCTTCTATTTCCTTACCATGAGTAGCATTCTTATGAATTTATTTAATGGATTGGACTTCATAAGTGGACAAGATAACAGGAGGTGGGATGGAAGCTAGGGGAGTGGGATCAAGAACCTTATCTTCTATTAATAAGGATTTGATGAAACTAGATATAATTTGGTTCTTCTTCTCCTCTAGCTTTTGTTGTGTTTGCTTCCCTTCTCAACTCTTTCAATCACCGTAGACATAATATCCTGTAGATTATGTACTTCACTTTCTAGGGTTGATTCTCCAAGAGGAATTCTTGTCAACTCCAGATCACCCATTGATAGGTTCTTTTAATCTTTATAAAAAATTGGTTTAGCAATTTCCATGAACTATTGACCTTGAGAGTCCAAGACCAATATTGATGTGACTTTAGACATTTTATCTAGAGAGGGAGGAGTAGTACCTAGAAGAGTTGCCACTACATCAAACTTGGGAACAACAACACTTGAAGTAGGATTTCTCTTCTAGTTTTCCATTAATGGCTATACCCAGTAAATGAGGAACTAGAATTGGAAGGAGTAATGGGCGCAAGTGTAGAGGCACTCATACCACTCAGATTTTACACAAAAACCACCTATAACATAAAGGTATAAATTTGAGTGGACTCAAGATGTTCCTTGGAAGATATTTCTACAGACTCTAAAACCATTTCCTTTCTGATCTTCCATCATACTACTTGCTTCAGGTGTATTCTCTTTAGGATTTT
This sequence comes from Taxus wallichiana var. yunnanensis, assembly GCA_018340775.1. NCBI lineage: Eukaryota > Viridiplantae > Streptophyta > Pinopsida > Cupressales > Taxaceae > Taxus > Taxus wallichiana. Next base: position 243,006,808 of record CM031239.1, on the reverse strand, counting down.
CTTGCTCTTTTTCTTGACTATCATCATTATCATCCAAATCCACAATTTTTCCTTTGCTTCAACTTATTTAGGAGAATGTTCACTCTTTTTACTAACATCAGCTTCCTTATCTTATTTCTATATTTTCCCATTTTTGGTATACACTAGAGTTGAGCATACTATAGAAGAAGGAAGATATTTCTCAGCTGTCTCGTAGCTAGCTGAGAGGTATTTCCTTCTAAGGAGTAGGGGTATCTTGGGAAGTAGACCTAGATTTCCTTGTCCTGAATCCATTCATTTTCCTATCAAACCAAAGTCTAGTTCTCACTAGGACAAGATTATTTAGCTCCTTGAAATCATCTCTCTCCTTGAAAAACCAATCAATGGTTTCAATAGGAGTATGTTTTATTGATATTTCATACTCAAGAGACTGTAGCTCTTCATTATCATCCTCCAATCCTTCAGGACATCAAATATATAAAAATCAATGACCTATTGTAGAGATAACCTCCCACAGTACCTCCTCCTGGCTACATAATCATCATAACAATTTCCCCAGTACTCCTCAATATTTGGAAGATGTTGATAATTCATTCTGAAATTGAAGGAAATAAAATCCTTAATGACAAAGCAAGTTCTGCGCTTATAGTAATGAAGAGTGAGAGGAGAAATTGTTCTATCAACATTTTGAGCATCTAGGGAAGTCATGTAAGTGTAATTACCCAGTGTGATTGGGAATTGAATACCTGCAATCTTCTTGTCCCTAAAAGTTCTATGCAACTTTTCTAATTGTCTGTAGATTTCTACCAAAGCCATCTTATCACTACAATACATGGGAAGTTTCAGGGGTTGTCCCTCAAATCCAACCAATATTATATATGAAAACTTTCGAATTGGGTGAAGAAGCTGCCATAGACACTAATCAATTGTTTTTCCTCATCTGAAAATATTTTAGCAGTATCTCCTTCCAGTAGCCTAAAAATATACATAGTGAATGCATCATTCACCCTCCTAAAGTGATGATTACTGATCTTTAGGGTCAACTGTGGGTGATACATATAAATGGGGGCATCCTTCTTGTCATCCATAGGGGAGAAACCTAACCACTCTCTATAAGTTACAATGGAGTACATCTAGATATGAGGTCATGTAGAAGGTTTGGGTTCTCTGAACATTTGATAATTGCTCAGTCAGGCTATCACAAATGATTCCTTCCCAGTTTAAATTTTTCTTACCCTCACATATGATATTGATGTAGGGGCACATCCAATAGTGAAACTCATTGGTGGTGGGAATGTCATTATCTGGCCAATAGAGTGACGAAGTCTGAAAATTCTTCATGGAAATCAAATTTCAACATTGTCTTAGGTAGCCTTGAGGATCCTTTCCTAGGGTTCTTAAACCAAGACTTGGCAACTCTGCTTTTATATTTTTCATTGTCTTGATCAAAAAGAGTTTGGGCCTGATCCTTGGTGAGAGTATTTGAATTTTCAACCATGGGAATTATAAGGGTAGTACAAATGCAATCTTCATCAAGTCGTGCCACCACATGACCTTAAGGATCAATGATTTCATTTATATTAGGATAAAAATAAGAACTACAAGAAAGAATTGTATTGGCACACTTTGGACCAAAATGTTAAAACCCCTACCTCTATGATCCTCTGTCTTTAATCAACCAACCCATAGGAGTAGGGTTTTGATAATTGATTCATGCCCAAAATTATTCTAGGTCCAGGTGTTGTGCTTCACTATCGCCAATGTTTGGTATAGCTGTCTCCAAGGAAGACATGTATTCATGACCTTTAAAACTGATCTTCATCTTGCGGCTAGAGAAGAAGATTACTTGTGAGAAAATATTCCTTAGTTCCTTGATCAACACCTTGACGTTTCACAACTTCGTATTTCACTTATAGATTTGAAAATAGTGGAATAGGACTCTACCGTGGCTAGAAATTGAGGAGAGAGAACACAAATGATCAATAGTAATTTGTAAGTGAGGTGGTAAAAATGAACGATTACCCTAATATTTATAATCATTTAAATTGAAGTAGTTTGGTGGGGTGAAATAAAGAAAGCAATTAATACTTATACCAATCTTGAAATAATGAAAATTGGGTAACGTGTAACAAAATTGCACAATTATCCCATGGGACATCCGGATAGTTTGGAAGTGTTAATCCCAATAAACTAAATTGTGGCAAAATCGGAAAAAAATTACGGTTGTCCCATGGGACAGGGACAACCAGGACACACAAATTACAAATACCCTCAAGGATTAGAAATTGGAAAATATGGGTTTGTAGGGAAACAATGGTCAAACAACACTCAGGACAAGTGGGATAGGAAAATCTTAAACACCCACAACATATGAAAATTAGGTAAGTCTTATTTTTTACACAGGCCGCACTGGGACATTGAGATAGTGGGGATGCACAAATCCAAAATATCGACAACAAAGTAAAAAGCAAGACCAATGGAAAAAGTGGAAAATTGGAGAACAGACGGCCCAGATGAACTTGGGACATGAGGGGTAGAAAAATCTGAAATACCTGTAAAATACTGGAAAAGCCTCAAAACTCAAAATTTTGAAAAATGACTAACTGTCTAGAATTAGCTTTGTACCTTATAAGACCTCTACAAGGGTATTTAGAGTCACCAAACCCAAAAAATTTCAAGAATAGAGAGGAAAATTTGCAAATCTTAGGAAGGTGACAACAATTGGATCTTTCTAGGGACATGACTTGGTTTGAGTATCATGATAACAAGACATAGTATGAATTCTAGAATCTCAGGGTTTCCAAAATAGAATAGTGCCTTATCCATTGGGAAAAATAGAGTCACAGAATGGAACAATACAGAAGAGACACCCCACAACACCACACAAAGACCAAAAACAAGAACTATACAAGACTATACAAAGGACCACCTAGCAACCTAGGAATGAAACAAATTCAAGTATTGCCCACTATATGGAAATGGAAGGGATGTCCCATCCATATAGTCCAAGTAGAAATAATTTTCTCCGAGAAAAGTACATGATTTTTAAAGGATCCAACCAGAGAGAATCAAATTAGCCATGACTTCCTCGAGGCTCCCGCCTCTTGTCCCAGAGTAGAACAATGTCTCTAACCTAGAAGTTTCTTAGCCTATCCTTTCATCAAATATATTCTTTACTTTTGTCTTGTGTAAAACAATCCTATCCACCACTTGTAATATGTCCTCATCCAACTTAGAGAGGTACATGATTCCTTTCTCTAAAGCACTAGTGTAGTTGGAATCTTTAATGGCCTTTATTAACTACAAGGTTGGTAGTTCCACGATCACTAGAAAGCTGAGCTTGAATTCCATACACCACCTAAAAAGTAGACAATCCAATTTCCCTCTTGGGATTAGTTTTATCTTCCCAAAGAGCATCGTACAAATTCTTATGCCAATTTCATTGTGAATCATTAACAAGATTTCGAATAATGGTCACCAAATTCTTGTTTGTTGATTCTTCTTCTCCATTTCCTTGGGTGTAGTAGTTAGAGGAATGTGCAAGAGAAATTCAATACCCATAGAAAAAATCCATCATTTTATAAGAAGAGAAGCTGAAGGCATTATCAACATACAATTCATCAGTTGAACTAATAAAGAAACCAATTGGCATATGTGCATTTTCTTGAGAAGGGTTATCTTCAACACCTACAACAATCAATTCATAGAGACCCTTTCCTGAAATAACCTAATTGTCACGATATCCAAATAATAATCTTGCACCTTTTCCACCCAATTTCCTCTTTTGGTTGCAAAATCTTACTTAGTAAAGATAGACTTAAGCTGTTTTATCTCGGGACACATACTGATAGAGTGAGAACTAAGTATATATAAACAAAACTGATTAAGTGCCTTAACCACAACAAAGGCATGTTTCTCAATCTGAGTGTATTTCAATTCATGATATTTAAGGACATAGCTCATGAAGGAAATGGGTAGCTCACATCCATCAAGATTCTTCTGTGTTAGAATAGCAGCCAAAGTATTCTTAGTAGCATAGCAATAGATCAAGAAATCCTTCTCAAAATCAGGGAAAGAAAGAATGGGAGTCTAGGTAATTTGCTTTTTATATTTTCAAAAGCTTCCTTCCCCTCTAGAGTCCAACCAAAGGACTACTTTCCTTTCATCATATGAGCTACGATTGTAGTCATCTCTACAAAATAAGGAATAAATCTCCTTAAAAAAATTATCTTTCAAAGAAAGAATGCACACCATTTTTACTTGTGGGGAGAGGAATTCGTTGAATAGCTTGCACTCTCTCTAGATCTATCTTGGTTCCCTCTTTGGAAACAATGTGCCCAAGCAGCTTTCCTTTAGTGACCCCAAAAATAGACTTATTTGGATTGAGGGACACTCCATGTTCTCTACACTTCTGAAGGAAAATTTCAAGGTGTTGGAAATGATCTTCCCTTATTTTTGAAAAGATAGTTAAATCATCCAAATAAACAACAATACATTTTACTTTTAAGGACCCACAAGATAAATCCATTTCCCTCTAAAAAGTGGCACCAACATTAATCAGACTAAATAACATCATTTTATAAGAAAATTTTCCTCATGGGGTTGTGAAGGCTATCTTGTGTTGATCAGGAACATCAACCTCAATTCGATTATACCCAAAAATCCATCTAACATGGATAACATTTCAGAGCCGATATCAGCTTGCAAAATCTCATCCACCATGGGAAGTGGATAACTATTTTTGAGGAGGATTCGTTAAGATTATGAAAATTCACACAAATCGGGATCTCACCATTCGTTTTCTTTCTTGGTATAATATTTTCTACCTAAGTGAGTGATGAATTGGAATTTATTTTTTCCTTCAAGAGATTTTTAATCTCTTGATAAATGGTGTCTAAAATATTGTGGTTGTATTGCCTTTGATTCCTTGTTTCAAAGGAATGTAATCTTTGCATAGCCCTTGGCTTGAATGATTTTAAATTTTCATATGAATAGGAAATCACATCAACATAAGTTTTAGTAAGTTCATTATTTTAATTATTTCTTCTTTTGTGCATCATTTTCCATTGTTGAAAATCTTGGGTTCCTCTTTGATTATAATATTAATAATTTCATATTCTACGGATGATGAATCTCATGTGATATCTTTCAATTAGTATACCTATCATGCTTATCAAAAAAACTTCTAGGCTTACTAATCCTCTGGGTATTTTGTTAACGTTTAGATTAATACAACCATCCTTATCAGATTCTTCCTCAACTCCTTCTTCGAGGCACGGTGGATGATATGGACTAATGAGGAGTAGCTTCACTTCCTTCAAAATACAGCTGACTGAAATTATCTTGAAGTTCAAGAAAAGAAATAAAATTTTGATCATCATTGAATACTTTCCAATTGTGGAATTATCGGCACACTTGGCCTATGTATCATTTCGATTATGACCTTTTCTGGGAAAATTTAGGATGAGGATCACCGGGGATCCTATGATGGCTAAATCATATGATTTGGTATTCCTTTCCCTAGGAAGAACTTTAATGAAAAAGACATACAATAATTCGATAAAATCCCATAGCAGATTCCTTTAGTGTTTTAGTCTTTCATTTTTAACTTGAAAAATATCCTTGACTTTTTTAACGATGAGTTCAACATCCCCTCATGTAAAATTATTTTTATCACCCATCTCCATGGCCATTGACAACCCAAAAGAAGATCTTCGTGATACATTTGTATTATTGGTGTTTTCAAATTGAAGCTTGTATGAGAAGGGAAAAGACCTATTCCCAGGAGAAAATAGGACCACTCCGGATCAAAACTAGGTGAAGAGCAACCACCCAAAAATTCAAGGGTCCAAAAACAATTAGGGTCATCCACCACACCTTTAGGAATTCTCATTTCTTTTTCGACATGATCGGATAGTTCCCATGACCAATGTCCTCATAGAGGATTTGTGCTTTAGGATAATCGAGTATTTTGTACAATATACTCAAACTTCCTCTTAGGTAACAATTTCTTCATCTTCCCATTCATTGGAATGATATCGTGTCACCAATCCATTTTAATCTCACCTCCCACTTCTTTATAGAATTTCCTAATTAATAACATGCCATAGCATGGGGAATATATGCTACTTAAATAGTAGCCTTGACTCTTTCTCTAGAAAAGTAGCAAAAGCCACTTGTGCATCTTTGATTCTTCCCACCAACAACGCCTCCTTACTTTCCATGGAATAAAAAGAGCCAAATGTGTGTGTCAAGGTTAGACCTAAAGCATGAGAAATCTTAGCAGGCATAACATTATTTGATGCTTTTGAATAAATGACACAATTACTAAGCCTATGTCCTACTATAACTAGAGTGATATAGAAAGGATGGATTTTCTCAGTTATGGAAGGGGTTGTGGCCATTAGGTTATTCTAAGGTTTAGAGCTAGGAGTAGGTAAAAGGCCTTTTGAAGTGAAAGGCGTAGGACTAGATTTGGATTTGGAAAACTTGATAACATGAGAAAAGGCATTAGGATGGGTTTGATAGAACCCATCCTTTGAAATTTGAATTTTAGTTTTCTTAAGGTGATCAATTATGTCAAAGGATCCTGAGATAGATCAGGTGTCTTAACTAGAAGGGGAAGATCTTTTCGCCCTATCAGTTTTGACATTCGAAGACATTTTATTAGCAGATAAAGATGAAGAGGTAGAAGGAGTATTGGAACTACTTAACTTTTGAGCATAAGTGGTAGGAATAGGATCTCTTCTTTTTTAACAATTGGGATGGTAACTGGAACCTCCTTGGATTTTTTGTGGGCTAGACCACTTCCTTTTTCTTACTCATTTGTTCTTGGGTCATGACAACATATGAATCACTGTTCATATCTGCCACTACTTCATCATAATCATTTGTGTCATCATCAACCCCCTTAGTGTTGAGGAAGTTAACCTAAGAATCACCGACTTCTGCAATTGTTTCATCTGCCTCTTATTCAAGTTCTTCATATCCTTCAATGTCCTCTTCATCTTCTAGTTCTGAACTTCACATGTTGCATTGACAAGAACTTTGAGAGGTGGCCCTTCAATTTCTAGTTTTGGTTGGAGAGGAGGTAACCAATTTTGAGGCTAAAAATTCCTCCTTGGAATATCCTTGTAAGGAGTATTCTAGGACAATTGCTTTTTGATATCTATGAGATCATTTTCCAATTTTTGTACTAATTGATCTAAGTTATTTCTTGAAGAAGAAACCTTAGATTTAGCAGGATGCTTTTTTAATTTCTAAAACATTATTAAATCATCTTCAAAACTTATGGCTAAGTGTTGATCAACATCCAGAGTCACAGGTTAGCCCTTCTCAATGCATAGCTTACTTCAGGTAATTGTGCATTTAAGTAACAATTTTTTTTAATTTTATCCATAGGTTGAGTGGCCACTAGAATCTTATTTACCAACTTGTTAAATTTTGCAAAAAAATATCTCATAGGATCATATAGTTCCTTCTTAATCTTAGAAATCATTCCAAGGAGGGCATGAAAATCCTCGGTAGATTTTAACCTATCATCATTTGTGTTCTCATGTTCATATAGTCGGTGATAGCTCTAGCGAGGAGATGATAAAACTTGTTAGTAGCGTTATCTTGTAATGTTTCCACAAAAATCCTACGAAACATCTGCATGTTTGACTCCAAGTATCCCACATGCCACAATGAATGCAACAATGTGTTCATCTAGGTGCACCTTTCCATCTCCTTTGAATTTAGGAAATATTTTCCTATTCCCTTTTGGGAGATCATGTAATGGTTGAGCGAGGGCCAAAGGTCCAACCCATTGTCCCCAAGGTAGAGGAGTTGCCATTCTTGGAAAAATAGTTTGCAAAGGAACTATAACTCTAGCCAATACCAAATCTTGAATACTAGGGATTTATTTGGTTTGTAATTTTGTGTTTCTTACAGTTCTATTTTTTGAGGGGAGTAATTCTAGATCTCATTCTATTTATTTTTAAGGTTAAAGAGAAGTCATTTTTTTTTTAGAACTAGAAAATAAATATCCACAACACCAGTGATCTTTAACCTCGTGTCTATCTTCTATCTGCCAGGTTTCATTGATTGGTTCAATTAAATTCATTTCGGTCGGATGCACAAAATGTTCCCCACGATGGGCGCGAAAAAAATGTTGGTTATAGAATTGAATCCTTTGAAAAAAGAAGCAATGGGGGACAAAAATCCCTCCTCTTTGTGGGATAGGTTCCCTTCTTGACATCCAAAACCATATTTACAAGTTAAACATTTGTTCAATATTTTGGTGAGGATTTGATATTTGTAGATGCATTTATTGAAACATTTTCAATGCATAATAAAGAGGAAAAGTAAGGACTGATATTTAGAAACAAAAGATAAGAGAGAACTTTCAGACATATAGATAACATAGAAATATCTTATAGATGCTAGATAAAATAAAATATTTAAACTACGCATATAAAAACACACGAAACACATGTATCGGACACAAAGTTTGAAATAAACTTATCATTTGAAAGACAAAAAGCTATTGTTAAAATATGTATAGCTTCACAGAATTAGACAAAGGATGAAAAGAGACAAATCATGAAAGGGGGTGAAACTTCTTCTATATTGAGAATTTCAATATTCGTTTTACATCCAGAGATATCAAAATATTGATCCTTTACAATGATGAGAAGAGTGCTTTAAATAACCTCAAGAAATGGTTACAAAGAGCCTTTTTAGTTTCCTTTCTCTAAATCCCAAAAGCTAATATCTAATTAAATATTACAAATTCAATTTATCCCTTTCTTACATAACACATGATTTTAAAGGGATAAAGACACCTTAACTAGATATTCTACAATAAGAAAGGAAAATAAGAATTAGGAAGTCGAGACACTAGTGGAAGCACTTGTAGTCCCCTTTGCCTTTAGTATTTGATTTGAATCACTTCAAAGATGCAGCTATGTCCATTCCTCAAGGAATTGTTGTATTGGTAGTGGCATGAGTCCAATTACCTAAGCACTTATACATGTCCTCCTCAAACTCCTTATTTTCCAATAACTCTTTGTTATCATATGTGATGGCATCCTGTAGTGTGTAAATTTATTTCATTTTCTCCTTAGAGATGGTGTCCTACTTGAATATATTTTCTTTAACAAAAGTCTTGAACTGGGATTTGATCTCTTGAATAGTGAATTTATCACTTGAATTCTCTTTGAATATTTGGAAATGTATATCCAAGAAGGTAGATATGACACAAGATTTAAAAGATTCTCCTTTCTGCAGCATATTTCTGAGTTCTCTAATGGCTTCTTCCAGAACTTTGATTTTCTAGTCAATGTTGAAGAACTACTATTTAGACAGATTGTGTTTAACATCATCAAAAACATTATTAGCCAAAAGGATTTGACACCTTGAATGCATTCACTCCATAATTTCAACTCTCTATCTAAACAACTGAGTGTTGTAGATAACTTTAGTTGAATCCTTGAAATTTTCTCATAATCCTAGAATGCCTCTTCAATAAAATTCAATCCTGTGATTATTATTTCATCAACCATAGCTTCCATTTCTTTACCATAAGTATAATGCTTATGGATGTATTTAATGGCTTGGAATTCATCAATGGACAAGATATAAGGAGGTGAAAAGGAAGTTAGAAGAGTTGGATCAAGAACCTTATCTTCTTCTAATAAGGATTTGATGAAACTAAATAGAATTTTTTTTTTCTCCTCCAACTACACTTGTGTTTTCTTCCCCTTCACAACTCTTTCAATCTCCCTAAAAACAATCTCCCTTAGATTATGTATTTCACTTTCTAGGGTTGATTCTCTAAGGGGAATTCTTGTCAACTCCAGATCACCCATTGATAGGTCCTTTTCATCTTTATCAAACTTGGGTTTGTAATTTCCATGAACTACTGACCTTGAGAGTCTGAGACCAACCTTGATGTGACTTTTTTCTTTTTAGTGGGGGACGAGTAGAACCTATAAGATATTCCACTTGTATAAAACTTGGGAACAACAACACTTGAAGTAGCCTTTCTCTTCTTGCTTTCTAGTAATGGTTGTACCCAGGTAAATGAGGAACTAGAAGTGGAAGGAGAAATGGGCCCAAGTGTAGAGGCACTCATAGCACTATGAGTTTGTCTGATAACCACCTCTAACACAAAGGTATCAGTTTGAGTCTAGTCAAGAGATTCCTTAGCAAATATTTCTATAGACTCTGAAACCATTTCCTTTGACTAATCATCCATCATATTCCTTACTTCAGGTTTATTCTCTTTAGGATTTTTTGCTTTTATTCTTGGTATCACGATTATCATCTAAATCAAAAGTTTTTCCCTTTGCTTCATATTTTTTTTGAGAACGTTTTCTTTCTTGAATAACATCAGTTGCCTTATCTTCTTTCTTGATTTTCCCTTTTTTGGTATACACTAGAGTTGAGGATTTTGGAGGAGATGGAAGTAGATGTAGATTTCCTTTTCTGAATCCCTTAGTTTTCCTATCAAATCTGTTGGTGCTCAAAATAGTCTCACCCGATTTGCTTTTGAAGATCTATTAATTTGTGGCCTCTATCACTTTATTTTTCCCTATGTTGTGCACGGTTAATCTTTCTTGTAGTTTTTACTCTGTTCATGGGTCATCGATCACTTATGGGTTCATGGTTTGCTCTTTATTTCTTCGTTTCTTTGGAAAGGGTCTATAATTTGGGTCTCTTATTCTCTCTGTTCATCTAAAAATCGGGTTCTCCCATATTTTCCATTCTCCATGGTGGTATTTGTCTTCCTTGTAATTTCTACCCTAAATACTTAAAGAAAAATGAATGGATGTATCTTTGAGAAACATGTTTGAGCCTTGTAACATTTCTAAATTCTCTTTCCTTGGAGAAATTTTCATTTTCAGGTTCGAATGATCATTTTTCTATATTTACTGATTTGTGGTGTTTCTCCTAGTCAAATTTACATCCTTACATTGATAGGGGATGTGGCACCTTTTGGTTGGTAGTGACTCAGCTGGGTACTTCAAAAATTTGTGAATCACCTCAACTTAAAAATGTGTCCACGTGGAGGAATGATGCTCATTTGAAGATCTAGTTTTTGGTTTAGCCTTGGAGTAACACCGGGAGGACATGTGGAGGTTTCGATGCTTTTCATGGACTTAATTTTTTTTTATGTAGCTAAAGTAGTGTGGTAGAAAATGGGGACACGTGGCGAGCCCGCGCTCATTCAGGGTCTCCGCTTTGGGCATCATTTTTAAATTGCACCATGGAGACACGTGGAGGTTTCTTCCGGGTCTTCCCATACCATAATTCTTTTTCAAAGGGTTCTTAGAGGTCTAGGACACATGGAGGTCTCCGTTCACTTTGCATTTTCCTTAAACTTTTCAACGTCCAAAGGAGACTACCTCGGAGCATGACACATGGTGCCTTCCACTGAGCTTCAAACATTTACAAAAACTTTTCCAAGTCAGGACATGTGGAAAGCCCGTGCATATTCAAGGTATCAAACTTTTGAGAACATCTCAAGGAGCGCCATGGTGACACATGGCAGTTTGAAAATTCAAAGGGGTGGGGATGTGGACCATTGGGGGAAATTTTGATTTTTTGCCCCTTGACATTCAAATGACTAAAAACATCAAAATGGCTCACAGGCCTAATAAAGGAAAGGTCAAAGCTTACTCCGGTCAATGGAGGAGGTGCGGACTCTTGGGGGAAATTTGAAAAAAATTCCTTTTGGGAAAAAAGAGTTAAAATTAAAAGGGGAGGTGTGGTTCCACTAGAACCGCCTTTGGGAGAAATGTCGGGCCTATAGTTCAAGGTTGGACCTATGGGGAAAACTTGGAAAAAATCCTTTTCCAAAAAGAGGGTCAAATGGTAGAATTTATCCGTAGTTCCTTTGGGACCCATCTCAGGACACGTGTCAGACTCATTTCCTAAGGACGGAGGTGTAGAGCAAAATGTAAAATTTTCCATTTTTTCAAAAGTTGTAAAAAGTCAGAAGAAGCACCTAGGCCTGTTTTAAAAAGTTGAATCTTCCATGTGGATGACTCAAATTCAAAGTAAAGATCAACGACAACTGAGAGTCTAAATATGATTTTCCCCCATTTCTTGAGACACGCTGGAAGTGTGAGTCTTTTTATTTCTTTGTGTTTCCTACATGCTAAGTAGAGAGGGGAGGTAATTTTGATATATGAGTTTGGTGGGAAGATCTCGGAAGACATATTTTTCCATTAAAATGGTTTGACTATCGTTTTCAATCAGATTTTTGTTTTTCTTCTCCCGAGCATGAAAAGAGCCAGATTTGATAGATTAAGGGTGAAAGTGGTTGAATACTGAAGATATACAATGAGATCTATCCCCTCAAGAACCTGGAGATTTTTTGTAGATATGATTCTGAGAATCATGATAAAAATCATGGCGAGCACTGGTGCATTAAATTTTTTTGTCTTTTGGGGAAGAAGGGGCTCTATGTAAATTTTATAAATGGTACAAATTTTTCCTTCAAATGTTTAGAGGTTAGAGTGCTAGGGGTTCGAGACTTAATTTTCTAATAGAAAGGGCTTGAAAGAGCCCATCATTTTGAGAATCCATTTGAGAAACCAGTGTATCTCTTTTGTGATAAATTTGATCATGTCGAAAGTCGTTTCAAGTCTACTGACCATTAACAAGCTCTAAGACTATTCCATAAACTTTCCCTCTTGATAAATATAATCAAATTCAAATTATTTTGTGTTGTCGAAGAAAATTTTTTTTTTTTTTTGAATGTATATAAGTAGCTTTTCTTGTTTATGTTACAATCTTGTATTGAATCTGATTCAATCACACATGCCTTAATCCTTGTGAAAATTTAGTGGCATCTGATTTCATTTCTCGAAGAGCTTTCATCTAGGATTGGAAAAAAAATTTTAAAATCACTTTTCTTTCATCTGTTGAAAGAGATTATCGTAAGCCTCTAGATATACCTTAGGCATGTATTGACTCAGATCTTGATGCTTTGTTGGATTTTCTAACTCGAGCCTTCATGCTAGAATTTCAAATATTGTGTGAAAGAGTGCTAATCGGGCTGCATTGAATCACATATTCTAGTTAAAGAAACATTTAAGCTATTTTATGGAATTCTATTGGTTTAACCTTCCATTTTATAAGGCTCCTCAAGGATCGGCAAGTCAAGTTCATCCTTCCCCACCTCCCACCAAAAATTCATTCAAAAAGAAACCAATCCTACTTGTACTACCCATGTTTGTCATGTGAGCGTACAAATGCATAATCTTTGTTACCATAACATACGAAGCCGTAAAGTTCTCAAATGTCTTTAGTAACCTTTTCCTTGTGAAAATATCTCCATGATCTAGAAGTGACAACTCGTGAGAGTCGGATCAGTGTGTTGATCATATTTTCCCAAGGTTTTCTCTACAAAATTTATACAAAAGAAGGATTTATCATTATTCTTCAAGAAACAGAGGTTACAAAATAGGTTCTCTTACCTTGGTTGAAAGGAAAAACCTAAAATATTGATGATAGATCAAATCCTCTTGAGGTTACTATCCATTTCTCCACATTTGAGTGATAAAGGGCCGAGTTAGATATCATCCCCGATTCTGAAATGACTCACCATGATCTAATCTGTCTCTAAGTTTCCTGTCAAACTATTGATGTTGCTCGAGAATTTTGTGGGAGAATAAAATTTTATACCAACACCTAAGTGGCACCAGGGATTTCAGTTCAAAATCAAGAACTTGGTAAAACACTTCTTGTTTACTCCAAGTGATGTGTGCAGTTCTTTGAGTTTTCACACCTAGTGAACTAGCTTTCATTTGATAAGTCTGGCTAAAGAAAGTTTAGAATCTTTCCATTTCTAGTTTCTAGCATTGACAAACATTTGACATATCATATTTAGTGCATTTGCACAACTAGGGTGGAAATCCTTAGTGGTGAATCCTTGTTGATCTATTTTTTTATGAGTACCAGTGTCTTGAAACTTTGTCAAAGTCATATTTTTACTAATATTGGAAAAGCTGGAAGGAAGAAGATATTTCTTTGCTAGGGATCCTGCTAGGACATTGTTTCCAGAGCTAGGAAAATCAAAATCAGAAGGAAGAAAATCTTGGAGAGTTGTGGGAGAACAATAGACAAGAAGAGGGATCTCCATTGATGAGAGTGATCGGCCTATCGTTGAATATTTTCATTCAAGTGACTACGAATCATGTAGCTAGAGAGGGGCCTTCATTTGATTTTGAAAGGTTTGCTTCACATTCTACACCTTTCTTTTCTGAGGTTGATAGAGATTTACAAGAGACAGAGTCTTTGGTGGTATCCATTTTGAAAATTATACTCCTATGTTCCAAGGACCCTCTTCACCTTATCAATTTGTCACCCCTCCAGGGTCACCTTCTCGAATCAACACAACTCATCCCCCACCAAGACCCCTTTTATTGTAAACACCTTTGGGCCTATAAATTTTGTGGGAATGGCTAGTTATCCAAATTCAATGCTTTAAGATGTAAGGAAAAGAATTCCAAAGTTATAAAGAAAGCAATGCTATTGTTGGTGATCAACATCTAAAGCTTTTTATCAATATGATGGAAGATTTTGAGATTGAACATGAAGATGTATGTATCAAGTTGTTTATCCATAGCTTGGAATAGGATGTCGGGGATAGGTATAGAGCATTGCCGAGGATAACTCTATTGATTCTTGGTGAGATGAGAAATGCATTTAGATTGCTTGATATGGTGATAGAAGCGACTCTAGGTTTCTTTTGACAAAATTTGACAACATAAAAAAATCCTAGTGAGTCGAGTACATGATTTCAAAACACGCTTTAATAAGACCTTGAGGAGATTTCTGTTAGGATAAGATGTTGTGGTGAGTCATGTTTGATCAAATATTCTAATGCATTTCATAAAAAGGCTTCATATTACTTAAGGGACAAGAACCCCAAACATTTGAGACATGCCTTCACCATGGATTTGCAAATAGGGAACAACATCGGGAAATTGGAAAGCCTCCAAAAAGGGAGGGTGTAAAGTTGGTTAACCTAAAAAGATTCAAACAATCAAGGATCTTGATTTGGAGGAGGTTGTGAAAATTTGGCGAATTTTGTCAAGGAAATTTCCTACAAACTAGCCGGGGTTGAAAAGGGGTGGGAAGAACTCACAAGGTCAACACAAGAAACAAGGCTAAGACAGGTTCACAAATCACCAAATATTTTATGATAGAGGCAAGGACCCGTTGGATTTGGAAATAGACATTCCTAAGCTAGGGATAATAGAATGGTAATTGATCCTTTGGTTGCTAGTGTTTCTATTGTGGAGGAGACATATGTCATTGATTGGTGTGACAAATGTTTCATGCCTCATGCTCCTTGTGAAGAATATCAACAACAACAACAAGAATCTGATGACAATGATGATGATATACGCATGATGGGTTGTTCGAAGCTTACAACAACGGGAAACTTCAATTTCGAGGTGATAAGTGCCGGAATGCTACCACTTTTTGGGACTACATTCATAGGGTACCTATCCTTCCTCCCTCTCATATTTTAGAATTATATAATGTACAGGATTTTGAATTGCCCAATAATGACTTTGAATATTTAAGGGCTTTAATGATAAAGAAGTATGATGGAGGAATTCCATCTGAAGAAGATAGGTAGTTACTGATGAATGTTTTTGTTGCTCAAGAGAAGGAATATAACACAAAAAGTAAGGATATAAAATGGATAGGGCCTCAAGCCAAGCCAAAAGATCCTTTACTTTCAAAAATTCCTAAAGAGGCTCCTAAGAAAGAGGTATCTGCCAAAATCCCTGCAGTTCTAAAAAAATCATATCCCTCCTCATGCCCAAGTTATCAAAAATATTGTACCACCTAATGAGTGTGTTGGCTTTCCTTCCAATACTACCTTACCAAGGAATGTCCCATATGATATTGCCCAAGTTTTAAGTCAAATCAAAGTCTATGTTCTAATTTTTGAGTTGCTTAGGATTCCTGAGCACAAAAAGAGAGCATTTGAATACTTGGGGTTGAAAGAAGAGAAGACTTCCCTAGGCAGAAACATAAACATTGTGGCGCGTTATTGAAGAACTAGAAGCACCATCGGTATCGAAGAGATAGGTGAAATTCTGAGGTCTATTTGGGGACATCCTTGGTGGACTCTCAACTAAATTTGGATCCATTCTTCACCACCCCCGATCATTAAGGATGATGTTTTGCACAACTACATGTTTGACTAAGGGGAATCATGTAATGTCATGCCTCTGGAAGTCATGAATGAGTTGAATATCAAAGTGACATCAGCATATGGGAAGTGCACTACCATGGATTCCATAGAAGTTCCAGTAGTGGGATGTGTGAAGGGTTTGTTGGTGTAGCTGCGGCTTACCCGGTAAAAATTTAAAACTTGATGTTTTCATCGTTGACTACCCAGCCAAGTGGGGCATGCTACTATCAAGAAAATGGGCTGCAAGTGTTGGTGGGAGTGTCCAAATGGATATTTCCTATGCCACCATTCCAATTGAAGGCAGCCTTGTCAGGTTGTATGGAGAAAAGAAAATGTTGCATCTTATTGAGGATCCCAACAATGCATCCTATGAAGTATTGTACACAAATGTTGATGCTAACAACTTTTAGGGATTTGTTGATGGAAAGGAGCACAAGATTGAGGAATGCAGGTGTCTTGAACAAGCAGGCTCTCCTTGGACTCTATTGTTTGATGGAGCTTGCTCCAAGTTTGGGAATGGTGTTGGTGTTGTTCTACATTCTCTGGTCATGAAATATATATATATTTTCCCTTAAACTCAACGTTGAGTGCACCAACAACATTGTTGAGTATGAGGCATTATTGTTGGGTTTAAGAATTGCTTGGAAATATGGTATCAAGGACATCATTGTCAAATGAGACTCATAATTAATTGTAAAACAAGTCATAAAACTATATTCCATAAAGAATCACGAGAATGAAACATTACAAACATGCAGTTTGGGATTTCATTGAGATGTTTGACTCATTCAACATCGTGCATCATGATAGAAGGTTCAATGATTTTCCAGATAGGCTTACAGTATTGGGGTCTTGTTTTGACAATTATACAGTGTCCCCATATTGTGAATATGAGGTTGAGGTATTGACAAGACCCTCTGTCCCTGACAACATTAAACACTGGTAGGTATTTGATGATGATGCTCAGATCAGAAGATTTCTATAGAATAAGGGAGAGTTTACTAATCAATGCATTGATTTGGAGCCAATGGTATGTACAACAGAAGGAAAAGAAACCTTTTTTGGCAAGGGCATCATCCAACTAAAGACCAATACCATTCCTAGAGGGTTGGTTTCTCTTGAGTCTAATTTTGATAATGTTAATCACATTATTAACAAATGTATGGCAGCCTCAAGGGATATTGAGGAGCATTACCTTGACACAAAGGAGAAGCCAAGGAAAATTTGGTCGGGAAGCAATCTCAAGCATGGAAGAGAAACAATCATACATCCAATTTTTAAATAAATACCAAGATTGTATGGCTTGGACCTATTCTCAACTAAAAGCATACAGAGAGGACCTGTTTCAACATGAGATTCCCTAGGAGTCTAATGCAAATACACTTAGGTAGAAACAAAGGCTAATCAACCCACTCTTATCTCTCAAAATACAAGAGGAACTAAAGAAGCTGAGAGATGGAGGGATTATTCATCCCACTAGGTATTCTTCTTGGGTTGCAAACCTAGTACTAGTAAGAAAGAAGAATGGTGATATCAGGTTATGTGTGGACTTCAAGAATGTGAACAAAGCATCAATGAAGGATAATTATCCTATACCAAATATGGAGAACATACTACAGTTAGTAATCGGTCTGAATTTATCTCTACCTTGGATGGTTTCTCTAGTTATAACCAAGTTGTGGTGAAGGAATAAAAAAGATCAAGACAACCTTTACTACTCCTTGGGAACATCTATGTATGTCGGGATGGCCTTTGATTTGATGAATGTTGGAGCCACATTCCAAAGGGAAATGGATCTTGCTTTTTCTAGTTACATCAATGAGTTTATTGTTATCTACCAGGATGATGTGACTGTGTTTTCTAGAAAGAGAAGTGACCACTTTCTACACTTGGAGAAGATGCTAATAAGATGTAGAGAATATGGCATCTCACTCAATCCAAAGAAATGCCATTTTGGAGTGCAGAAGGAAAATTTGCTTGGTCAAATTGTGTCACAAGAAGGAGTGATGATTGATCTAGAAAGAGTAGAGGCTATCAGCAAGGTCCCAATCCCAAGAACCAAGAAAGGAATTCAGTCCTCCTTTGGGAAAATAAACTTCATCAGAAGATTCATATCAAACTTTGCTGAGTTGACCATCCCAATCACTTCATCATGAAGAAAGTACATTTCATAAAATGGGAGGAGGTTGTCATATAAGCCTTCAGTGGAATCAAGGAGGCATTAAAACATGCCCCTATTTTGGAAGCTCCAGATTATAAGAATCCTTTCCAACTATTTTCCTTTTCTTCAGAGAACACTATTGTTTTACGTGTTTTGCTGAGAAGCATGATGAAGGGCTAAGATGCCAATTGTATTTTTAGTAAGGCCTTGCGAGGGTCCGAGCTAAAGTACACTATCATGGAAAAGAAAGAATTTTATTTATTAAAAGCAAAAATATTTTTAGGCCTTATATTTCGAGTTCTCAAAAAATTTCTTATCTTACCCACACCATGGTGAAAGAAATCTTATGCGAGATGAAAGTTTCAAGCAAGAGATGTAGGTAGGTGAACAAGTTGCAAGAATATGACATGGATATCCAAACCACGAATTTGGTGAGAGGTTTGGGCTTGGCTAAACTTATGGCTCAGAGCAACTTGCAAACTATTGAGGTAAATGAAGTAGAAGAAGAAAGGGCGGTGTTTTTGAAAGGTTGATGAGTTCTGAGTGGTACAAGGATGTGATTTTCTATCTCAAACACTTATACTACCTTGAGTATTTAAGTAAGAACCATAAAAGATCCCTTAAGTTGGCTTCCCAAAAATATGTCATCACTAATTATGGGTTAGCTTGGAAGAACCCAAAGGGAGTCCTCTTAAGATGCATTACTGAAGAAGAAGCCCCCAAGATAATTGTTGATCTGCATGGAGGAGTATGTGGGGGCCATTTTACTGCAAGAGTCACAACACACAAGATCCACGAGGGCTGGTTATTGGTGGCCAACTCTCTTCAGGATGCAACTCTTTTGGTTAGAAGATGTGATAGTTGTCGACACTTCTCTAGAAGACTTATAGCTTTAGGCTCCTTCCTTTGCAACCTATGTCAATTGAAGCTCCATTCAAGCAATGGGGATTGGATTTAATTGGTGAGATTTCAAACCCTTCAAGTGCTAGCCATAAGTGGATTTTTGTAGCCACTGATTACTTCACCAAGTGGGTGGAAGAAATCCCCACCAAAGGAGCAACACACTAAATTGTCATGGATTTTTGTTGAACCATATCATCAACGGAGTTTGGGGTGCCAAGTAAAGATTGTTCCTGACAATTCCATGAGATTTAGAGCTAAACCTTTGATGGAAATGTGTAAAGAATATGTGATCAACTCTGACATATGCCTCCAATTAAAATCCCCAAGGAAATGGACAAGCTGAGCCCGATAATGAAAATTTGCTAAAGATTATTAGAAAACATTGGAGCGAGAATAAGAGAAAGTGGGGTGAACAATTGAAGTTTACTATTTGGGTAGATAGGATCACTGTTAAGAGGGTCACTGGAAAGAGTCCATTTGAGTTGGTATATGGGACTGAAGACCTAATTCCTCTTCATATGCAACAGATAGAAGATCAAGATGTAGGTCCTTATAATGCTCACATTAACCAAATTGTTGAGCTTGATGAAGAGAGGAGGGCATCCCACCAGAGGCATGTAAAGTTCGTAGAGAAAGCTGAAGAAGTTATTTGACAAGAATGTCACTCCTGGGATTTCAATGTTGGAGATCTTATAATAATATGGGATAGTAGGCATGAAGATAAGGGCAAGCATTACAAGTTTTACTCATTATGGATGGGCCCTTACTCCATTGATATTAGGATTGGTGAGCATATCTTCTTTCTTAAGGACTTAGACGGAGAATTGCTTGAGATTCCTGTTAATGGCATGCATTTGAAGAATTTCTTGGATTAATTCCCTTGAATTCAAGGAAAAAATATTGTGTACAGTGTATAGTTTGTTGTTTGTCTCTTGTCTTTTGTGTTTTTGTCATTCGGTCCTCGATGACCTGTTTTTGCTCATTTTCTATTTCATTTTTGGAGATGGCTCTGTTTCTCTATTCTGTAAATAGAATATATTACCTGATAAATAGTTTGGCACTTGGTCTACCTTTTTTCTTGTGGCACTCATAGGGAGTGCCCATCCTCGAATCGGGGCCAATGTTGGTGCTCAAAATAGTCTTGCCCCAATTTTCTTTTGAAGATCTATCGATTTGCGGCCTCTGTCACTTTATTTTTCCCCATGTTGTGCCTAGTTAATATTTTTTGCAATTTTTAATTTGTTCATGGGTCAAAGATCACTTATGGGTCCATAGTTTGCTCCATTTTTCTTCGTTTCTTTGTGAAGGATCTGTAATTTGGGTCTCTCATTCTTTGTTCATCTAAAAACTTGAGATCTCCCATAGTTTTCGTTCTTCATGGTTGGTATTTGTCTTCCTTATCATTTCTTCCCTAAATTCTTGAAGAAAAATGAATGGATGTATCTTTGAGAAACATGTTTGAGCCTTGTAACATTTCTAAATTCTTTGTCCTTGGAGAAATTTTCACTTTCAGGCTTGAATGATATTTTTTCTATATTTTATGATTTAACAAGTATTTCTCCTAGTCAAATTTACATCCTTGGATCGACAGGGGATGTGGAAAATTTTGGTTTGACGTGCTTTCACTAGGTACTTCAAAATTTTGGTCAATCGCCTCAACTTAAAAATGTGTCCACGTGGAGGAATGATGCTCGTTTGAAGATCTACTTTTTGGTTTGACCTTGGAGTAGCACCAGAGAGGACACGTGGAGGTTTCTGCTGCTTTTCCCAGACATAGAAAATTTTTATGCACCTAAAATAGTGTGGCAGAAAATGGGGTCACATGGTGAGCCCACGCTCATTTACAGTCTCCACTTTGGGTACCATTATAAAATTGTGACATGGAGACACATGGAGGCTTCCATTAGGAATTCTCATACTTAGTCTTTTTCAAAGGGTTTTCAAAGGTGCTGGGACACGTGGAGGCCTCCTCTCACTTTGCATTTTTCTTAGATTTTTCAACGGCCAAAGGAGACTGCCTTGGAGCATGACACATGGCACCTTCTATTGAGCTTCAAGCATTCAGAAAAAAATTTGCTAGGTTAGGACATGTGGTGAGTCTATGATCATTCAAGGTGTCAAAATTTTGGGACCATCTCATGGTGCACTATGGTGACACTTGGCAGTTTCAAAACCCAAAGGGATGGGGAGGAGGACCATCGGGGGTAACTTGGATTTTTTTCCCCTTGACATGCAAATGACTAAAAACATCAAAATGGCCCACACACATTGATAAAGGAAAGGTCAAATCTTGCTCTGGTCAATGGTGGAGGTGCGGACTCTAGGGGAGAATTTGGAAAAATTTCCTTTTAGGAGAAAAGAGTTAAAAGTAAAAGGGGAAGTGCGGTTCCACTAGAACCACATTGGGACACGTGTCGAGACCGTTTTCAAGGGTGGAGTTGCGGGAAATCTTGGAAAAATATCCTTTTTCCAAAAAGAGGGTCAAATGGCAAGATTTATTTGTGGTTCCTTTGGGACCCACCTAAGGACACGTGTCAGTCTCATTTCCCAAGGGCGGAGGTGCAGAGAAAAATGGAAAATTTTCCATTTTTTCAAAAGTTGTAAAAATTCAAAAGAATCCCTAGGTCTGCATTTTAAAAATTTGAATCCTCCACGTGGACAACCCAAATTCAAAGTAAAGATCAATGGCGGATGACAGTTTGAATCTAATTTTTCCCCATTTCTTGAGACATGAATGAAAGTGTGAGTCTTCATGATTTATTGGTATTTCCTACACACCAAGCGAGAGGGAGTTAATTTTGATATCGAGTTTGGTGGGAGGATCTAGAAGACATCTTTCGCCATTAAAATAGTCGACTATCATGCTCGATCAGATTTTCTATTTTTTTTCTCCCGAGCATGCAAGGAGCCAAATTTGATAGATTAGGGGTGGAAGTGGTTAGTAAATTGAAAAAGAGTGATCTACGAGACGAAGGAGTTGAATGCGGGAGACATTCGATGAGATCTTCCCCCTCGATCAAATGGAATTTTTTTGTAGATATGATTCTGAAAATCGTGATCGAAATCATGGTGAGAAATGGTGCATTAAATGTTTCTGTCTTTTGGGGAAGAAGGGGCTTTGTGTAAATGTTATACATGGTACAATTTTTTTGTGCAAATGTTTGGAGGTTAGTTTTTAGGGGTTGGGACTAAATTTGCTAATAGAAAAGGTTTGACATAGCCCATCATTTTGAGAATCTATTTGAGAAACCTATATATCTCTTTTGTATTAAATATGATCATGTCAAGGTGGTTGCAAGTGTACAACCATTAACAAGCTCGATCTTGTTCCGAAACTTCCCCTTGCTGATAGATATAATCAAATTAAACTTATTCTATGTTGTCTTAAGAAAA
Source organism: Taxus wallichiana var. yunnanensis (assembly GCA_018340775.1). Classification (NCBI taxonomy): domain Eukaryota; kingdom Viridiplantae; phylum Streptophyta; class Pinopsida; order Cupressales; family Taxaceae; genus Taxus; species Taxus wallichiana. The sequence continues at coordinate 242,984,165 of CM031239.1, read as the reverse complement.
ATGTGTTTGTTTTATTTCTAAATGTATGTAAGTATCTTTTTTTGTTTTTGTTGCAATCTTGTATTGAATCTGATTCAATCACATAGGGCTCAATCCTTGTGAAAGTTTAATGGCATCTGCAATTTCATTTCTGAAAAGAGCTTTCATCCGGGATTGGAATAAATGATTTAAAATCACTTTTCATTCATCTGTTGAAAGAGATTGTCTGTAATCCTTTGGGTATACCTTAGGCATGATTTGACTCAGATCTTGGAACTTTGTTGGATTTTCTAACTCGAGCCTTCATGATAGAATTTAAAAGATTGTGTGAAAGAGTGCTAATCTGGGCCTCCATTGAAGCACATATTCTAGTTAAAGAAACATTTTAGCTATTTTGTGGCATTCTATTGGTTTAATCTTCAATTTTTGTAAGGTTCCTCAAGGATCTGGCGAGTCAAGTTCATCCTGCCCCACCTCCCACAAAAAAAATCATTGAAAAAACAACCAATCCTACTTGTACTACCTCTGTTTGTCCTATGTGCATACAAATGTATAATCTCTATTACCAAAACATGCAGAAGCAGTCAAGGTCTCAAATGTCTTTAGTAACCTTTCCCTTGTTGTGAAAATATCTCCATGATTTAGAAGTGACAACTTGTGAGAGTCAGATCTAGTGTGTTGATAATATTTTCCCAATGTCTTCTCTATAAAATTTATGCAAAAGAAGGATTAATCATTGTTCTGATTTAACAGAGTTTACAAAATAGGTTCTCTTACCTGTTTTGAAAGGCACAACCTAAAATAGTGAGGATAGATCAAATCCTCTTGAGGGTGTTATCCATTTCTCCACATTTGAGTGACAAAGGGCTAGTTAGATCTCATCCCCAGCTACAAAATGACTCACCATGATCTAATCTATCTCTAAGTTTCCCGTCAAACCAGTGATGCTGCTTAGACTTTTGTGGGATAATCAATTTGGATACCAACAAAACTGAAGTCTAGTTCTCACTAGGACAAGATTATTTAGCTCCTTCAAATCATCTCTCTCCTTGACAAACCAATCAATGGTTTCAATAGGAGTATGTTTGATTGATATTTCATACTCAAGAGATTGTATCTCTTCATCATCATCCTCCAATCCTTTAGGGACATCAAATATACCAAAATCAATGATCTGTTATAGAGATAACCTCCCATAGTACCTCCTCCTGGCTTCATAATCATCAGAACAATCTTCCTAGTAGTCTTCAATATTAGGAAGATGTTGATAACCCATTTTGAAATTGGAGGAAATGAACTCCTTAATGTCAAAGAAAGTTCTGGGCTTATAGTAATGAAGAGTGAGAGGAGCAATTGTTCTATCAACATTTTGAGCATCTAGGGTAGTCCTATAAGTGTAATTACCCAATGTGATTGGGAATTGAATACATTAAATCTTCTTCTTGCTACAAGTTCTATGCAAATTGTCTAATTGTTTGCATATTTCTACCGAATCTATCTTATCACTACAATACATGGGAAGTTTAAGGGTTTCCCCTCAAATAAAGCCAATCTTATATATAAAAACTTCCTAAATTCGGTGAAGAAGATGCCATAGAAAGCCCGATAAATTGTTTTTCTTCATCTGATTTTTTTGTAGTATCTCCTTCTAGAAGCCTAACAATAGACATAGTGAATGCATCATTCACCCTCGTAAAGTGATGATTACTGATCTTTAGGGTCAACTATGGGTGATACATATAAATGGGGTAATTCTTCTTATCATACACATTGGAGAAACCCAACAACTCTCTATAAATGTCAATGGAGTAGATCAGATGGGAGATCATGTAGAAGGTTTGGGTTCTCTAAACATTTCATAATTTTTCAAACAAGTTATCAAAAATCATTCCTATCCACTTTAAATTCTACTTACCATCACATATTATATTGATGTACGGGCACATACAATAGTGAATCTCATAGGTGGTGGGCATTCCTATTATCCTGGCCAATAATGTGATGACGTCTAAAAATTCTTCATGGAAATAAACTCTAAACATTTTCTTGGGTAGTATTGAGGCTTCTTTCTTAGGGTTCTTGAACCAAGACTTGGCAACTCTTCTTTTGTATTTTTCACTATCTTGATCAAAAAGAGTTTGGGCCTGATCCTTGGTGAGAGTATTTGAATTTTCAAAACTTGAAATTTTGAGAGGGCGTATGAATGTAATCTTATCAGTTGGTGCCACCACCTGACCTTGAGGATCAAAAATTTCAGTTTTATCAGGATTAAAACAAGAGTTACAATAATGATATGTATTGACACATTGGATTGAAATGGGAAAAACCCCTACCTCTGTGATCCTAGTGTCTTTAATCAACTGAGCCATAGGATTAGGGTTTTGACAATTGATTCGTGCCCATAATTCTTCCAAGTCCAGGTGTTGTGCTTCATTATCACCAATGTTTGGTACAATCATCTCCAAGGAAGACAAGTGTTCATGACCTTTAAAACTGATCTTCATCTTTTGGCCATAGAAGAAGATTACTTGTGAGAAAATATTCCTTAGTTACTTGATCAGCACCTTCCCATTTCAGATTTTTTTTTGTACCTATAGATTTGAAAATAATGGAATCATACTCAACCATGGCTAGAAATGGTGGAGGAGAGAGAAAACGAATGGTCAATAGCAATTTACAAGTGAGGTGTTGAAATTGAACGATTACCCTAATATTGATAAGCATTTGAACCCAATTAGGTCAGAAGGGTTAAATAAATGAGGCAATTAATACTAATACCCACATTGAAATAATGAAAATTAGGTAAGGTGGAACAAAAGAGAAAAACTGTCCCATGGGAGATCAGGACTTTTGGGACGCACAAAGCCAAATAAACTAATTTGTGGAAAAAATAGAATAATAGTTCACAATTGTCTCATGGGACACCAGGAAATATGGGATGGAAAAGCCAAAATACCCATTAAAAATAGAAATTAAAAAAGGTGGTTTTGTAGGGAAATGGCATTCAAGTGACACTCAGACGGGAAAATCTGAAACACCCGCAACGTATGAAAATCAGATAAGTTAGAATTATTTGAAATAGGCCGCACTTGTGACAATGGGATAGCTAGGACACGAAAGATGAAATAACCAACTATACAAGAAAATCAACACCAATCGGAAAAAGTGAAAAAATTAGGGAATAGATGGCCTAGATGAACTTAGGACATCGGGGCGAAAAAAGCTAGAATACCCACAAAAGATTGGAAATTCTGAAAAATCAAAATTTTGAAAAATGAATAACTATTTGGAGTTAGATTTACCTTATGAGACCTCTGCAATGGTATTTCAAGTCACTAAACCCAAAACTATTAAATCATAGAGAGGAAAAATTACAAATCTTTGGAAGGTGAAAATAGGGGCGAACATGGAAAGTGACTTGGGTGACATGGAGAGTGTCTTACTTGGAAGGGTGACTCATATCACACTCCCGTGGGTTTTTTGGATAGATATTTTTCTTATATCTTATTTGAATTTCGATGTTTGGGGGATTTTTCATGGAGAACATATTAGGGAGATTTTGAAAAGTTTAAGGAGTTAAAGAGCTAGGAGCTTGTGTGCTTGAGATTGAGGTGTGAACTAGGTCCCACACCTCATTTTATTTTGGTTTATAAAACATAATTTTATGTGTGTGGATGTTATTATTGGTAATGATTAAGATTTGTGGGTTTATTTTGGGGTTTTATTTTTTCTTAAGATTTTGCTTTGTTTTTAATATTTTAATCTTAGTTTTCTTATCTCCTCGACTCCATCGGGTGTGGATTTGGAGTAGGATTCGGAATGGAAGAGGACCCTCATGTTCATGGCTTCTTGGGGAAGCTTTGTATGTTATTTTATCACACCCTTACTTGGTGGAAGTAGGAGGCATTCCCATTTAGTTTGGGAATCCCCTCCTATCCTTGCCAAGGAAGCTTGTAAGGCTTGAAAAGCCTTGACAAGGAGAAGATAATGAAGGTACGTGGTTTGAGAGTTTTGATGATTCTTGGAGATACTATTTAGAGGATATTTTTCACTCTTGATATTATTTAATTTGTCACTATTTCATCCTTCTCCCCTCATCCCATTCCCATGGTATCCTATTGTTTTGGGGATTTTGGTATTCTGTTTATGTTGAATTTTTTTCTTGTCTTGGCCATCCTTGTTTACTTGCATTTAAAAATTTATTTCACTTCACATATTTTGTAGCATGTAGAAATTTTTCTATGGGCTTTGAGGGTATAAAAATTCATGTGATGATGCATGTAGGATGTGTTAAAACTCGAAGAGTGCAATGAGTGAAGAAGTGGAAGAAATCCTTCTCTTTGGTTGATGCAATGGGAGCTTCTTTGAGCATGGGTGACTCCAGTTAAGAAGAACCTCTAGAGTAGGATGATTCTATGGCTCAATCACCTAAACTAGTTCTCTTACAAGGTATTAGGGAGAGAAACAAACACAAACTAAATAGAATGCAACATAAAATAGGTGATACACCAATGTGTTGGAAGTGTATGACCAAACAAAAAGCACTAGTTGACTGTTATGTCCTACAAAGTTCACTTCAATTGTAATTTGATTTACTTTCAAACTCATAAAGGCATGCAATAGATTTCAATTTAGGATCAGATGAGAGATCTGAATCTTTTCCACTTCTAGGATGATTAACAAACTAATTCTACACTTAATATGAACTATAAGAAGCTATTAAAATTTATAATAGAGGTGTTTTAAGACTCATTAACATGAAATGGAGAGCATACATTCACTTAACATACAAATGAATCTACTCTAACACACTTAAAAAACATGCAAATGTAGGAAAATAATCTTTATTGCTTCAAGTAGGTTTTGTAGTATATAAGTACCATAGAATTGGCATGACATAATAATGAGCCACAATTTTCTTGAAAACAAAGGGTGCATATAGCAAAAGAAAGAGGATTTGACTCAACTCACTCTCCAAGAACTTCATTTTCATGTCAATTTGAGGCTCCGCTTTTTTATTGCAGACAAATCCAATGTTATCAATTTTTTCACTTCTATGGACAATTCAACCTCCTTTAACTAAATACAATTTTTTAATAACAAGAAGGCTATTATTAACTTGTATGAGGTTTACAAGGTAACCTTTGGGCTTGCATGGTCTATTTTTGTGCTTTGTTGACTCATTGAATTTTTTTTTATGCTAAAATTAAGGTAATTATGGGTGTTATTACAAAAGTTTAAGGTAAAAATAAGAGCCTCCTTGTTTGGTTTATCATGCATGAATTGAGATAATTATGTTCTTTATTGACCTTGGCTAAGCATTGTAAAAAAAATTGCCCCCACATGAAAATTTTAATAGTTAAACAAATCACTGTGAACCCCACCATGGGAATGACAAAAGTGTTTGCTTGACAATGTAAAAAATTAGAAAATAATCAAATAAACCATGGTTAAAACCTTGGGACGAACCAATCTTGCAATTAGGATAGAAACCTTGAAAGTCATTTCCTTTTAGGTAATGGAATTTTCGAAACTTCATGGAGATGAACTCTTGCAAAATTTTGTTTAGGCCATAACCTCTCTATTGTGAGCTCTTTGTTTTAATGGAGGCTCTATTTTTAACTTGATCAAGTTGTGTGTTTCAATATTTTTAGCTCCCTATTTCACAAGGTTTGACTTCACTTTTTCTCACTTAGATCAGTTCTCTCATTGCAACTCAAGCCCTAGTTTCTATTTGTGGCCTTTTTTGTTCTTGTGAGCTCAACCTAGCTCATGCATTTGTTGGATCGAGCTCTGTTGAACTTGTCTTTTTTTACTTTTATTTCAGCTCAAGCTCAATCTTATAGATATGATCTTTGTATTTTAGGTTTGGGTTATGTCATGGCCATTATGGTTGTACAAGTCGATATCTACTTGCTATTTTTCATTTTTTCCTACTTCATTTTGGCTCGTCGTTCGTGATGAGTTTTACCTTGATGGATTAGTGGAGTCATCTTTGTAGATCTTTGTGTTTTGATCCTACTCGAGTTTTCTTCTAGCTATAAATTATTTCCGTCGAGTCGTCTACTTTCTTGTCCTCTTTGTTTGAGCTCGAGATATGGACTACGAAGTATTTCTTAGATATTAACTCATTTTTACTTATTCTCTAGCTCATCATTCCTACCTCTAGCTTGGTCATCGTGTTTTGAGTTGATTTCATGGTTTGTAGGGTTCAAGTAAAAAAACATTGTTGAGCTCATAATTTCACTTCCTAACTTGGTCGGGGTCTATTTCATGAGCTAGGGTTTAAAATTTTTGAGCTCACCATTTTTTATTCAGCCATCTTTCCATTATAATAGTGTTGTCTTGTGAAATCATCTTAAATTTTTGACATCATCGATTCGAACTAGCTCGATTGAGTCAAATCTACTCAACTCACCATGTGTTTATTGAGCTCGGCCACTATTAGAACCTTTACCTTCACATGTGTATTACCTTGCTCGGTGTTGTGTATAACTATTTCCACATGCATTCACCTAGCTCACTATGGATTCACCCGGCTTTGTGAGGTGTATTCTACAAGCTTGATGGTTTTTGAAAGTTGTAAGCAATGAAACCTTTCTCGAGCTTGTAGGTATCTTGATGAACATAGGGTTTTATAGAGACACCCATATTTTGATTATCAGTGGATGTAACTATATTTATAAAAAAGTATGCTTTGTTACTACCTATAAAAGTTTAGGAGTCTTCTAAAAATGATCCAAATTAATTGAAACTTGTAAATTCATATTGTTCAAAAGAAGACATTTCCCACTCGAAAAATGCATTTTTAGGAAGTATGTTTTTCTCAAAATTTAGATTTTGTAAAGAAGGAATGGCTTCCTTTTAAAACTAAAATTTTTATCTTCAGAACATATTATGAAGTGCATCTTATCTTTACAATTTTGATGAAAACCTAGTGAAATTTGGAAATTGTTTTTCGGGACTTATAATTTGCAATAATGAGTAACTTTGTATCTTTGTTGCGTGAAGAAACCTGCATTTGGAAATATGTTCTCTTTTGAAAATGCATGGTTATTTTTGTAGATCTACAACTAATCTCCTTCCATATTCTTACTCTTGTAAATCTACATTACTTTTGGAATCGATAAAATTTGGAAGAGTGTTAAAAAATTGCAAAATGTGTGAAAATTATTACATCTTATGAAAATGTTGCTATGTAAATAAAATTTCATCATGTTGTTCCATATCATGAGAAACACTGTAAATCTATGCTCTTTTTTTCTTGAAGTGGTTCACAAACTACTACATCATATCTTTAAATGTGCAATCGATGACTACAAATTTTTTTCAATAAATTCCAAGTCTAACCATTGCATTCATGTAAACTATGTTTCTCTTAAGTCTATATTATGAAATTTTACATCTTTTTAAAAATGTTCAAGAAACCTATAATCTTTTAGATCCGCTTGTCATCTTAATGCATATGACACTCCTTCATTTACGTAATACATTTTAGTTATGAAGAATTTTTATACATGTGAAGATGAGAATATAATGAAGCAAAGAACCCTAAGCTCTAACATAACATTCTTGTCTTCTTTCAGGTACACTAAAGAAGCACCTTGATCAACTTGGAGTAGCATCTTATAAGGAAGAGGTCTCGTCTTCCAGGAAATAATAAGTCCCCCTTTTTTTTAACATTTTCAATCTCAAATTTATCTACATTATTTGATTAGATATCCATATCCCACTGATTGTGTGTGAAACTTGTACAATTTGTTTATGAATATATATGAATTATTTATGCAATTAGTTGTTTGTTTCTTCTTTTTCATTGCTTCTCATTTTCATAACTAAATGAACATCTAAAAAATTAATTTATTACACACTCACATATAATCAAAAGGAATTTTATAATAAATTTCTTCTACCTTTAATTATTAATTAAAGCTAAAACTATTTGAACGAATGATTGATCACCCTTTCAACTTTAACTTTCTTTCTTGTACTTAACAATTTTCTAATCTACAATCTATTTCCTTGCTGCTCTAGCATGATTATTTTCCATGTATGATTCCTTTCTCATCTCCATTAAGCCCCTGAAGCAATCTTTAATGGCCAATACATGATCTTGGTGAAGATGATAACTAGAATGACCTCATGTGTCGGGAATGAGCGTCCTAGAATTGCATTATTTTTATTCATTTTTCTGTATATTTCCTAACCATTTATTCAAGCTAAGTATCCTAAAAAAAAATTCCCCTTGCCCATGATGACAAAAATGGTGAACATATTTGTTGTCTTTTTTGGACTGATTTCTGCTAATCAGCACAAACCCTCTAATCTCATCTTTTCAAGCCATGAAAAAATCCGAAAATTTCACACCATATTTACCAAACATTCCTAAGGCCAAGAAGCTATGATAAATATTGAAAATCCTCCAAAAACTAAATAAACACTAACAAGATGTGCATAAATGCACTTGGAGGATATATAAAACTCCTACCCATGTATTAAATGAAGAAGAATTTGCTTATTGAAAACAAAAAAAAGAAAGATATGTTGAAAACTCTTCGAGGAAAGTATGAAAACTATGTACAATGTCAACTTATATTTCTATAAACAATGCTTGAGATGAATATCATTGACTAGGATTGCAAACTCTTAGACATCCATCCTTGTAAGTTAGAAGGCATTGTGAGGTTTACGGTTGATAATCATGTAAGGTCTACTCCACAAAGAATCCAAAATTTTGTGACAAGCTAGTTTTTATCTTTCCTCATACCACTTCATCAATCTATCAGCTCCATTAAAAATTTATCGTAGGCTTCTTATAAAAATTTATTTTAACATGTTCTCAATTAAGTTCCATGGATCTCATTGCTTGATTTCTAACTTCTTAAAGTTCCATAAGTTAAGCATATCTCACTTACATTGGCTCATTGTCTATTCAGTCCACTCGATGCATCAATTATAAGTCTTGAAGCTCAAGTAAAATAGTCATCTTAGCTTCAACACCATACAAAATCTTGAATGGTGAGTTATAAATAGACATCTTGTGAGTGCTCTTATCAACCCATATGGCTACTTTCAATTTGGTATGCCAAGCTATTTAATTCTCATATGTATTCATTATAATTATCAAAATATTTTTATTAGTTGATTCAACAAGGCCATTTCCTTATGGATAATAATTGTAAAATTACTTGAGAAAAATACCATATTTTACATCCATTATGTAGCAATCATTCCTTTTAAAAAATCACTAGCATTATAAATAATAATAGTTGAGGGAACAAGATACCTAGTTATAAAATGTGCATAGAAATATAAAATACTTATTTCATTTGCTTCCTTAAAGGCCACTTCTTCAATGTACCATGTAAATTAATTTGTTGCTGTTAGAATCCATTTGTCCCAAACTTAAAGGAGGATTAATGATACTTATGAAGTCCAAACCCCATTAGAAAAAGGGCTAGTCCACTAAAATTGGTTGAAGTTGTAAGGTAGTAAGCATCTCTTTACCTATAAAAATGATTTTTTTTTTTGACACTTTGTTACCCAAATATGGCAGTCCTTGAAAATACATGGCTAATAGTATCGTGTCGATGATTTTAAGGGTTGTAGCTTTAATGAGAATAGTACCCTTCACCTTATCCATCATGAAAATTTTCAAATATCCTTTCAACTTGACTTGGTGCAATGCACCTCAAGAGTAAACTAGTGATATCTTTTCTAAATAAAAAACCATTAAACAATAAGAAATGAATTGATTTAAATCAGAAATATCTTCTTTAATAACTATTTAAGTTTGGTGGATACATACCATGCTAAACGTACAATGTTTTGTCAAAAGAAAACTTGAAGGTTACTGATTTTCTATTTCATTTGGCTCATTTTATAGAATTAACACATCTTATTTTCTCTCTTGCAAGTCTTGAGACAAGTTCTTACATGAATTATTTACTCTTATATTTAACCTGGAAATATTAATCGTGATATCATATTCCATAACTCTAGTTATCAACCTTATTTCTTTTCGTTATTTACTTTTCAACAAAAATTCTTAATACTAGGGTGAGTAACTATATGCACCCAAACTTCCACAGTGCCACATCCATAGTATGGTAAAAATATTTGATGATGATTTACTCTTTTCTATAAAAAAAGATGAAATCCAGATCCTTACCCCTTTCTCTTAGCATAGCTACTTTGATTTACTTATCCTTGGCTTAGATTTTGCTATCTTTCCGATCCATTTTCTACTTGTTGCAAGGATTTCATGATTTTAATTCATGTAACCTCTATGGTGGCTAGGTATATTCAATTCTCCATTGATGTGATGTTATGTAACTCAACGGTGGTCCCATAACTACCATGGCGATTACGTAAATTCTGAAGTGCATAGATCGCAGTTTCATGCTCATTTACCTAAAACCCTAAACTATGTGTTTTGTAAGCATGTCTCAAGTTTGTGAGTATCTTTCTTGTTTGTTTATTAACAATTTCCCTAATTTATGGATTTTTAGATATGTATGGAACTCCTTTTCTCGGTTTACTATTATTAAAATGTTGACTACCTCTCTTTGGGATGATTTGGAATTTCTTTTTTTGAAGTGTGCTATACTTCTTTTCTAAATGCTTATTTCTCTAAATTGGGACTTATTCCAATCCCAGCAACTAAAAAGTATACCCAATATCGGAATCCAATATTTCTATTTTTGAATTCCAAAATGACAATTACTGGAATTATTTGCACTCCAAAATAGCATATATAGAATTCAAAAATAATATATATTAGATTCGAAATACCATATATCGAATCTAGAATCACATATATTAGAATCTAAAATCAACTATATTGGAATTATATGTACTCCAAGGTCCCATATATTTGAATCTAGAGAATAAAATATTAGAATTCATAATACGGGCTAGTGTCCTCCAAACATTATTTATGATTTTTATGTATAGAACATGATTTTTTAATAAGGGCTAGCGACCAATGACCATTATTTATGCTATGTTATGTTATAAGCGATAGTAGCCACCAGCCATTATTTATGCTATTTTATTAATGTTATCCTATATGGTCTACTTGACACTAGACATTGTATATTACATGTTATGTAATGAATATGTTTGTGATTTATATGCGATAATGAACATATTCTCTTGTCCTTCAATGGTTTCCACAAAGGCCAAAATGGGGTTTAAAATTTGATGCCAATTTAGAATTATTTTATCATTTTTATATAGGATAGTAGATGTTAGGATAATGGCTTTCAAGATATTTGAAACAATTCCATGTTCATTTACTATGACGGTATTGAACCTCACCGTAACTAGAGAATGAGTGAATATATTATGAAGAAAATAGCATACAACATCGATCAGGACTTTGAAAATATAATTAAATGTAATTCATCTTCGATGTTCATTGTAGTGGTGTGAACCACCATCTTCTTTGTCCATACCAATGATATTAGGCTGTGGTAAGAAAAATTAAATATCTTCATTATCCTCCTATTGAAATCCCCGTATCTCACTCTGTCAGACCCCATCACTATCACCCCTAACTCAAGAAATAGGTAAATTTGGTAAATCCCCACGCATCCACGAGAAAATAATAAGGGTTTGTAGATACTTAAATTTCCCTACAAATAAAAATAAACAAACATCACCATGAGAAAAAATGTCAAAATAAATTTTAAAAAACAAGATTTGATAGCTTTGGTGTAGTGAAATCAAATAAATCATTATAGTAAATGAGATAATTCAAAAGAAAAGGAGAATCATTGCATTCAAGAAAAACACAACTTATCCTATCAACACTAAAAACCCTAAAAATGTTAATCGGAAATAAGTAAAAGACTCCATCGAAAGATTTTTGACGCTCTTCTTTGTCTAGTCCAATGATAATCGGTGGTTCCCTCCTAGCATCTCACTCTGCTTGACACCATCACTATCCTCCCTATCTCAAGAAAAGGGGAGAAAAGTGAAATTTTGACACGTCCAGAGCAAAGTTATGGCAGTAAAACCCTAAACATAAAAATAAGCATTTTTATGCTCACGTAAACTTTTGGTCAAGATTTTTGAGTTAATAACTTTTAGGGTTTGAGGGGTTTGAGGATTCCTATTCTCCTTGCCACAAATATCAAGCAATTTAGGTTTACCACCCTATGGACTCTTCATATTTTATTTAGATTTACATGAATTAAAAAATAAATTACTATTACAATCCCATTCGGTTGAACACTTCCATAGCCTTGGATTTTACATCACTGAGATCCAAAGGCTCAGTGTGAAACAAATATTTCCTGATATTCCAATTAATATCAAGGATATCATGAAGAAAAATTCTCTTTTCAATGCTACACATACACGATCACACAAGCTGCAATGATACCCAATACACCAAGTATTACAAGAACATTAACACCCCCTTAATATTTATAAACCTCGCGACACTCGCATTACAAGAACGTTAACATCCCCTTAAGAGTTATAAACCTTGATGCCACTCACATTAGAAGAACATTAATATCCCCTAAACCCAAATTCCAATAGAGGAATAAACCCAGATTACAAGAATATTAGCATCCCCTTAATAGTAATAAATGTGTGACGTCATTCATCATTAACCCCCTGCATCACCTTCTTCCATCCTTACATACCTCAAAAGAAGGGACATGAAATCAATGGGTACATTTTCCTCATATGCTTGACACTTTAAATGATGATTAAAATTCTCCTACCCCTATTTTCGGGAGGATATATTTTCGTAATTAAATATAGATATGAAATAAATTAAAATTGTGTTTCCCAAGGTAGAATTATGGTAAATCATTTTAAGAATAATTTGAATTTTTTTATAATACTATTTCTCTTACTTGAATCCCAAATTCATAGAATAATTCATTTGAAATTAAAACTATTTTCATGATATCCGAGAACACACTTGATTGTTGAAGTGCACGAAAATTTTAAATTCTTTATAAACCTTAAAGCTGATGTGAACAATTTTTTAGGTAGATAGTTTTAAGTTGAGAGGATAACATGACCTTAAAAAATAAAAGCAAGTGTAGCTTATTGAGGTAAATTAACATTAATCAAATAAGAATTCACCAAAAATAAAAATGTTGTGTATAGATTTTTATATCTTAAGATATCTATTATTGTTTAAATCCGTTACTATATTATAAATTTTCTAAAGATAATCACACATATTATACATATAAACATTATTAATATATTCAAGAACATTATACAAAAACTTGTTGTCAAATAAATTTAGGGACAAATTACATTATTTTATTTTTAAGATAGTTAAACGTTTTTGGTGGAGCTATGAACAAAGGGTTGATGGGTCCCTACCCTATAAGTATCCGACATTTTGATCAATAAAATATTACATACAAAAAATAAAAATGAGTAAGAAAGGTAATGAGGCCAACATGTAACATTAACAATTAGGCCTGCAAAAACATAGAGCCATGAATACAAAAAAAAAGTTGGAATGATAGAGAAACCCTAGGGTTCCACTCAGCCAAGCATTGCAATCATCTATAGAAAGGAAAATGATGTTCTAGCAATAGAATTCAAGTACACCATGTGATCAGGAAGGTTCGGGATTTGTTTTCCGAGTGTGACCATGTCGAGGATGGTATGCTAGAGATAAACATGCCATATGATTGATAGATGATATGAAAAATATCATAAAATTGAAGTAGGAACTGAATTTCTAAATCCAGGGCATCACAAATCCAGTGTAAACTCAAAAAGGTAACAGACAAGGATTCAAATTTGTAAATAGATAAGGTAGGTATACTTTTTCCGAGAGATTATACAAAACCCACAAGATGATCGGATAAATGAAATGGGATGCCCCTTTGCCATGACCACTACTTTATCTGCACACAACACCAGAAAATTGAACACAAAAATGCCTATAATATTGGAGTTTACAAAATCTACCTTAATGCTTTATGGAGATAATCCTCACCCAAGATGATCATAATCATAGTCATAACATCTGTGGCATCTATGCGAAAGAAATTGCAAAGACGTCTGTTAGACACAATAGAGATAAAAGTTGTTTCCTACCTGTTTCTGTGTAGGAGGATGAATGGAACATAGGTAGATGCCATGAGAGGCAAGATGAAAATAAAAGATAGAGATGTGATAAAATGAGTGAGGAAAGGAAAAAGCATAAACTAACAAATAAATAGTCCCACAACTCGTGTGAGGAAGCTCGACATAATAAAAAATTGATAGTGTCATCAAAATTTTCCCATGCCTTTGATAGAATATTTGATGAAAAGGATCTTCTATTATATTAAATGCATCATGATACAAGATTCTCTCGGAAAAATAAGCAAGCAAAGTATGAGATATCCCAAAACCAACAAACACACTAGGCTAAGCCTACAAAAACAACAAGAGAACAACTATAATGGAATTTGAGGAACACAAAAGAAGGATATATTATGAATAGAGGCTACTCTGATTGATAAACACACATTATACAAAATAGAATTAATAGATATAGTCACACATATTATACCAAAATATGTTATCAATTACATGTGCCAGACCACCCTTAGAGCTAGTCTAGATGGACAACACATCTCTACCAGATTTTGAATCATCTACCTTGGATCTCGTTGGGCCATGGCAATACACTAGGATTTATTCTTAGGAGATGCCTGTAAATTTCAATGAGGGTTCTTTGTTTTTAATAGTTCTGATCTTGCGCCACTCACAACGTTAGAGATCACGCTTATTAAGGTGCTTTTGGCCATTTTATGGATGTGTGTCATAGTGGTGTAAACCACCTTACGGCCATGTTCATTGAACTTGGATTCCAAGATTTTTTTCACACTATTATTATGCGGCCCAATGATATTCGAGAGGTGGTTAATGAAAATATAGGTCTTCATTATCCTCTCTCTAAGATCCCTCATCACACTCTTCTAGATTTTGTGAGGAGAGAAGAAAGGAGAGGAAATAGAGATTTGATATCTCTTATTCATTCATGTAAAATCAGAAGCATAATACATATTATATAACCGAGAGGATTAATAATATTCCCCATAAAAGCTAGGAGGGGGTTACAACTTATCCAAGAAGAATGTGATATTATCTAATCTACACAATATAATTATATAGAAGATATGCTACGTATTATTATGCCAACATTCCCTGCTTATTACATTATTCTTACAAATGTGAATGCTAAAACGTTTAAATTTCACTTTTCCAAGGGATTTGGTGAGAATATTAGCTACTTGTGCTTTTGTAGGACAATATTGCGGTTGAATGGTATGGTTCAAGATGTGCTCTCGAATGAAATGACATATATATATCAATATGCTTTGTTCATTCGTGAAACATAGGATTGTGCACAAGCTTCAACACGCTCATATTATTGCAATAGAGAATAGGTGAGTATTTTTCAGGAATTCCCAGGTGATCCAAAATGTGACATATCCATATCACTTCACACACATTTCCTCTTGCAATGTGATATTCTACCTCTATGGATGAGATAGAAACAACATTCTCCTTATTTTATATCCACGAGATAGGTCTAGATCCAAGATGAAAAATGTATCCATAGGTTAACTTCCTGTCATCAATAGATCGCGTGGTGCAGTCGACTTATCCCTATAAGAATAATTGATCATTATTCTTATATTCTAGACCATAATCATTTGGTCCTTATAAATATCTCAAAACATTCTTTGCTACTGAGTCTAGTGAGATTTCTTCGGCTCTGCATGAACCTAGAAAGATAGATGACAACATAACATAGATCTAGTCTAGTATGTGTCAAATAGATGAGCCCTCCAAAAAAATTCATAAAGAGAGTAGCATCTACTTGAAGTGAGTCTGGAATCTTGAAAGTTGTAAGCTTTTCTCCATCGGAGTGGATATAGGTTTACAATATGAAATTATATATTTTTCCAAGAGTGTCTTGGCGTACTTTATACGGGAGAAAAATGTGATGCTCCTTTTGTCATATCTCCAAGCCAAGACAATAATTTAGTAGCCCCAAATATTTCATGTGGAAGGTTCTTTTGAGATAATTATTAAAAATATCAACTTGATCTTCTAAATTGCTAGTGATAACAAGATCATCCACATAGACAACAAGAATGGAAATTTCTTTTCATACCTTATTTATATACAAATTGGAATCGAGGGTTACGAGTGAACCCATGTTGTAAAAGGTGATCGTTGATCTTGATAAACCATGCTCATAGAGCTTGTTTCAGTCCATAAAGTGATTTGATGAGACAAAATACCTTCTTAGGATGATCCTCATCAATAAATGCTTCTAGTTGGGTCATGTACACTTCTCCTTTTTATCATCATTTAGGAAATTACTCTTAATGTCCATATCTTTGAAGCCTCCATTCTTTTTGTGTTGCAGTGTGTAAACTACTCCGGTGGTCTTGATATTCGTAGTGGGTGCAAAGGTTTCTTCATATTCGATGCCCTCCTTATGAGCATGTAATTTTTCTACAAATCATGCTTTGTGTTTGTCGATGGTTCCATCTTCCTTATATTTTGTCTTGAAAACCAATTTTAAGCCTATGGGTTTATTTCTGTATGCGAGATCGAAAAGTTCCCATGTCTAATTTTTCTTGAGTGAGTCAATTTCTATATCCATGGCTTCCTTCCACTGAGATTGAATGAGTGCTTCATGAATATTATCGGGCTTGGAGATATTAATAATTGAACTCATGAGTGTAAAGTTTACCTAATTTCTTGTTTGAATCCTTGTTTTGACTCGGATGATATATCTTGCAATTGTTGCAAATGTGAGTCGTTGATGGTGCTTTATACCCACTTCAGATGAGAACTTGGATTATTTTGAGAAGAATTGTGTCATTTCTATGTGGATTGATGTGGTGTTACATTCTCCAATTCTTCAAGATAAACAAATAGCTTTCTGGAAGCACATCTCTTCTCTGAGTAGTCTCCTGCGGCGGATCATCGATTCGGAGACTAGTCGGTGAGAGGTGGTTGGTAATGGTTCTACAGTTATCACTACTGAGTTAAAGGATGACTGATCACAAACCATGTCGTGACTCTCATATATTTTCTTTTTCTCAGGATTCATGAGATGGTATGCCTTGAGGTAGCGCTATAGCCAAGTAGGATGCATGGGAGCATCTTTGGCTCAACCTTCTTACTCTTTTGAGCTGGGACATGTATGTATGATGTGTAACCAAATAATTCTAAATGAGAAGTTGATGGATTTCTACCACTTCATACCTCTTTTGGCATTTTATTTTGTAGAATATTTGTCGGTACCTTATTGAGAAGATATCTGACTATCTCTCTTGCTTCAGCCCAATAGTTTCCCTCTAGCTTTATTTTTGTTCACATTTAGTGAGCCATCTCCATCATTGTGTGATTGCGACACTCAAAAATGCCATTTTTCTAGGGTGTGTAGGGAGTATTCAGGTTCTACTTAATGCCTCAATTGGTTTAAGAAAGTTAAGAAATTATTTTATGTGAATCCCCCTCAATCTAAGCGAAGTAGAAGAAGTATTTGTATGTTCTATAACATAACACAATGATAGAAATTATGGAAATGTTGAAAAGCCTCACTTTTCTTCTTGGAGAAACACCCACATATTGTGAGAGTGGACATCCACAAGAAGTTGGAAGTACTTGTATCCTAAAAATTAAGTATACAACGGGCCATTCATATCGTGTATGAAATACCTCCATATGCTTCTTAGAAGTGTGTTGTCTTCCTACAAGACAACCGGGGAAAATAGGAAAGGAACTAAAAAATTTGGGCAGTCCATACACCATTGATTTTGAGATCATTTGATGCAATGAACTAACCGACAAGTGACCATATCTAAAATGCGAGAGGGCTGTAGATTCTATTGTTAAGGTAGATAAAGCTACTACAGAAGATGAAACAATATCTAAAGTAAATAACTTATCTTTTAGAAATTCTCTAGCAATAACTGTACCTTGTCTGGAGATTAAGCATGATTTAATGCCATTTTGGACAAGAAATTCTACCTTAAGGTGATGATTCAAGAGATGAGTCATTGACAAGAGGTTGCTAGTCAAGCTAGGAACATATATTACCTTTTTAAGTGTACATTTTCGTGGTCCCAGAGGAATGGTGACATTTCCTATTCCTTCTATAATGTATTCTTTGTCATCTGTTATATGAACTTGATCTCCAGGAGGTCGTCGTTTGTTTAGTGAATCAAAGAGTTTCTTGTCACCTAACATATGCTTACTTACATCAGATTCTACCAACCATAATTTCTTCATGGGATGAGAAGTTTGAGAGATGAGTATAAGGGTCCTACCACAATTGGATCATTCTAATGTCTCTTTATTAGATTCATCATATTTTTGGTCTATGTCATTTGGAAATTTGAAAATTACCCCCGATGTGCTAGTTTGACTCAAAGACCCCTGTTTTAATCCATTGTAGCAACAATGATCAGTGTCATGAGTATTGGTTTTGAAGATTTGACACCATCACTTAGAATTTTGAGCTTGCAACTTTTGATTCTGATCTACTTGTGCTTGCTTCTTTGGGGGCCTTTTTGATTCTTCTAGCCATGTTGGGGCCTTGAGAAAAGGGATTTTTCCTGGGCCTCATCTTGGACTGAATTGATTGACTCTTCATGTTGTAATAAGTTCACAAGTTCTTCGAACGTCACTACCTGTTGGATACATTCAAAGTGTCGTAAAGAAAACTCGAGAACTAAGTAGGAAGTTCCCTTAAGGTGTTTGGAGCTAGAATTGTATCTTCTACCTTCTCACCAAGAGATATTAACTCTGTTCACAACTCGACCACTCGACGTAAGAACTCCTCAACTTTCTCATTAGACCCCATAGATAGGGTATGAAATTTTGATTGAAGATGGAAAACCTTATTCTTATTATTTTCCTCAAAGATAGTAGCATGCTTATCCCAGCTTCCTTTAGTTTCTCTGCATCCCGAACATGTGGTTGTATGTCATCAGTGATACTAAGCATTATCATAATCAATGATTTAACACTTGTGATCTCATATTTAATGATCTCATTAGGTTTTTTAGGCTGTTATGGACCTTGTGAAAATTCTCCATAATACCTCAAACTAAAGGATTGTATACATTTTTGTTTTCTAGGCCGCATAATTTGGCCTTTTAAGCAACTGAGCATCCAAAAGTAGAAGTTTCGGTGTAGACATTGGAATAAAATAAAATAATTTTTTTGTGTCTATTTTTTTTTTTTCAAGAGTTATTCCAGGTTTTACTCACTTGTGAGAATCTTGGCTAGTAGATGTCATCGATACTCATGTGCTAAGAGATGACAACGCTTTGTGGGGAATTCTTCTTCTTAACAATTGGTGTTGTATTCGGCTTCTAATTCCTATTAAAATAAATTTGCTTGGCGGTGACATCGAAAAGGAAATAATCAAGGAGTCTTTTATAAACCAATTCATCACGATACAAGGTTGTTTGTGTTATGTAGCTCGTTGAGTAGTGCAAAGTATAACCCTGTTGGTCCGAAAATCTGTCACCTAGATAGATCTATGGATAGAGCGAGCCAACAGTGTGCGGGGCATAGCCCCTTTGAGTCGACAAAGCGGCGGTTTATTGCTATTCTACCAGTAGGAATCTTATGCAAGTCTCACAAATTCTTCCTTCGGGGTTTTGGATCTCATCCCGGTAGGGGTTTTTATTGCGAAAAGAAAGGAATGAAAAAGAGAGGAGGAAGAAGGAACAGGTCCGAAGGGAGAAAAGAAATGAATTCCAAAGCAGAAAGGTCAGAAGATTTATGTTTTTGGGTTGGTAGTAAACGGAGCCAAACCTACTTGCATAAATAAACAAAGAAATACTGATGAGCAAATGACAGAAAAGTAGATATGAATCTAATGAGAATAAACACATGCGAGATCTAACATAGGAAAGTTATGACACATAACACAAGTATTAAGCACAAAGTCTCAATATTTGTATTACTGTTTTCTTCTGTTACAAGAAAGCTCAAAGTCTTTCTCTCCTCACTTCTATTTTCATCTAAAAAATGTCCACCCTTGAATACAACAAGTATTCCAATATATATAGAAGAGGAGAAGGAAAGAAGGAAAAAAGGAGCCAACCACTTATTTACAAAGATATTTACAAAATATCTAAAAGTCATGTTGACTTTTTTGACTTGATGGATGACATCATCCCATGACGCAACATGGATGATGTCATCATTTGTGCCAACATACTTTAGACATTCAAACAAGAAAGTCGGAGAGAGAGAGAGAAGAAGAAGAAGAAGAAGAAGCTACTCACTCGTCATCATCATCCTGCGGCCGAAAGGGTAGCTTTGCTTTTGATCTTTGCTCGGTGATGAGATATGGGCGAGAGCGGTATTCCATGAACTTGTTGATTATTGGCCCAAGTTGATCCACGAGAAGGATCCTTGTGCTATCGCTTATCGCCTCACAAGTCTCCCACTCATCTATGAGCTTCTCGGGAAGTTTGGAATAGTCCTTCTCGCCTCAATGAGGAACCCGATGAAGTCCCTACATGGCGGCGTGAGTTGTTGATAGATTCGGTGTCAAATGTGACCTCGGCCCCGTTCTTGAGAAGTGATCTCCTTGAAGATCCGGATGGTTTCATCGGTGACCTTAAGGTAAAGGAAGGAGTGAGCAACCACGGAGACATGTTGAGAACAATTCGCTCCATTTGGTGCATCGCATCAGGGCTTCTTCCTTGACTTTGTCAATCTTTTCTAGAATAAATTCTAGCTGATCCACCGGTAGTCCAGAGTGGACATGATTTTGTTGGGGCCCTTGGATGGCGAAGCGCGAACTTGACCGGATCTTGGTGAGCAGTCGAACATTTGTTGGAAGGCCTCGTCTGCGATCTAGCATGTTCAACTCTTCGATATGGGCCCCCTAATGCTTGGAGCTCCTTATTTGCCTTTCCGATGTTGGATACAAATTGACAAACTCGATGATCACTCTTTCACTTGCCTTGAGGATCTGGCTCCTCCAGCGAAAGCGGCCATACCACCTTTCGCCAATTTTGGCATATTCGTTGATTTTTCTCTGGTGAGAAGCTCAGAAGTTTCGGCGGCAGTTGTGGGAGGCACACTACCCATCTTTTGTAAGGCTTGGAGCAGATATTTGTTTTGCTCTTTTAGTAGCCTTTTCTCTTCTTTTGTCTCTTGAAGCTTTTGACAGAGGGCGTCGACCGCGGAAAGAGCTTCCCCCTGGAGACTTTCAGAAGATGTCCCCATTGTGACTTGGGTCACGGTAAAATCTGTCGGAGACATATCCTTTTTCTCTTTGAGGGGATCGGGGTATGTAATTTCCATGATTCTCTCACCTGTGACACTTTTAGAGAAGCGTGTAATAGGCCACGCTTCTTCGCCCCTTTGGTGGGATCACTTTGAAAAGTCCATCGGAGCGATGGAAACTTTGTCCTTTTTTGGCTTGGCTTAGCTTTGAGAGATCAGGCTGGTCTATGGAAGAAGGACCGAGAGCAGAGGAGGAGGCGGCTACGGTGATAGAAGAGGGAAAAACGTGGAGACACGCGGCGGCGGCATTGAGAGAATAGCCGAAGAAGTGTCCATGGGAGGAAGGAAGCTGCAGCTATGGAAGACATAAGAAGGGAAGGGAGCCGGAGATGAGGGAAGAAATGGAGGAGGACGAGATCAACGAGGGAGGAGAAGATAGACGAAGAAGCGGGGAAAGAGTAGAAGAAGGGACAGAGGACACGACCAAAGGGATAGTCACTTGAGTCACTCGAGGAGGAAGGAAGAGAGAAGAAGAAGGGATAGAAGGGACCTCTGTTGTGGTAGCAATGCCGACATCCTGAGTGGATGGGCCTATGGGACTATCCTCTGCTGCTTCTTTCTCTGGCGAATCCAGAGTTATTACCTGTTCTAGTGCTGCGGAAGGAGGACTCTCGGGGGCTTCTTCTGAATGGTGTTGGATTCACCTTCTACACCTTTGCCTTTAAGCTGCTTCTTGGATCGTGGAGCGCGTTGCCCAATGGGGATGTTGTGAAATCAACCCGAGGTAGATTAGGCCGTTCATCGGCACTAATGTTACTGTCCTCATGAAAGTCTCCTTGACCCTCTCTCTATTGTCGAGGAGATTTGTTTATCGATGGTGGAAAGGGCCAATCGTCCCCATCTGTATCAGTATATACCTTGTCTACTTCATCTTCCGTAGTTTGGAAGCCTTTGGGGACAATGGCTACCCCATATTGGATAATTTCTACCAATGCTAGGCGAGAATGATCCTTTCTTCTGAGCTCTACCTCATGGAGGACATCAATATAAATATCCTCGATCGAGGAACATGGATTGGATCAAGCTTTGCCTCTTGGCGAGCAGCTCCTTGGGTCGAAGGTAGGCTGGGTGGGAAGTCGTGTTTCAAATTAAGTAACTCCGGCTCTGCAAACATTTCCTTCGCCTTGTGGTGGGTAGAGCATGTGTATCGGCCCTTTGTGAGGGGAAAGGAGTTCCACCCTTATTTCTTTTAAGGCATTTTTCATGGTATGTGACCATTTGCCTTGATAGCTCTAGTAGAATCGAGTTTAGGCCGAGCATACCTTGGTAGCTGGTTGGCTCTCCCAAAAAGTTGGCAGCCCTCGAGATAGGTGAATGTGGGAAATTGGGTGAGCAGGGCCCCCATTTCTCCGTGGCTTCCACTATGTTTTTGGTAAATACGACTTGAGTCATATTCGGCCTCGGCGAGCGAGATGCGTGGTAAAAGAATGCATCGTTGATTTTGGTGAATTGGGAGATGCTATTCTCGGCCTTAATTCTGGATAATACTCATATATTTTGACACGAGGCCAAACTCCACTCTCGAGTTAGGCACTGGATAATCCCTCTCGTGACTGCGGCGTAGACCACGTAGGAGTTCATATGGAATACTCCCGTTGTCTTTGAATTGTTGTAGTTGCTCGGAGATGGTCTTTGCTTATAATTTCCCCACAGAAAAGCTTGATCGGGAAAATTCTTGTTCATTGTTTCAAGTAGCGCAAGCATCCATTTATGGAAGTAATGGGTGTCGAAAGCCGAAGACCCCTTTCGGGAAGGTAATGGTATCGTTGAGCTCTTCGAGAAGTCACTACGGTGGATGATTTGGGGCCATCGGGTTACCACCTTCTTATTTTTGAGATATACTTTGTTCATTAGCTGCATACATTGGTCTTCATTGTCTTCCCAAGCCTTGATGCACTCTGCTTGGCTAATGGCCACAAAGTGCGGTGGTGAGGGATGCGAGTATGATCTCAAAATGACGGGTAGTGAGGTTAATGACTACATCACCCTTGTTGTTTTCAACACATCTTGTGTCTTTGTTGTAACAACTGAGCAACCACCATCATAAATTCATTGTTGATGGCGGCGAGGATTCCTCCGTGAAGTGCGAGGAGGCCTTGCTATTAGTTTGTCCATCCATGGACTCCTTGTAACTTTACGAGTTCGGCCCGGAATTCCTCCATGTCGATATGCCCCAATTACCCCGAGTCTCGGCGTCCATGCTGCATTCGCCTGTGACTCGGGCATTCTGACCCTTTGATATTTATACTTCATCTCTTCCTCTGTAAGCTTAGCCTTTCCTTTCGATTCTGGTGGGTCTCTTCTTTGGATGTAGACATATGTTCTTTCGAACTCGGTTGTTGATTTGTATGAAGAAGAAGCGAGACCCAATCGAAAAGGTTGAATTAGCCATTTGATCTTCCATTGGAATGTTAGCAGAAGAAAGAGTTAGAGATTTTTAGGCTCAGGGCGCAGGGCGCATGAAAATTGCAGCTTACAGGGCTAAATAGGTAGGGCGCACAGGAAAGGGGTGTTGCGAAAGGTTAAGCGGCGCCAGGCGCATGGCGCATGCCCTGCAGTGCATTTTATAAAGGGCGCATGATAAGTGCGTGTTACATAGTGACGAGGATGTGCCCTTTGGCGCATAGATGTTTCGTATAACAAGAACTTTTCGTGCGCAAAGGAGCATGGCACGTGTGCACGAAAGGTTTACACAACATGATGTTTTTCTAATCGGGGATGCGCCTACGCCTTGAAAGATTTGTACTTAGCGCAGACAAAGCTTGTGTTGCATGGATGCTGGGTGCGCCATTGGCGCGTGGAAAAGTGATGCAGCAAGGAAGGTTGGCGCGCCTTTGGGGCGCAAGCTCAGCGCTTGTAGCATATGGAAGAGGCGCGCCTTGAGGGTGCAGAAGTTCATGATGCAGCAGGAAAAATGGGTGCGCCATTGGCGCGGGTTTTGTTCATGTTTCAGGGACAGATGCGCCTATTGGGAAAAACAGGCTTTTCTCCATTTCTTTCTTCATTTGTTTTAGTAGGGTTATTGGGCAATGAAATGGCTCATCAAAAAGGAGATAAAACCATGCTTTTAGACAGGTTCCCCTACCAGCAGATCTGGACAGAGGGGGAGGGATATGGGAAGAAAGCAGGAGGAGGATCTTGATATTTCAAACTTCAGGCACAAACTAAAACCAGACCACCAAGCACAAAGAACCAAAACTCAAAACATGAGAAAGAGAAAAGAACCTCTCACCTGGACAAATAGCAAAAATCGTTCAACGGGTCCATAAGGCGTTGAAAACGATGAGGCAGGGGCTGACAGGCTCAAAAAAATCACGTGCTTAGCGAATAGTGAAAATGACATTTTGGGCGCGCAAACACATATATATAGGTGAGCTGGTCATAAATGCGCCACCCACTTTTTAAAGGGCGCATGAGAGTTGCTGTCGACAGGGAAAAGCGTGTGCCCTTTGGCGCATGAAAAGCGTTTGCCAACAGAAATTAAAGCGCGCCTTTGGCGCACAAAAGCTATGTTAACATGAAGTTATGTACACCCTTTGGCGCACCAAAACATGGCGCAACAAAATTTGTGCCAACAAAGCGCATGCGCCTTGGCGCATGCGAGGAAGGCTCAACATACTTTGGCACACCAAAAGTGTGTTGACACGAAAATCATGCGCGAAGGGTTTTAAAGGGGCGCACCAAAAGTTGGTGTTACATAGCAATTTCATGCGCCCACCAAAAAAAGGCTCAAAAGACTAAGTTCGAAAAACCAGATTTTCGGGAAGGGATTTTACAACGTTTGAATGCGAGGATCCCTAACGAGGATCGGAACAAAATTTTTGTATGGTTATCGGTAAAATTGCCTTGTCGATTTTACGGGATAACAGTGGCTCTTTGGGGACTATCCCCGAGCAAACTCGGGGTAGAGAATCCCGATTCTCATGTGCCTATCCATTGGGTACAGAGTCAAAAACAAGAGGCGACCAGGAGGGGGAGCAAAAGAAACACACAACAAACCGAAAGCAAAACACACGAAAGCAAACACACAACATAAAAAGCAAAGCATGTAAAAAGAAGAGAGCAAGCTCTACTTCACGAAGATCTTCGAGATGCTTTGCCCGCTATAGGAAGCGGGAGTTCGGTTCCATCCGGATATGAGAGATAGAAGCTATTCTCTCTGTTGAGCTGCTTGATCTTGAAGGGCCCTCTCCAGGGAATCAAACTTTCCGTGCATGCCCTTTGGCTCTCTTCGCTTGTCCACAAAAGGGCGAGATCTCCCACTTGAAAATCTCTTTGCTTGGCCTTCTTATCAAAAATCCTCTTAACTTGATTTTGATGTTCAGTGATCCTATCGACCACCCTTACTCTCTTATCTTCAAGTTACGCGAGATACATGATTCTCTTTTCAAGAGAATTTTGGAAAGTTTCATCTTCGATAGCTCGCGCCAAGCGTAGAGTAGGAAGTTCCAAAGAAATGGGAAGCTCGGCATCAGTGCCATATAATACTTGAAAAGGTGACATGCCGAGAGATCTCTTTGGAGTAATACGATTGGCCCACAAAGCGTCGTCAAAGACTTGTGCCACATTCGCTGATTCTCATCTACTAACTTCCGTATGATGGTCACCAAGTTCTTATTCTTGGATTCCGCTAACCATTTCCCTAAGGGTAATAGTCGAGGCGTGAGCCAAAGTTATCCCATATTCATAGCAAAACTAATAACTTCTCGTGAGGAGAAGTTAGAAGCATTATCGTGATGATTTTGTTTGGAGCATGAACGACAATGATATTTTCTTTAATGAAATTGCAAACCACCTCGAAGTGGCATGCTTGCGGGTATGGCTTCCACCCACTTGGTGAAATAATCCGTTCTTTGTAAGGACATAGCTATGTCCGGCACTCGATTGAGGATTGAGTGCGCAATAAAATCAATTCCCCATTTCTGAATGGTTCATTGATAATGACCGGCCTTAGGGAAAGGCTGATTTGGGCTTGCCGACGAATTGCTGGCAGGGTTCACACTTCGCCACCCAGATGGCTGTATCTTGAAAGAGCGTCGGCCAATAGTACCTGGCTCGA
Organism: Taxus wallichiana var. yunnanensis; assembly: GCA_018340775.1. Classification (NCBI taxonomy): domain Eukaryota; kingdom Viridiplantae; phylum Streptophyta; class Pinopsida; order Cupressales; family Taxaceae; genus Taxus; species Taxus wallichiana. The sequence goes on along the minus strand of CM031239.1, from coordinate 242,957,806 downwards.
ATGATCTTGTGTGCAGTTACGGAGGAAGAGAAATGCCCTCCACAGGCTGAATTGTGAAAACTTTCCAGTAGTTTTACTTGCTGGGGTTTGTCAACACATCGCAAAAAGATGCCATCTATCCCACGTTTATATAAACCGTCATCCCAGATGACATATTTAGCCGCTCTGAGCTTTATAGTGCGCTTCTCCTTTGCAGTTAGGTGCATTGGGCATTCACCGTAGGTAAGGAAGAAAGTGATGTCGGAGTACCATTCATCACTAGTTGCAACAAATAGAACCAGAGGCAGAGAATCAGGCTCTTCCTGCCGGTCCTGTGTTTCGTCGGTGTAGTCACCCCTGTCATCAGGGTTTCCTGAATCTTTGTTTTCAGCCATTAGCTGACACAGGCCCTTGCCCCTCACCAGCTTGGTTGGTTTAATATCCAGGTCATATTCCTGGACCTTTGCGATCCAATTTCCTCGCAAGCTCCCTAACTCCTGCTGAGTTAGGATTGATTTCACCGCCGTGTCAGGGACCAGCACCACCGTATGTGAGTTTAGAATGTAATACCTGAAATTCTTCACTGCTTTGACAACGGCGAAGGCATGCTTTTCCAGTTGAGTCATTTTTAGTTCGTGAGGCTTGAGGGGAGAACTCATGAACGCGATCGGAGATTCAACATCCTCGAGTTCTTTTGCATTAAGATTGCGGACAAAGTATGCTCAGATGTGTAACTATACATGATGAAGTCCTTGGAGAAATCGGGACATACCAGGACTAGTGCATGAGCAACGGAAGCTTTTATTTCTTCAAATGACCTTTTCCCCTCTTCGCTCCATCTGAAAGTTGGTGACCCCTTCATCATGTTCAATATGTGACGGGTCTTTTCGGCAAAGTCAGGAACAAAACGCCTGAGAAATTTCACCTTTCCAAAGAAAGAATGAACACCAGTCTTGCTTGTAGGCAGAGTAAGGCTTTGAATAGCCTTGACTCTTTCGGCATCTATCCTTGTTCCTTCTTTGCTAACCACATGCCCTAGCAACTTCCCTTCTGTGACTCCAAAAACGGACTTCTTTGGGTTTAGGGAAATCCCATGTTCTCGGCACCTGGCCAACACTTGCTCCAAATGATCACAATGATCATTTCGTTGTTTAGAGAAGACGGTTAAATCATCTAGGTAAACCACAATGACTTTCCCCATCATACCTTTGAATGCAAAATCCATGGCCCATTTGAAAAGTGGCACCAGCGTTAGTTAGGCCAAAAGGCATCTGCTTTGTAGGAAAAATGTACCCCGAGGAGTAGTGAATGCTGTTTTAAAGCTGATCTTGGTGAAACTTCAATCGATTGTAACTTGAAAAACCGTCAAGCATGGACAACATCTACGATCCGATTCTTGCTTGCGAGAACTTGATCCATTATCGGAAGAGGGTAGTTGTCTTTCAAGGAAGCTTGGTTCAAATTGTGAAAGTCTACGCATATGCGTATCTCGCCGTTTTTCTTGCGCACTGGCACAATGTTTGCTACCCAAGTACTGTGATGGATCGGGAAGATGATTCTCGCATCCAGCATCTTCTGAATTTCGGCTGGATAGTACCCGAGATCTTAGGATTATAGTGCCTCTGCTTCTGGCGAAAGGCTTTGACATCTTCTTTCAACGGAATGTCATGTTGAACGTCCTTTGGCTTAAAGGACTTTAGATCGGCATAGGACCACGCCAACACGTCCATATATTTTTAGCAACTTGACAAATTTTTGCTTTTCCTCAGGCGTGCAACATTTGCCAATGTTCACAAATTGCGGGTGCTCTATCGAACCTATATTGACCGGTTCGGTTTCCGGGGATGAGTCAGGGTCATCCCACTTTTTCTTTTTTACAAAAGCGGTCATGCACAGCCGAGCAGGCGCTCCGGAGAGAAACCAGGCCTTTTGGAATTTTATTTCCTTTGGTGACATATGCCATCATTCCCTTGATTCATCGCCTTGATCGGTGGTGATTCACGAAAGTGGAAGTAGATCCTTCAAAGTGCAATTCTTTAAAATTTTCCACCTTTTCCAGAAAAGCAATGAGTTGATTATCGTCGTTGAACACCTGCCAATGCTGAGAATTATCTGGCACGCTCGGGCGGAAAACCACCTCAATGGTGTACTTGTTTGTTTTCAAACCTGGGTGTGGGAGCATGAGGGACGCTGAAACGGCCAATGAATCGGCCATGTCATTCTGAGCCCTTGGAATGGACTCTATTGAAAAAGCATCGAACTCTTCAATGCTGTCCCATACCGCATTACGGTAATGCCTGAGCCTTTCATTCTTCACTTGGTAAATCCTTTTGACCTGATTTACAACTAGCTCTGCATCACCTTGTACTTTTAGATTTTTAATCCCTCTTTCCCTTGCGGCTTGCATACCGAGTAAGAGAGATTCATACTCAGCAGTATTGTTTGTGTTGAAAAACTGCAATTTGAAAGAGAGAGGAATTACCTCCTCTTCGGGAGATATCAGCACGGCCCCAGCGCCACATCCACTAGTTGCACAGCTGCCATCAAACTGCAAGGTCCAGATCTCATTAAGATCCTTTTCCTGAACGAGAACACCCGTTTTATCCGTCTCGGTAGATAAGAAGTAGTTCCCCATCCCTGATGATTCAAAAAGGATTTGGGCCTTGGGGTCTTCAGAGCTAGTAACCAAGTATTTCTTTTGTGATTCCGGCTCCAAAGTCTGCATTACGCCTTTGGTGGAATTCTATCTTTAGACCGTCCATATGAATTTCTCCACCAACTTCATTGCTGCAAAAACTTCTTCCCAAAGCCAAAATTCCATAGGCTGCCGGAATGTCAGCAACGAGGATTTATCATTTTACTCTTTTATCTGGGAAAGCTACAAATGTGAATTGTGCGTCTTTGATTTGGCCAACCAACGGAACCTACTTGGTTTCCAATGAATAACATCTGCCGAAAGGCTTGGTAAGAGTGAGGCCCAAAGCATGGGCAACTTTTTCCGGCATGACGTTATCGGAAGCTCCGGAATCAATTATGCAGTTACTCAACTTATGGCCATTGATTAGGAGAGAGAGATAGAAAGGCTCTATCTTGCCTGACGTCGATGTTGAAGCAACATTTATGTGGGATTCAGGGGGAGTGGAAAGGATTCCTTTTGGGGAAACCTGTTTAGATGCAACAGCTTGACTCTGAATATATTTGGTCAATCTTACAAGCTGTTCGGGGTTTGACTGAAGGTACTCAGCTTCAGACATTTGGATCTTGGTCTTTTTTGCATGATCTATGATATCAAATGCGGCCAAGGGTTGCGTTGGTAAAGGAATGAGTCCCTCACCTCGCGATGATGGAATAGGATTACTGGCCTTGGTAGGAACGTGAGAGGATTGATTTGGAGGAGAGGTAGGGGAAAAGGTTTCCTTGTAAAAGATTTGCCAGGGAGTTGAGTAGGAAGAGGATTACCTCTTTTAGCAATGATCGGAGGCGCGTTTGACACGGCCTTCTCCTGCTGGACATGGGCAGCAACTTCCACTTCTTTTCCTTGCGAGCGAGTAAAAACAACATATGACTGTCCGCTTGCATATCCCTAGGTACCCTCTTCTTCATCAGATTCTTCCTCATCAAATTCCATATACCAATAGTAGAGTGCCGGTGGTTCACCGACATCTTGATCATCTTCACCTTGAGATGAAGGTTCTTCATAATACTACTCTTCTTCTTCGATTTCGGCTAGAGCGTTGGCCAGGAGGAGCCTCAGCGCCAACCGGAGCAGGCAGTTTGTAGGTAGGCGCGGCCTTTGTGAAACATTGTTGGGAACAAAATTCCTCCGCGGAATATCCCAATACGAGGAACTGGGGGAGGCTTGGGCCAACTGCTTCTTCAATGCAAGCAAGTCATTCGCCATCTTTTGAAAGGCTGGATCAGACGAAGTAGTGGGCGAAGGGCCCAAAGATTTAGGCTTGGCTGATTCCTTTTTCAATTCACCAGATATTATCAAATTATCCTCTATCCGAATGGCAGTGGCTTGGGTGAGAATCAAGGTGGCAACTCGCTCTTGAAGGAGTAAGAAACTAACTTTCGAACTCATAGCGTTTACGAAGAAGCACTTTTGATTTTCCGGCGTTGGAAGCATGGCAATAGGGACACGGTTGATTAGTGCATTGAACCGGGTGATAAAATCGCGCATGGTCTCATTTGCCTCTTTCTTCAGGTGAGTGATTCGTGATAATAATGCAAATACATCCTCTGAAGGCTTGTATCTGTCTTGAAAGCATCCGTAAGGTGGCCCAACTAGTGATAGATCCGGTAGGCAAATCTTTGAAACCATTCATTGCGAGGCCCTTGTAGGGTTTCGAAGCAGGTGAACTAATACATCCTCGTGAGTTACATCAAAATCTTGCATGACATGATGAATACGAGATATGTGGGAATCCATGCTTTGATTTCCGCTCCTGTCAAATTTAGGAAAATTCTTTCGGTTTCCGTGAGGGAGCGCGTGAACTGGATGTGGTAGGGCCAAAGGACCCATGGCGTTTCCCCATGGTACCGCCATCGAAGGGCTGGAAAGAGAACACGGGCTGGAAGGGTGGTTCCACTGAGCAGCAAAGCGCTACAAAGGGACGTAGAGGCTCCTTGTGAAAACCGGCTCTTCCGTGGGGGTGAGGCGCTTCTGGATGACCGGTCAGCTGAACTTAGTGATAAAAAGCGCGTCGGTGCTACACTGAAATTGTGCCTTTGAAGCCGATCGAAAGTAGGATCGACTTCTCCACGAGCTCGCCTGCCACGCGTAAATGGCTCACCTACCAGCGTACCTTCCAGATCTGGAACGCTGTGGTGCAGATTTAAAATTTATTTTTGGGTGTACTTGCTGATTTTCTGGTTTTTCTGTCAAAAACCAGCAGCAGGCACTTTTCTAAATATTTAAAACTATCCTCTTCAGAAAACCGATTGCGGTTAATGACAAATAACAACGAGGATAAGATGGCAGGGAAGAATAGCAAGCTGATTTTCGGATCTGATTTTTACTTTTTTCAGAGGGTTTCAAACTTTTTAGAAAACAGTCAAAAATCCAGATCTATGGCAAAATACTGATTTTTATAAAAACTCAGCGAACTAAAGATTTGTAACTAGGCCCGATCTATGGATCTCAGAAGAAAATTTTCAATTTTGAGCACTTTTGCAAATTTTTGGATTTTTATCAAAAAGTTCAGATTTGCAAGCAGTGGCGATTTTCTTATTATTTTTTTATTTTTCTATCATACCACCACCACCATAGATCGATAGATCTATTCGTTCCCAATGAGACGCCAAAAACTGTTGGTCCGAAAATCATCACTGGACGAGATCTATGGATAGACGAGCCAACAGTGTGCAGGGCATAGCCCCTCTTTGAGTCAGCAAAGTGAAACTAGTTTATTTCTATTCTACCAGCAGGAATCTTATGCAAGTCTCACAAATTCTACCTTTGGGGGTTTGGGATCTCATCCCGATAGGGGTTTTTTCGACTGCGAAAAGAAAGGAATGAAAGAGAGGAGGAAGAAGGAACAGGTCCGAAGGGAGAAAAGAAATGAATTCCAAAGCAGAAAGGTCAGAAGATTTATGTTTTTGGGTTGGTAGTAAATGGAGCCAAACTTACTTGCATAAATAAACAAAGCAATACTGATGAGCAAATGACAGAAAAGTAGATATGAATCTAACAGAATAAACACGTGCAGATCTAACATAAGAAAGTTCTGACACATAACACAGGTATTCAGCACAAAGTCTCAATATTTGTATTACTATTTTCTTCTGTTACAAGAAAGCTCAAAGTCTTTCTCTCCTCACTTCTATTTTCATCTAAAAAATGTCCACCCCGAATACAACAAGTATTCCAATATATATAGAAGAGGAGAAGGAAAGAAGGCAAAAAGGAGCCAACCACTTATTTACAAAGATATTTACAAAATATCTAAAAGTCATGTTGACTTTTTTACAACTTGATGGATGACATCATCCCATGACGCAACATGGATGATGTCATCATTTGTGCCAACATACTTTAGACATTCAAACAAGAAAGTCGGAGAAGAGAGAGAAGAAGAAGAAGAAGAAGCTACTCGTCGTCATCATCCTGCGGCCGAAAGGGGGTAGCTTGCTTTTGATCTTTGCTCAGTGATGAGATATGGGCGAGAGCGGTATTCCATGAACTTGTTGATTATTGGCCCAAGTTGATCCTGAGAAGGATCCTTGTGCCTATCGCTTATCGCTTCACAAGTCTCCCGCTCATCTATGAGCTTCTCGGGAAGTTTGGAATAGTCCTTCTCCGCCTCAATGAGGAACCCAATGAAGTCCCTACAGGAAAGCAGGTTGTTGATAGATTCGGTGTCAAATGTGACCTCGGCCCGTTCCTTGAGAAGTGATCTCCTTAAAGATCCGGATGGTTTCATCGGCTGACCTTAAGGTAAAGGAAGGAGTGAGAAACCACGGAGACATGTTGAGAACAATTCATTCCATTTGGTGCATCGCATCAGGGCTTCTTCCTTGACTTTGTCAATCTTTTCTAGAATAAATTCTAGCTGATCCACCGTAGTAGTCAGTGGACATGATTTTGTTGAGGGCCCTTGGATGCCCGAAGATGCCGAACTTGACCGGATCTTGGTGAGCAGTTGAACATTTGTTGGAAGGCCTCGTCTTCTGATCTGGAATGTTCGACTCTTCGATATGGGCCCCGCTAATGCTTGGAGCTCCTTGTTTGCCTTTCGATGTTCAGATACAAATTGACAAACTCGGTGATCACTCTTTCACTGTCCTTGAGGATCTGGCTCCTCCAAGCGGAAACGGCCATACCCTGCTCACCAATTTTGGCAAATTCGTTGATTTTCTATTGGCTGAGAAGCTTAGAAGTTTCGGCGGTAGTTTTGGGAGGCGCACTACCCATCTTCTATAAGGCTTGGAGCTAGATATTTGTTTTCTCTTTTAGTAGCCTTTTCTCTTCTTTTGTCTCTTGAAGCTTTTGACAGAGGGCGTCAACCGCGGAAAGAGCTTCCCCCTGGAGACTTTCAAAAGATGTCCCCATTGTGACTTGGGTCACAGTAAAATCTGTCAAAGACAGATCCTTTTTCTCTTTGAGGGGATCGGGGTATGCAATTTCCATGATTCTCTCACCTGCAGCACTTTTAGAGAAGCGTGTAATAGGCTTTTGCTTCTTCACCCCTTTGGCTGGGATCACTGAAAAGTCCATCGGAGTGATGGGAACTTTCCTCTTTTCTTTGGCTTAGCTCTTTGAGAGATCCAGGCTGGTCTATGGAAGAAGGACCGAGAGGCAGAGGAGGAGTCGGCTACGGTAGAAGAGGGAAAAATGTGGAGACACGTGGCGGCGGCATTGAGAGAATAGCCGAAGAAGTGTCCACGGGAGGAAGGAAGCTGTAGCTGTGGAAGACATAAGAAGGGAAGGGAGCTCGGAGATGAGGGAAGAAATGGAGGAGGACAAATCAGCGAGGAGGAGAAGATAGACGAAGAAGCGGGGAAAGAGTAGAAGAAGGGACAGAGGATACGACCAAAGGGATGGTCGGCTTGAGTCACTCGGAGGAGGAGGAAGGAAGAGAAGAAGAAGGGATAGAAGGGACCTCTGTTGTGGTAGTAATGCCGACATCACGAGTGGATGGGCCTATGGGACTATCCTCTGCTGCTTCTTTCTCTGGCGAATCCGAGTTATTACACATTCAGTGCTTTGCGCAGGAAGGAGGACTCGAGGGGCTTCTTTTCACGAATGGTGCTGGATTCACCTTGTACACCTTTGCCTTTAAGATGTTTCTTGGATCGTGGAGGTGCGTTTCCCAATGGGGATGTTGTGAAATCAACCCCAAGGTAGATTAGGCCGTTCATCCGGCACCAATGTTCTCGTCCTCCTCGTAAAGTCTCCTTGACCCTCTCCTCAATTGTATGAGGAGCTTTGTTTCTGTCAATGGCCGGAAAGGGCCAATCATCCCCATCTGTGTCAGTATATACCTTATCTAGTTCATCTTCCGTATTTTGGAAGCCTTTGGGGACAATGGCTACCCCATATTGGATAATTTACGCAATGCTGGCGAGAATGATCCTTTCTTCTGAGCTCTACCTCATGGAGGACGTCAATATAAATATCCTCGATCTGAGGAACATGGATTGGATCAAGCTTTGCCCTTGGCAGGCAGCTCCTTGGGTCGAAGGTAGGCCTGGCTGGGAAGTCGTGTTTCAAATTAAGTAACTCCAGCTCTGCAAACATTTCCTTCGCCTTGTGGTGGGTAGAGCATGTGTATCGGCCCACTGTGAGGGGGAAAGGAGTTCCACCCTTCTTTCTTTTAAGGCATTTTTCGTGGTATGTGACCAGCTGCCTTGATAGCTCTAGTAGAATCAGTTTAGGCCCAGCATACCTTGGTAGCCTGGTTGGCTCTCCCAAAAAGTTGGCAGCCCTCAGATAGGTGAATGTGGGAAATTGGGTGAACAGGGCCCCCCATTTCTCCGTGGCTGCCACTATGTTTTTGGTCGTACGACTATGAGTCATATTCGGCCTCAGCAGGCAGATGACGTGGTAAAAGAATGCATCGTTGATTTTGGTGAATTGGGAGATGCTATTCTCCAGCCTTAATTCTGGATAATACTCGTATATTTTGACCTGAGGCCAAACTCCACTCCGGGTTAGGCCTGGATAATCCCTCTCGTGCCTGCGGCATAGACCACGTAGGAGTTCATATGGAATACTCCCATTGTGCCGAACTGTTGTAGCTGCTCGGAGATGGTGCTGCTTATAATTTCCCCCCAGCAAAAGCGTTGATCAGGAAAATTCTTGTTCATTGTTTCCAAGTAGCGCAACATCCATTTATGGAAGTAATGGGCGTCAGAAAGCCCGAAGACCCTGCTCAGGAAGGTAATGGTATCATGAGCTCTTCTGAGAAGTCAGCTGCGGTGGATGATTTGGGGCCACCGGGTTACCACCTTCTTATTTTTCAGATATACTTCGTTCATTAGCTGCATACATTGGTCTTCATTGTCTTCCCAAGCCTTGATGCACTCTGCTTGGCTAACGGCCACAAAGTGCCGGTGGTGAGGGATGCCGAGTATGATCTCAAAATGACGGGAAGTGAGGTTAATGACTACCTCGCCCTTGTTGTTTTTGACACATCTTGTGTCTTTGTTGTAACACTGAGCAACCACCATCATAAATTCATTATTGATGGCGCTGATGGGGATTCCTCCGGCGAAGTGCGGGGCGCTTTGCACTATTAGTTTGTCCATCCATGGACTCCTTCTAACTTTCTGAGTTCTGGCCTAGAATTCCTCCATGTCGATATGCCCCAATTCTGAGTCTCTGACGTCCATGCTGCATTCGGCCTGTGACTCGGGCATTCTGACCCTTTGATATTTATACTTCATCTCTTCCTCTGTAAGCTTAGCCTTTCCTTTTGATCTCTTTGGGTCTCTTCTTTGGATGTAGACATATGTTCTTTCGAACTCGGTTGTTGATCTGCATGAAGTGAAGAAGAAGCAAGACCCAATCCGAAAAGGTTGAATTAGCCATTTGATCTTCCATTGGAATGTTAGCAGAAGAAAGAGTTAGAGATTTTTAGGCTCAGGGCGCAGGGCGCATGAAAATTGCAGCTTACAGGGCTAAATAGGTAGGGCGCACAGGAAAGGGGTGTTGCAAAGGTTAAACTGGCGCCAAAGGCGCATGGCGCATGCCTACTGCAGATTGCATTTTATAAAGGGCGCATGATAAGTGCGTGTTACATAGTGACAGGATGCGCCCTTTGGCGCATAGATGTTTCGTGTAACAAGAACTTTTCGTGCGCCAAAGGGAGCATGGCGCGGCGCACGAAAGGTTTACACAACATGATGTTTTTCTAATCGGGGATGCGCCTGCGCCTTGAAAGATTTGTACTTAGCGCAGACAAAGCTTGTGTTGCATGGATGATGGGTGCGCCATTGGCGTGGGTTTTGTTCATGTTTGGGGGGACAGATGCGCCTATTGGGAAAAATAGGCTTTTCTCCATTTCTTTCTTCATTTGTTTTAGCAGGGTTATTGGGCAGTGAAATGGCTCATCAAAAAGGAGATAAAACCATGCTTTTAGATAGGTTCCCCTACCAGCAGATCTGGACAGAGGGGGAGGGATATGGGAAGAAAGCAGGAGGAGGATCTTGATATTTCAAACTTCAGGCACAAACTAAAACCAGACCACCAAGCACAAAGAACCAAAACACAAAACATGAGAAAGAGAAAAGAACCTCTCACCTGGACAAATAGCAAAAATCGTGCAACGGGTCCACAAGGCATTGAAAACGACGAGGCAGGGGCTGACAGGCTCAAAAAAATCACGTGCTTAGCGAATAGTGAAAATGACATTTTGGGCGCGCAAACACATATATATAGGTGAGCTGGTCATAAATTCTCCACCCACTTTTTAAAGGGTGCATGAGAGTTGCTGTCAACAGGGAAAAGCGTGCGCCCTTTGGCACATGAAAACGTTTTCCAGCAGGAAATTAAGCGCGCCTTTGGCACACCAAAAGCTATGTCGACATGAAGTTATGTGCGCCCTTTGGCGCACCAAAACATGGCGCAACAAAAGTTGTGCCAACAAAGGCGCATGCACCTTGGCACACGCAGGGAAGGCTCAACATACTTTGGCGCACCAAAAAGTGTGTTGACACTGAAAATCATGCGCCGAAGGGTTTTAAAGGGGGCGCACCAAAAGTTGGTGTTACATAGCAATTTCATGCGCCCAACCAAAAAGGCTCAAAAGACTAAGTTCGAAAAACCAGATTTCTCGGGAAGGGATTTTACAACGTTTCGAAAGCAAGGGATCCCTAACAAGGGATAGGAACAAAATTTTGGTATGGTTATCGGTAATATTTCCTTTTGTCAATTTTACAGATAACAAACCCAAAGCTTTCAAGATCTTATGGACGGTGTTCTTTGGCGTGTAAGTCGATGTCGCCACTTTCAACAGTCTCGATTGTGTTATTCACACTCATCATTCAATATTTTATTTGAGAGAGTATATGTTGGCTTGGTAGATAATTCGTCTCCACACAACTAATGGCACGTTTATTTAATTCTCCTCATTGTTGTATTTTTGTAGGGATATGATCTTTACGTGATTGTATATTGTAATAATTTTAATGTGGCTATAAAATTGTCATGCGTTTGTAAGAATATTCTTAATTCACCACATCTAGCTAATAACCAAACCAATAAGCTACATGAAGCTGAATTTGTTTCCTCCTTGGTCGTTTCAGTCTCCCATACATCTCATTTTAGAAACTAAATTCCAAAAAAATGGACACAAGTAAGAAGGGACACAATTATGCTTTCCAGATTTTCATCTATGCGTATGATTTTTCGTGAAGAGGAAAAAAAGATAAAAGAAAAAAAATCTTCACGTAGTTCAAGAGGTCGACTCCAAGAGATTTTAAGAAACCAAAATAGCTTTTCCTTTTGCGTCCAAATGATAGCTACGGTTCATACCAAAGGTAAAACTCTCCTCAATGCAAATCATGTAGACCTTGATCCATTCGGAAAATTCATGCATCTTGATAATGAAACCTTGCAATTCTCTTGTTCTCTTTCTTCACGTAGGTTTCAGCACATCCATAGAGCTTTTGGATGCGGGACAACCATAATTTTGATATATATATATATATATATATATATATATATATTTGTTTAAAATTTTATGCGGGAATTAGACTTAATTTTGCAGCAAATAGCACAAAAGAAAAAAAAAAAAAGTGGATTCTTCCATGCTTTGCTTCCTTCATAGAGCCTCCTTGGTTGACAACATGCAACAAGAGAAAATGAAGAAAGTTGGTCTCTATTTATGTAATCTTGACAAAATTTTCTGCACAAAACTCAAGAACAACCTAGGATAAACTAGAAAATTAGGGAATAATTTTTATTTTTAAGAATGTGCCCATAAAGAGGTTTCAAAAACATCAGTTGTAACATTATCATTTGTAAGTCACTTAAATTTAATAATATAATTTTCTTCATTTTAATAAAATACCAAAACACACATCACATTTTGATGTAACCTAGAATTTACTAGATAACACCCTAATTACATTGGCACATTACTCGGCCTTGGTCGAGTGCTCACGAAGTAGGAAAAGGTACCGGGTCCCTCTTTAGGGTTTTTATAGCAGGATGTTAGCATGATGAAGGAAGAAACATATAGATTCATAACTAATCCATCATTCTACAATACATGATACCCTTAGATCTATGAAAGAACAAGTTTAAACAAAGTAATGATGATTGAATAAATAACATGCACTACTTAATTACACACAAGATGGCACTTAGATTCAACCAATATCTTCCATTTATTAATAAATACTGAGAAGATCCTTACAGCAATGTCAATCTATACCAATGCACGCATGGATCATTACATGATAATTCAGTCATATGCAAATATCTCTATGCCTCCATACATTCATCACACACATACCTACATAGAAATATATATAGGGTGGGGACTTGCCATTCACCGATTATCTATTCGAAATACATTTGCATGCTATTGATAGCCACACACCGTTTACGGGAATAGCCACACATGTAAGTGTGTTATCTATAGAACTCTTGAAGTTAACTAAAGTGGCAATCTTATTCTTGTCTCATCTCCATGCAAAAGGATTTGATCCGATCCTCCAAAGATAGATAATGCATGGTGCGAGATGTCTCTACATCGTTGGTTTATACTACACGCTATCTTCCAAAAATAGGTCTTCATGCTCAAAATCAGCTAAGTTTTGAAAGTTGAACTTGCCTTCCACGCGTGGGTCGTTCTGTCCCTCCATGCCCTTGATCCTGGCCTTCTCTCCTACATGAAATCCTTGTGTGATTTTTGACATGTATTCTCTAATCAACATTATCCCACACAATTGTCATTGTCATCCCAATAATGGGTATCTCCAAAATTGAATTAAAGAATAGAAGAATGGAAAGAATAAGAATGAAAGAATGTAGATAAATAAATAATTTTTATGAGATTATGAGGCAGCCTCCCTCTGTATCATTTTGAAGTATCAACTTGGACACTCCTCCATTATTTCGGCCTCCAAAACCTGCCATTCAAAGTGAGTGCTTGTTCTACTTTTTCTAGGATGTCCGCAACAATGGATCCCAACTCATCCTTTGTAATCTATCATTTTTCATTCTACAAGTATGAACATAATATTGGACATTGATCTCATTCTTCCTTCTAAAATATTTGTCTTCTGCAAAATTAGCTTCCCAAGCTCTTCCAACCAAGTCTTGTGCAACTCTTGTGCTTCGCAGTGGCCTTGCGCTTTTGCTTAACCATTGAAAATCTTTCTCGATAGCCCAATGTCTCATAACTCATTACTTTCTAGACCTCTTTATTTTCTTCTAGGGTATTTATATTGATAAGCACCTCTGGAGTGTGTATATTTTTAAAGTCAGTGTCTGCTTTCTTCAATACTTCCTATAACACTTGCAACATCCCTTTATAAGATGTAATCTTTTACATCACTGATGCTTTCTCTCATTCAGCATCTTGCTCTCAGCTACTTGGCATTGGCATGCATAGTGGTTAATCTTCAAGTATCAAGTCCATAAAGTTTCCCACATAGTGTATCGCTGAAGGAAACGTCTCTCTTACCTTGGCCTCCAAGTGTGGCATTTCTCGATGACATTATCTCCAATCTCCTCTATGATGCTGATAAATACTTCATTTTTCTTCTCAAAGTCCCTCTTTTATGTTATGTGCATTGTATCTCTATCCTTTGTCTTCAGCTCCTTGCGCATTTCTCGATTGTTGTTTCTTTGTCTATGTTTCTTCTAGCAACTTTAGAAGAAACCTTCAACAATGCATTGTTGACCTCCTAATCTGACATGACAAAAGAGGCTTTCTTGTCATGTGTCTAAGCTTGGGGTGCCTTCTTTAGCTATCTAGAAATGCATGACTCTTCACATAAATCAAAGTTAGTTTCATCCATGTGGGTTTGCATTGACCGGGTTAGTTGCTTTGAAATGCACGAGTCACCATATCCTCATTCATTAGCTCCTAGAAAAATAAATTCTTCTATGCTATCATGCTATCGAAATGCACTCGAAAAGTTTTTCCTATGTCCTCTCTGCTTACCCCATGGCTGGTGGAATGTGCTCTCCACTTGTTCATCTAGACCATTGCTGCTTAGGAATATTAGCTTCCAAATTTGAGACTTGTGTCTCCATGTACATAACATTCTCTACAATTTGTATCCTCTAGTATTTTCTCGTCCTCTTATTTCTCCTTTGATTCCTCACCCTATTCTTCGTGTTCTCTAGAAGTGCAGGAGAGAATTAGGTTTGCTTTCTCTCGACTCTTACGCCTCCTCATTTAACTTCAGTTTCCTCCTTTTGTGGAGAGAGTTTGGGTGATCTACGCACCTTGGTTAGAGTAGTAACTTGGGTCCTTATTCTCCTAAAAACCCTCTTAAACCTGTTCTTCCCTAGGAGTGCATTCAAGTCCTCATCATCCCCTCTTGTGGCTGAGGTGGTGTAGTGGCACACTCAACTTCACCCTCATTTATAGGAAGTTTCCTACCTCTATGCTCCAAACCACCACTATCATCATGCTCCTCCTCCTCATCCTCCACTTCAATTAGTGTATGGGCTTAGGCGCTAGGATATTCTCCATTTTATGCTTTCTCTTGGGTGGTACTAGAAGTGTGAACTCACCTTCCACATACTTGTTATTCTCCATCTTTGGCTTCCAGATGAATATAAACTAATGCTACCCCTATATCTACTGATAGAAAGATTTCATTGGCTTAATATTATACACCTCGAAATGATCCTCTCGGTATAAGCACTTCTTCTAGGATACACATACTTATTCCTCAAGGTATGGTAGTGCGAGTCTACCTTATCTACATTGAGTACCAATTGGTGTGTTTCGTAAATCTATGAAAAAATTCTTAGAAATACCTTGCGAGTGAATGTGTAAGGTAGTTTACACTAAGCGCTCCAAACTCCATCTCTCATTGGGAAGCATGTGATGCAGAAATGTTGATATACAACAAATCGAACTTGTCTCCCTACTACTAACAGTAGGTTCTTTGGGATGCTCCATTCTTCTCCAAATGCCCGCATGAGCACTGTCATACCATTTCTCCACCCTTTGCTTTACGTCATTTGTCATGGCCCCTTTACATAGGTACTTACTGAACCTCTCAGCTGGTGACTTGTTCTCCATGGGGTATTCCCATACTTTTTCCTTCGGTCTGTTTGGTACTCTAATTTCCATGAATACCAGTGATAGTAGAATAACCCCAAAGCTGATATTCCCTCCTGTGTGCACTTCCTTGACTATTTTTTCTACAATATAGCCTAAAATTTTGTAGATTGCCCCTTCTCACATCTTACGCGCAACGTGTAACCACATAGTATTTACTTGTGACCACCACTCCTGATCATTCAACTTTGTAACAAGGTGTGTCGTTTCTTGCACAACCGGATAGTTCTTCAATTTTTCTATATCCATCTTTGTACAAACCCTTGGGTACCCCAACTCCTGTCTAGTCTTCAAAATTGCATATTTATCTATGAGATCACTTTTTATGCCCTCTCTTGTGGCCTTCAAACCTATAACTTATGAGATAAGTGCATATGAGATTCTAACTCTGTGTCTCTTGCAAAGTAGAAGAAGTCCTCGGGCACACTACTCATGAGCCACTGATACAAGGGCTCATACTTCAAAAAATATGGAATCTCATATAATTGGTAGACCCTAATTCTCTTTAGAAGCTTCTCACCTACATCATCATAAACTGTCATGTCATTTGTCGTACACTTATTTTTCCTAGTAGTGAGTAAGGAATAGAGCTCCTTCTTATTCTCCAAAGTCCTATGATTGTATTCACTTACTTTTCTCTTCCTGATGGTTGAATCCCATTCATGGCCGACGATGACTCCTACGGATATTGAATTTTGAAAAATCACTTTCGGGTGCCATCTCTTCCTCCTTGACAACCACCTTGTTCTTTCCTTTTGTTGCTGCTGTAGATGCCTTCTTAGGTGCCATTTTTACCTTGCAAACATCTCCTCTTTAACTCTACAACTTTGCGAATCAAACCCTAGCTTGATTCAATCATGCCCTAGGTGGAAACTTCATGTCCTAACTCATTTCTTTCTCCCTAATTCACTCAAACCATTCACGACTAGGGATGCAAGATTATTTTTACACAAATCTAGTTGTCACGCTTGGTTTCACACCCTTCACACCTTAACCCGATCACTCGGCTCTTCGCACTTGGCTCTTTCCTCAAATACTCTTAGTCATAATGGTAAAAATGAGTCCACATTCCATCCTTATATTTTTTTCAAATTTTGATGCATTTATTGCTCCTTAACCTACTAAATATCCCCTCATTCATTGACCAAATTCATTCATTTCGTGTAGTACATCTTCAAACCCTAGCTATAACCTTCTAGCATGCCTTCCTACCCTATGGTCACAAAATTCTCTTCAGATGCGCCTTGCCTTGCACAGAGTACCTAATCAATATACCTTATCTTGGTAGTTATCATGGCCTCTACTTACCTCATGTTATACTGTTCTTTCATTCATCTCCATTCTTGGTCACTTTTGAGAAGTAATATTCTTTCAAATTAAAGCACACTCATAGCAGCTTATTCCTTTCACCTTTCAATTCCCACACTCTTTTACTTGGATAAATACAACCATCCCACACTAAAGTTATGTGTAGTTCTCTATGCATAAATATTCTTCACATAGTAATTAGCTTCATACGCGCAAGCATGCTTATTACACAAAAAAAACTAAATTGAAAAAGCATAGCGACAATGAAGGAAATAAAGAATTGAAAACATAATCTAAATGGCAATACTACCTTATTACAAACACCAAGAAGACTTATTTATTATAGGGCTTCAACCTACTCCCGTTAAAGTAACTAAGTAGCCATGTTTCATCAAGTTCTTCTAACTAACAAGAACCTGATTCAAATATATAAGTGATGACATATGACCCTAACCAATGTACTTTGAGCTTTCCTAGTTGGTGCAAGAACATTGAGTCATAAAAAAGTACCATTTTTTCAATCTCAAACTTCTTATCCCTTATATTTACTGTCATGCCATGCCTTCTGCCTGGCCTTTTCCTACTTCTGATTCTATCATGTTATGTCTTGTCTCTCATCCAATTGAATCATCTTCTTGATACGTACTTCTAAATCCTGTTCATCAGCTAGACCTTGAGTGCACACAATGCGTAAAGAAGGTAACATAAATTCTATGGGGAGAAAAAATTTTGTGCCAAACACCAACTAAAATGGTGTGGATTTCTTCAATTTCTTGTAAGTTGTTATATATGCCTAATGAGCAGTGACACTTTTTCATCCCAATCCTTTCTTTCAACATCACAAATTTTTTTCAAAGTCGGCTCAAAATATTGTTGAAAGCCTCAACAGTTCCATTTTCGAGGATGGTAGGGTGTAGTTTTATGGTGTGTAACCATAAAATCATCTAATAGGATCCTGATTATTTCATTCAAAAATTATGTATCCCTATCACTTGTCAAGAATAAAGGACATCCATATCTTGTAAGAACATTATCCCATAGAAACCTACTTGTTGTAGCTGTTGTATAGTACTTCATAGGTGATGTTTGTTCCCACCGTGTGATATAATCTATGCAAGTAATAATTTAGCGTGATCCAATCTTACACGCGGTTGGTTAAATAGGTCCTACAAAGTCAATGACCCATTTCTTGAATGGTCTGTACTATTAATTGGTCTTAAAGGAATCTCATCTCTTTTCCCTAGTTTTCCTAGTGCTGATAATGATCACATGCCTTACAATATTCTTTACGGTCCTTATACAATGTCTCCCACCATAATCCGTATGAAGTAGAATCTTACGTGTAGTTGTATCACCTATATAATGGCCTCCTGCAATACCACCATGGGATTCTTCCATAATATCCTTATGCTCATTCTCTAATACACAACAACGTAATAATTCATCTCTGCCTAGCTTGCAAAGGCCACCATTGATTAACATAAATGGTGCCGCATGTATAGCAAGTTGTTTCTTTTCTAATGCTTTGATTTTTTCTGGTGCCATACCTGTTCGTAGAATGATAGCAATGTATTCTAATTTCGTGGGTGCACATTATAACCTATATAACTATGCTTCTATCATGGTTTCTTCAATTTTTTGTGCTTCCTCTCCTAAATTTATTCTAGATAAAAGGTTTGGTCCAAAATTACTTTTCCTGGATTCACCACAACTATGAAGTCAAAATCTTGAAATAAGAGCACCCATCTACATATACACCCTTGTAATATGGGCTTGTTTACAAATTACTTCAATTCCATTTGATCTGTATAAAACACAAATGGTTTTGCTAACAATCTTGTCAAAACTTGTGTAATGCATAGATCATTGACAAAGGTTCACGCTCGTAGCTATATAATTCCGTTCAATAGAAGTCGACTTCCTACTAGCAAAATAGATTAGATGACCTATAATACCTTCACCAAAGTTGAGCTAATACAACACTAATGGCCATGCCAGAAGCATCTACATGCACATGAAATGGTTTATCCCATGAGGGAAACCATAGAATTGGTGAGGTAGTAAGTTTCTCTTTTAATATCTCAAACGCGTGCTACTGTGGTTCTCCCCAATAAAATGCACCTTTCCCCTTAAGTAACTCTTCCAAGGGTGCAAAATTTTTGGCATACCCTTTGATGAATTTTCTATAATATCTTGTATGACCTAAAAATATGTGCACCTCACTTTGACTGGTAGGTGCTTCCAAGCCTAAAATGACTGCAACCTTAGTTGGATTAACCAATAAACCTTCCTTGTATATTATGTTTCCTAACAGTATCCCAAATGGCGTTGAAAATATGAATTTCTTGATGTTCAAAGAGATACTCATTTGTTTGCACCATTCAAACATTAAGTGTAGATTGTCACAATGATCTTTCACAAGCCCACATACTATCAAATCATCTAGGTAAACTGTAAGAATTGGTGACTAAAATATTTGAATGCACGAACAACTATGCGCGAGAATACTGAGACGAACATTTTTCAATCCAAAAGGCATCACAATATAGGAAAAACTACCCCATTCAATAATAAATGTTTTCTTTTCTTGATCTTCCTAAGCAATCCTAACTTGATGATACCTAAAAACCCATCTATGAAGGAATATATTTCACACCCTGCAACTCCTTCTAGAATTTCCTCGAGTGAATGGCGTAGGGAATGGATTTGTGATGCATATAACATTTATCTCCCTATAGTGCACACATATTCTAATTCATCCATCCTTCTTGAGCATCTTGGTCGTCATTGGGCTAACCCATTTCGACTCATCAAGGGCTTGGTAATTCTAGATTTGAACATTTTATCAATTTCTTGTTTTACCTTTTTGCGCAAATTAGGATTCATTCCTCTAAGGTCTCTTTCTAACTAGTTGTGCACCATCTGTAAGTTTTATCTTCATTTCCCCAAGTGATTCATGCACACCTTTAATTTCATGATACCCTCAAGGGAATAAGTCATAATAATCCTTGAGTAACTCAATGATCTTTTCTACCTCACGAGTTTAATAAGTAGTCTCCAATCATGGCATCCTTAGGCTCATCCTAAGAATCTATGTTCACCTTATTTTTCTTCACAGTTCATGATAGGCACGCCTATCCTGCACTGCATTCTCCAAGAACTTGTGCACCCCTTGTGAATGTTCAATATCCGGGTTCTCAACTTCCTCATCATCCATGATGTAAACCATATTTCCTTTCTCTTTCTCAAGGAAATCACGTTCAAGTAGTATGGAGTCCATTTCTTGTTCCTCTTCAAAATGTTCTTGAAATCTGCCTCACCAAATAATTCCTAAATATGCTCTTCTGCTTTTGCACTATCTCCCATAGTTTTTAGCAGTTGACAAATTTTAATTCCTCTTCTACGGGAGGTTTAATCGAGAAGTGGTCAAAGGTTTGGATCATTTCTGCACTCAAATATTTCCATTTTCCAATCTCTCTATGAATTTCTACATAAACATATCAGGTGTGTGCGCATCCTTGTAGCGTAGAATACACTCTATATACCATACCATGACCGAATGTGGTAATGCTTCATGTCCTCTTTGTCAAGAGTCTCTCACACTGCTAAATGTGATGTTGAATAGGTTGATCACCATGATAAGTGTAGATCTACGTAGGTGCATTGTTCTTTACAAACCTAGTAGATAAAGAGACTCCAATCTCTTCCTATTTTATAATATTATCATTTTGGGACGACCCACTAGCACGTTGTTGTCCCACACAAGGTATATACTAACATATCTCTTGTCTTAATTTGATCTATCCACTATGCTTCCATGGCCTTCAAAATCCAGGAAGATCTTCTACCCCTGTATACCAAGGTAATGTGCTACCTATCTTTTGAATCAAATGAATTCCATTCTTGCGTGTAACCACGCTTTTTACCTTGTGCCCTACTAATTCATATGTACTATGAGCCCAATTTTCACAATTAATACTCAAAGTATCACTAATAGAATGAGAATCCTCCCATTGTAGGTTTCCTTCTTTTGATGCCTCATTGACCTTTACGTCATAAATAACATGTATGTAAATTCTGTTTAAGTCCTCCTCACTTAGAGGCTAAACATATGGTGTAGAATTCCCATCTGTCAAAGGTATCACAACCCTTTCCTTCTTTTTTTAAAAGCTAATATACCCCTTATTGAATCTCAAGTCAAGTATTATTCACATAACACCAAGGGCATCCAAGCGAGAGATGGAAAATTGTTTGCTTCTACAAGTGTTAATACCTCAAAAGCCTAGTGAACATGGCCTTTGTATAGTTATAGATGTATCTTTCAAAATCCTATGGGAGTGGCCTTAGTCTGGATTGCCATAAATAACAAACTAGATGATGGCTAAAATGGAGGCCTCCCCATTTGTACCCATGCATCTAATGTAAGCTCATTTACTTACACACATGTATTAATCAATATGTTGCTCAAAAGCCACCCATCCTCAACAACATTTAGAGTAATTTCTTTTTCATATTCAATACTATCGTGGGGAATATTTGCATGCGAGAATCTACCATCCAGTCTCAAGACTTGCGCATAGAGTGTTCATTTTTAACCAACTTCCTAATTGGAATAATGTTCTCTGGCGCAACATTTTGGACAATCTCTCGATGCTTTCTTCTATTCCTCTAGGTACTATATCTCACTGAAGGTTCTTTAGCACTTCCATGGTATTCGGTAAACTTCCTTCGATGAGTAGGTTATGGGTACCTTGCATGAAAAACCTCCTCCTTGGTGATCATAGGCTTACGGTGTAATGCCTATCTTGCGTGCACCACTTCAGCACGTGTAGTAATCTTCACTATCAATGCCTTAGGCCCTTTCGCTATCATGGGAATCCTTTGATCTTCTACCGCACATTGGATTCTAACCATCCCGATGCATCTATTTTCTAGATTATGCTACTTACTTCGATGCTCGTATAAGTCCGGGTACTCTTCATAGCTATATGGTTCTTTCCAAAAAAAGAGCATGCAATATTCGAGAGGACATTCATGCCTACATTGGTCAAGAGATCTCGCACGCATAACATGTTCCATGTGGTAACTCACCTCTTCCTCAACCACGACCTCATCCTCCATATCCACCACAATATCCACATCCCCTTCCATGACCTCCTTCAAAATGCCCTCATTCTTGTCATAGCATGTTTGATTATGATCCCGATCCTGGTGCTCATTCTTACCCTTAGAATTATCTGTTACACTTGTTTGTCATACCCCAATGTCTATAACATCTTGGATCTGACCAATCAACTGAAAATCCTTAGTATCATGGGTTGTGGACCTGCAAATTTTGTAAAAGCAAGATAAATTCTTCCTTATCGCATGTTGTAACAAAGGACAGTGACTACAATCATGATTCAAATGATAGATCTCATAGTCTAACAGTAATGAGCATACAGATATACGAGGACAACTATCCTTGGTGTTACCTTCCACTTCACAATCTATACACCAAATTCTTGAGCACATTTTATGGGTTGAATTCGCTAATAGCTTCTCTAACTGCTTTTCCATAGCCGCAATCTATGCCTTTAAGAATAGACTAATGCCAGTGTCAATTATCCCAACTACCTCATCACAAAAAGGTGCTTTAAGTTCTTGACATGGATCAGTATATGTCTTAAGTGATGGTGCCCTTCTAAATGATGTAATCAATCCTCCAATGAACCATTGTACATGTTGGCTAGCGTGAGTATTATAAGATATATTAGATAGACATGTCTTGAAACTAGCATCAAACTCACGTACACTCTCAGTAGTGCCTTGCTTGATATCCTTGAGCACACTTATACTCTTCTACTCAAACTCAGGGATATGGAACTCTTTCAAGAAAGCATCCTTCAATGCTACATAATCCACGCAACTTTGATCAGGGTCAAACTTCCTATACCAATTATGTGCACGTCCCTATAATGTAGCAGTGAGTTGACTTGCATTACGCTTAACAACCATGATGCCTTTAGCGCGCCACAAGATTTCACACATATGAACATGTTCAGTAGCATTCTCTATACCTCTATATTATGGGAGACAAAGACACCTCTCCATATAGATATTAAGTTTTTTTTCCGACCTTTACCACCTAATCGAAACCTCCTATGTTCTCTCTTCCTCTAGAACCACTAGATCCACTAGAACTAGAACCACCTATACCTCCCGATCCTCCACCTCTAGTTGGAATAGGACCTCTAAATGAACTCCCTATGCTCGATAGTAGTACTATAATGAACCCCTATAGTACGTGATGTAGTTCCACTTCCGGAGGTGAATCCAACATTCTCGTGTGCTCACATTCTATGTGGATGATGCACGTAAGAATGTACCTCAAAAATAGTATTGAATCCATTTTATCTTGCCATCGATGTACTTGATCCCTGAATTGCTCCTGCTCTCTTACTTCCCAAGTTAGCTTGTTGGTTATTTGTCATACTAGATACTAAAAAACCAAGTGCAAGGGCTAGGTCACCAAGTGGATTAAGATACGCGCCCGTGGTCTAGGTAGTCTCTGCTAGTGCACTTCTATGTGAGGCCGAGTGGGGATCTCTATCATGCTTTCAATATGATGCTCTAACTCCACATATTCTATGTGAGCTATAAATCCTTCACAATTCATCTCTCTCCTCAACGCTATACTTTCTACAATGGAACGCTACTTCTCTATCTCCCTCTCATGCACCTCATCATACTTAAAGAAACCTTTCCTCTCTCTCGCCTCTCTACCGCTAGGTCTGCCATCTTTGACTAAAACTGTTCTTTCCCTTGCGTGTGGTGAAGTTTAGTTAGCCATTGGTTTACTCTCTAGGTTCAAAGTTACCATCAAGATCTTCATTTCATGTGGAATACCTTACAAATATTCTCCTCTTGGATATCACAAAAATTGCAATTCAGCTACCTCAAGGCAAGAGTATGTTGAAATTGAATATTCTAAAATATAAGCTGTTTAGAACACCATAAAACCACGTATCCATAGCACAAGTTCATATCATATCATCATCATAAAAGGCCTAAAATTCTTCTGTGTCCAAAAAGTGGGTGGTACCTCATATTCCACTAAGATGCATAGGAAGTAAGCCACTCATATAGTTCTAATAGAAAGATAGCGAAAAAGCTCTCATATAAGCTGCCATATAGATTTTGTTCTACCCAAGTGCATGTGTTAAAATCAAATCCACTCTTGAATTGCCATGCATATTATTCCTCCAGATCATGTATCCATTACTCAAGTACTTCTTAGAGTTAAGCGATACGTTTAAATTGTGAACCATCTTGAAAACAACTAGAAAAGATGTCACGGAAGCAGAACCAATGATGTAGCCTAGAATTTACCGGATAACACCCTAGTCGTGTTGGCACCTCACTCGGCCTTGGTGAGCACTCACCCAAGTGCACAAATGTACCATGTCCCTCTTTAGGGTTGTTGTAACAGGATGTTAGTATGATGAAGGAAGAAACAGATAGATTCATAACTAATCCTTCATTCTTCAAATCATGTTACCCTCCGATCTATGAAAGAACAAGTTTAACTAGTAATCATGATTAAATCAATAACATGCACTACTTAATTATGCACAGGATGACACTTAGATTCAACCAATATCTTCCATGTATTAAAAATACAAAAGCTCCCTACAAGTAATGTCAATTTATACCAATGCACGCATGGATCTATTGAAGTAATTCAGTCATATGCATATATCTCTATACCTTGATACATCCATCACACACACACCTACATACATATATATATGGTGGGGACTTGCCCATCACCGCTTATTTATTCTAGAAATAGCGCATGCTATTGATAGCCACACACCATGTATAGGCACAACCACACATGTAAGTGTGTTATCTATAGACCTCTTGCGAGTTAACTAAAGTGTTAAACCTATTCTTGGCTCATCTCCATGTAAAAGGCTTCAATTCAATCCTCCAAAGATAGATAATGCATGGCACACATGTCTCTCGCATCATTAGTGTGTTCCATACGCTATCTTCCAAAAAAAGGTCTTCATGCTCAAAATCAGCTAATTCCTAAAATTTGAACATGCCTTCTTTGTTGGGTCTTTCCTATCCCTCCGCGCCCTTGATCTTGGGCTTCTCTCCTATGTGAACTCCTTGTGTGCTTTTTGACAAGTATTCTTTGATCAACACATTTTAATGAACTTAATTAGACTAAGCATGGTTAATTTCTCCCTAAAATTTATTTTGATAAAAAAATTAATTCCACTATAGTTAAATATCCCACCATTAAATCACAAGGGTAAAGGGGCCAATAAAATAAATAAATACTAAAGTTATTTAATCCCACAAGGTTAAAACAATTAACAAGGTCCCCTTTAAAACATGGGGTTAGAATAATAAACATACTCCTACCCCATAAGTGACCCCTTTAAAAGTCAACCCATGTATTTGAAATTTAAACATTTAAATTTAAATTCAAAATCCACTCACCCACTCCCCACCTACTTTTTGTAGGGATGAATCTCATCCCTTGGATGGATTCATTTAGGACCCTTGATGAGGGAAAGGACAACTAACCCTAAAGCATGCTTAAGAAAACTACCTTCTCTCTTTCTTTTGGCTTATTGTTTCACTTTGATTTTTGCTTGTTGGAGGAGGATGAAGAAGGCATTGGAGGCCCTTTAAGATTTTGGGGAGACATGCAAGATCCATTTTTTTCTTATTTGTTTATACCCTCATTAGGGTTTTTAAATGTATTTACTTATTTCATTTAAATATTATTTGGTCAAGAAGGAAAATGAGGTTATCCTATTTGTAATTTAGTTAAGCTTGATCTATGTTTCTATTTGTGAAGGATACTATATATATACATGTGTGTGTGTGTGTGTGTGTGTGTGTGTGTGTGTGTGTGTGTGTGTGTGTGTGTGTAATCTTGTATACATATATATATGTATGTATGTATCTATTTGAAATTTTTCTTTATTTAACAAACCTGAAAATATAAATATTATTGATTAAAAGTAATAGTGTATATTATATATATAAAGAAAAAAAACCAAAAATAGTGTTGATTTAAAATCTTACATAGGCCACAAATTCTAAAAAGGTGCACAAGTTTTAAAGGTATAGGCCACATTTTTAGCAAGTGAGGTAAGTTTGGGTTGGGGGAGGGTCACCTACCCCACCCCCATCCCATTTATTAATGGGGTGGGGGTAGGGTTGGTGACCCTCCCCTAATCTCCTTCCCATACACACTACCTAGTACATGCCACATCCAAAACAAATCTGACCTCCCTCCTTTTAAAAGTTTCAACCTTAATAAATTTTGTTTTAGTTAATACATATAAATATGTATATTTATATATATATATATATATAAATAAATAAATGTGTATATATATATATATATATATATATATATATATATATATATATATATATATGTATATATATATATATATATATATATATTTCTATATGTGTGTGTGTATATATGTGTGTGTGTGTGTGTGTGTGTGTGTGTGTGTGTGTGTAAATTGTTAGCAAATAAGGGATAAAATATGCGAAATAATCCCTCACATAATCAAAGCTGTAGAAACTAATATGCCAAAAAAATTACAAATCTTAAATAAAAGTGTAGGATAAAATAACACAACACAAAGAGACTGTATTTAACATGGTTCATTCAATTTGGGTTACGTTCACCAAGAATCACTTGCTCATATATTATTACAAGCCACCGCTCTCTTAATACAATACCAGATCTATTTTGAGCTATACTTGAACAAACTCTACATAATTCACACCCTAATTCAAAACACATTTATAATGTTACATTATATCTACCATATGCATAAAACCATATAAGTAGATAATTGATTAAGTAGTTTTACAAAATCGTGGGTATTAAAACAATGGGCCGAACCGTCCCATAAACCAATGGGTCAAAAATCCCACCCATATGAGAGAAGCACATTTCCTAGTATATCGAGCACGTTTTAAGGCCAAAAAAATTACAAGTACTCTTAGTGTACAGTCTTCAACACTTTCTCACGTGAAAACAGGCTCTAGAACTTAACATACACACACACACACATATCATGTTATAATATATATTTTTTTGTTTATGACTATAGCTTATAATAGTATAAATTTTTATTTATTTAATATAATAATATTAATTGTGTATTAATATTAATATATTATTATATTAGTAAGTCCCTCAATATTAATAATATTTTATTATAATAATGTTTAGGATATTAGCATTACTACCAAAATATAAGTGAAATGTAGATAGTAATGTGGGTAAGTTAAAAGCTTTGCATTAACACTTTCTTTTCTAGCCCATGTGGTAAACATTATATAGAAGGTAAAAGAGAATACATTTCCTTTCCATTAACAATTTGTAATAGATTTTCAATAAGTTTTAAATGAGATTTACATACTAGAATTAGTACTTAGGCTACTTCATTGGCCTATTGAAAGACTATTTAAAACTTAAGTTCTTTCCATCCACTTGAATAATTTTAACTTTCTTTCAACAATGCAAGAAAATGAACAAGATAGTCTAACTTCTTCCTTTACATGCCTTTCAAGTAACACAATCAAATGTAATATTTCTTCATGCAATTTTCTAACATTCCACAAGAGAGTTTCAACAATATTTCCAATAATTTATTTAGAACAAGAGGAACACACTTTGGTGGGAAATAAATCAACTACAATGGAATAAGATTTTTCCCTTTTCAAACTTCTTTCTATTTCTACAAAACTAGCTTTACAAACACAATTATTTCTTTCCCTTTTTAATATACAACACTACTTTAATATCCAATGATCAATACAATTTTTCTTCACAAGAATTAATAAAATATCTTCCAATTAAAGTGGGAAATTTTACAAGAATGAAAGCTAAGAGGAATACAATATTACAAGTCTTCCACCCTAAGTGGGAATAACAAGGAGGTTTTCTCACAAGGAAATATTTCTTGAGGACACCAACAAGAGATCTCCACCATGCTTTATTTCATCACAATAAAAGGGGGAGAAGCAAAACTCTCCACCCAACCAAGAATTCCAATGAGGAGAAGAAGCCATCCTCCTCATTGGCCCTCAAGCCCCAACAACATTGTAATGAAAAATAGATTCAACTCATGGCAAAAAAATAATCTTCCACATCAAAATACAATATTTTACAACCATACCAAAACACAAACAATACAACTACAATCACAAGAAGGAAAACAACAAAATACACAAGGCTTCAACATGCAAGAGCCAAAGGAGTAAGATCTATGGGGAGGTAACTTATGCCTCCCAATGGGAAATGGGTTCCCACCTTAAAACCCTAAAATAAACATTTCAAAACCCCTACACACTCTTATGCCTCCCTCAAGAACCTCTTATGCCTCCCACATTCTCTTATGCCTCCTTACAATCTCTTATGGCTCCCTCATAAAAACTACACCGAGTAATAAATGCAAGAAATTTCTTGTCCAAGGTGGGGCAGCCAACCTAACTCCCTCAAAAAAATGAAATTAACTCTTATGCCTCCCACATGTAAGATCCCCATAGTCCCCTCCTAGACCATACTTAGGCAATCTACCCAAGCACCCAACAAGTATACTAAAACACTAAAAAAACATGCACATATACACAATATAAAAGAAAATATTTTACAAGAGTGTAGGTCCTACCTTTCCATGGTAGATGTTGATCCAAAATTCCCACACCAAGAAGCTCCAACAAATCCACAATAACTCCAAAATATTTTAACTCCCAAAAATGCAAGAGCACAAAGAAATCAAGTAACCCCCAAACAAGAAAAATAACTTGAATAAATAGAAAAGGGAGAGAGGAGGGTGAGGTGGCTCCATGTAGGATGCCACATCACTCATCCTCAACTCCACCTCACAAGTCAAACCTCAACCCCAATGCACCATAAATTGGTGGGTGAGAGGAATGAAAAGTTACTTACACACACAATCCAAGCCCACACCCCCTAAGGACAAAATTTAATTACAAAAAGAAAGTGCAATAAAATTTTACCTTTTTGTCTTCCCAAAACACATAATGGGGTCTATTATTGACCCCTAATCCATGGGTAGGGTTGGTATAACAATTTAATAGGTGTGGGACAAGTTTAACTTGCCCCAAAAGCCTCCAAAATTGTACCTTAAGGCCAAATACGAATTTTCATGAAGGGGTATTGTGTACAACACTCAAGATCACAAGCACTCAACTTACAACACATAACCCAAGAGCCATCTAATCTAATAAATGAAATCCTTTTGAGTTAGTGTAAATATTAGTTTACTAATCTAGAAACAAATCAAGTAATTAATAACAGGAGAATACATCACTATAAAATCACATACAAAAATTAAATAAAAGAAACTAATAAAAGAGATAACACACAACCCCTTGGTCACAATTGGAGGTGATTCCCCCATGGGGACCCCTAACAACAATTAAAACACACACACATAAAAAAATACATGTTTCCATGGTGACCTTTGTTGAATTCATCTAGCATTCTAATTTGGTGTGTCTCTAATCCACCCATTATTTGATGTGATAAGTTTACATAAAAACACATAATACCTCCTTGACCTTGTAGTTTGCATCAAAAATCTAGGATAAAATATACAATATAAATAAAAATCATTTATATATAAATCAAAACATCATCTAGGAAAGTAACAATATCATCTACAATTTCTAACAATATCTTGATTCTACATTTCATCAATATCCATAAGATCATAAGATTAGTTCAATTGTCTAGGTCTAGTCAATATGAAAAATAATCACATTTCTGAAATATATATATATATATAAAATCATGTCATATAACATATAAAACATCAATATCAAATGTATCTAATAATCCACACACATCATATATGAATCGAAATAAAAAAGTCCATTATATGTAACATCTAACATCATTCTAAATCAAAAAGCTACAATAATATCTATAAGTATAGTCAAAAATATCAAAATAAAAAACAAAAGGTTTTGAAGGGAAGTGGGCACTACAATTCACCACATGGGTAGAGTATTAAAACTTCCACATAGTTTTTCATGTAATTTTCTCCTCCACTACACAAATCCTTCTACGCAGAGCTTTCCACAGGAGTTTTAATGTCCATGAAAATTTATGTGCTCCTTCAAACACACACAGCTTGAAGATCAAGTTTTATCTGTTATCAAATTGGGAGGAGAAATAATGGAGAGGAAATAGAGATTTGATATCTCTTATTCATTCATATAAAATCAGAAGCATGATACATATTATATAGCCGAGAGGCTTAACAATATTCCCATAAAATTAAGAGGGGGTTACTGACTTATCCAAGAAGAATGTTTATTATCTAATCTACACAATCTAATTATATAGAAGATATGCTATGTATTATTATGCCAACAAACGCCATGAATGCTTCATTTTTATACTTGCTAGTGGCCGCTATGCTCTATTTGTTGCCTTGGAATAACATTTGTTATAGTTTTAAAATATCCTTAACATTATATTTTAAAATTTATAATATATTTCATAT
Organism: Taxus wallichiana var. yunnanensis; assembly: GCA_018340775.1. Classification (NCBI taxonomy): domain Eukaryota; kingdom Viridiplantae; phylum Streptophyta; class Pinopsida; order Cupressales; family Taxaceae; genus Taxus; species Taxus wallichiana. Next base: position 242,927,691 of record CM031239.1, on the reverse strand, counting down.
AAATGGTGTAATATGTAATGATTTTCTCATTCTTGGTAATCACTCAAATCACATTGGTTATCACAGTAAAACCCTATAAATAAAAATAAGAATACTTATGCTTGTGTAAACTTCTTGTCAAGGTTTTCAAGTTAATATTTTTTAGGGTTTGAAGGGATTGAGGACTCGTATTCTGTCATCCACAAATCTTGAAAAATTTAGGGTTCCGGTCCTATCAAATCTTTATATTTTATTTAAATTTTAGTGAATTTAACTAGTAAATTATAATTACAAATAAAATTAAACAAATGTGTTCATTAAAACGGGTAGTTGTTGAATGTAATCAATAGAGGACAAAATTGTTTGAGAGAGATTATGTATTACATTTAATTAGAATTTAATCCTTCCACACGTATTATAAAGACACTCTCTTAGGAGAACATGCTTCTTAGAAGAATAAAGAATCCAAATCAAATCCTTTGTATCATCATTTCAATTAAATTAGTGGAAGACATCAATTAGTAACAAACTTCAAGATCTTGCACTATATTAAGTGGTGTAAAAGAAAAGAATATAAATCATCTAGTAAAATAACACAGTGTGGCCCATTCGACTCGAGGAATATGATTATCATAACCAAAACCATTTAGCTTATTGATAGCTCTTTGTGAATCCTCCTTGTTGACAAAATTAACAAAACCAAACCCCCGCTAACCCCCATATTCTGATCCATACAAGAATGTAGGCATGTGTGATATATTCGAGAAAACTTGAAAAACTTGTATAGATCAACATCTATTGTGTCCTCAAAAATATTTGTAACTAGATAATAATTTTCCTCTATTTTGTAGCACATGGTCTCATTAGAGCGATCCACGAGACCTCCGAGACTATGAGGTACATAGGTTTATCATCCAACAATGTAGAAGAAGTGGCAAGATTACCACTAGCATTTCTTCCACTTCAAGTGAGACACTTAGTGGAGTTATCAATTATTAAGGTGTTTGTGGCACCGATGGGGGAAATATCCTTATAATTCCATTTTAATGTCTAGTGATCGCCCTTCTTATCGCAAGTATGGAAAACCATGAGCATTGCACCACCCTTGGAGCCAGCCAAGGTGGATAATGAATCTTCACTAGATCTTAAATCATAAGGCTTAGATCCCATTGGGTGAGGGCAATGCATCAGGATTTCTTCTAAGGAGATGCTGTAAATTTTGTTGAGGGTTCTTGGTTGAAATCAACACCGAATATGTGCTAATCACAAGTGATAGATATCAAACTTGTTAAGGTGTTCTTTGGCCACATTTCAGATTTGTGTTTGTACTAGTGTGGAGCACCTTCTTTCCATGCTCGTTGAACTTATATTCCATGATCTTATTCATGCCATTTTCATGTGGCCCAATGACATTCGGTGGTGGCTGATGAAAATATGGGTCTTTGTTATCCTCCTCTTTAAGCTCTCCCCATCACACTCTACCAGATTCCATCACTATTTCTATTTTATACTAGATAATGGAAGCGAGGCTCTATTTGTTCCCTTGGAATAACATTTATAACATTTTAAAGATGTCATTAAAATTATGTGTTAAAATATATAACCCATTCCTATAAAGGGTGTAATATGTAACACTTGTCTCATTCTCCTTAATCATAATCCTAAAAGAGGGTTTATAACCCGCAAGTGAGGATCACGAGGGATGACGTGCACGTCAACGGACATGCAAACAATAGCGTGAAGAGATCTTGGGAGGAACGAACATCAACCGAATGTGCATGCAATGATTCAACAAACAGGCGAGAACTTGGTTAAGCCATAAAACTCTCCTCTATCTCATATATCAAAAACATGTACATATAGAAGGTCTTTGAGTAACCCTCGGTGTTGTAATCATGAAAAATTGAATAGAGAGGGAGAGTTACATTCTAATAATATAAGTGTAACTCCCAATGATGCATATGACGACCGACACACTAACGCCTTTGAAAAACTAATGCGATGACGCCTGGCGACGAGTAAGGGAATCTCATAATGACCCGTAAATGACACATGGACCTAAGATCTCACCTAAGTGAGATGAATCACCTAATGATGTGGAAAATAACACACACCAAAAAAATCCAACATGTGTGTGGGGCATGTGTGTGTATCGTTATCCTTTTATTCAAGCTCCCCACAACTCACTCTATCAAACGTAATCATTGTCATCCCTAGATCAAGAAAAGGGAAAAACAACGAAATGCACATGCATCCGGAGCAAAGTAATCAATGGTTGAAAAACACTCAAGTCTCTCATTATTTTAGTAAAACCCTAGAAATAAATATAAGAATAATTATGATCACGTAGAATTCTTGTCTACGGTGGATAACACATCTCCACTAGATTTAAGATTAACATTTTTTTAATAAAAATAAAGGTTCTTTAATTTGGTTTAATCTCAGATCTTCCAAATCATCTAGTACTAAACAACATAGAATAACACTTGATAACACAAGTTATTCTTTCAAGAGAACATGTTTCTTAGAAGAACAAAGAAACCAACTCAAATTATTTGTATCATTATTTACATTAAATTTAGTTGAAGACATAAAACAATAGAGAACTTGAACATCTTACATTGTCTTAAGGGGTTAAAAAAGAGGAATATAAATCATATAGAAAAATGCCATAGGAGTGGCACATTTGACTTTGAGAATAATATCATAAACATAACCCTTGAACTTATTGATAGCTCTTTGTGTGTCCTCACCGAACTAACAAAATTAAAAAAACAAAACCCCTGCTAACCCCCATATTTTGATCCATGGCCACATAGACACACATGATATGTCAAAACAGCTTGAAAATATCATGCATATCAACATCCATCATGTCTTCTAATAGATTCGTAACTTGAAAAAAATTCATCATTTTTGCGGTGCATAGTCTCACTAGAGTGGTTTACAACACCCCGAGACTTCGAGGGATGTAGGTTGATCATCCAATAGTGGAATAAGGGATAGTTCCACCAAAGTGCTTCTTCCACCTATAGTGAGGCCTTTGATGGCCTTATCCCTTCCTAAGGTGTCTATGACACTAGTGGGGGTGAGATCCTTGTAAGTCTATTCCGATGTCATGTGATCGCCCTTCTTACCACAAATATAGAAAACCATGAACACCTCATGACAATTTGAGCTAGCCGGGATGGAAAATACATCCCTACTAGATTTGAATCATAGACCTTGGATCATCTTTGGATGGGGGCACTACAAAAGGATTAATTCTAACAAGATGCCCTGTAAATTTCACTCAGCGTTCTTTGTTGGCAACAACGCGGAAATTGAAATACTCATGAGAACTAGATATTGTGCTTGTTAAGGCACACTTTGGCCACTATACGAGATACACTTCATATTGGAATGAACCACCTTCTAGCCTTGCTCATTGAAATTATATTCCATGATCTTCTTCATGCCATTTTTGTTATCCTCCTCTTTAAGCTCCCCCATCACACTCTATCGGACACCATCATTGTTTCTATTTTATACTTTGGCTAGTGGAAGCTTGGCTCTATTTGTTGCTTGGGAATAACATTTTTAACAATTTTAAAATGTCATTCTAAACCTTTATAAGATTTTTGAGAAATCTATTTTCATTCTTAGATCATCAATAAATGTTTCATTTGGTCATGATGAAATATTCCTATATGATCACGATACAATCTTCCACACAAAATAAAAAATATATTTAAAAGAACGATCTACAAAAAAATAAATAGAAAATGTTTTAGTTTTGTACATGTCTTTTCGCCCTCAAAATTCACCTCTTTTTGAAGTCATGTTTTAACATTTTGAGTGGGTACCTTGGAGTAATCCATCTTTTTCTTAAAAATATTTTCTTTCATTCGATGTCATTTTCAATCCTTTTCTTTGGTTGTGGATCACGTCAACCCTCTTATTGTTTGCATTTTTTCATTACATGGAGAAAAATTTAAAATCAGGTGTAAAGGTGGGATTTTCCCTTTCATTTTTATTTTTCCACAGATCGTGAATGACAGGCGTACCTTCCTATAAAAATTTTCCCCAAATCCACGAGTACGTGAGCATATTTGATTGGTTATTTCAAGCGGTATTGGAAGCCTCCACAAGTCTCAACGATGCAAATCTAAGGGCAGGGGCCCAACGTAAAGTCCTCAAATGAGCACCGAGATCGCCTCGTGTCCCTGTGTCTCAAAAAAAGGGACATAGCCAATCGTTTAATTGACTAAGTATGATAGGGTTGGCGGAAGCCTCCACGTGTCTCAATAATGAAACTTAAGAAGTGATACCAAAGGGAAATAACTCAAATGAGCACCAACTCACAACATGGTCGAGTAAAAAAGAGAGAGGGTCGGTCGTGGAAGAGTCCCAGATCGGCGGAAGGAGCCACCCATCAGCTCAAGACCCTTTCAAAATGCAAATCCAAAAAAGAAACTTAAATGAGTGCCATCTCTTCATGTGTCTAGGGTTAACTGGAAGTCAAGTGGGCAGAGGCCCGAATAGGCTAACTATAAAATAATTGGTGGAAGTCTCCACATGTCTCTTCAGTACAACTTCAAAGGAAGAATAAAGAGCGGGTCCACATGTGTGCGCGAGCTTGCCATGTGGTAAGAGTAAAATATGGAGTAAAGCTTGCCATTAAATTGGCTAAGTATAGAAGGGTTTATGGAAGCCTCCACATGTCAGCTCGGTGTAACTTCAAAGGAAAAATTTGGAGGCATGTCTCAAATTTGCACTGAGCCTCCACATCTCTAGGGTTAGATATATGGCAACACCAAATGAAAGGGACTTAATCAAAAAATAAAAAAATATTGAACTTGCCCGCAAAGGGACACATGGTCATGTTTCAAGTGAATGTAGAAAGGTGGGCCCTTTTTATGTCTTAATACTTTGAAAATTCAAAGCGGGAAAAAGGCCATCGAGTGATTTGGAAATTTTGGATTTTTTTCCATAAGGGCGTAATGTTATAAAGTGACCCACACCCCACCCATGCCAAGGGATAAAGTCAAATGTTGAGCCCACATCAAAATTCAAAGCAAGGAGGTGGGTCGGTGGAGTAATTTGAGTTTTTGAGCCTACATTGAAAAGAGGTAAAATTATAAAAGTGAGTCTGTAACTCCGTCGCCACTCAAGTAAAGCCATGTGTCAAGCCCATATCAAAAGTGGGAGAGCGGGCCAAAATGCTCGAAATGTCATTTATCTAAAAGGCACAAAATATAAAAGGTGTCCTCAGTCCCACTTCAGTTTAAATCTCTCCCAATGCATGGCTTGAATTCCAAGTTTACAAAGTTAGGATGAATAGCTGTAATTCAATACATTGGTTTTTTCGCAAGGTATGGAAATGGCCGAGGAGTTGGAGAAGTTTAGACGTCAGTTTCTTGAATCAGTTCCATCAATTTTTGTAACTGAATGTAACCATTCTTAGAAGCTATTTAATGGCTTCTACATGCCATTGTTAGGGTAGGATCCTAGTACTCTGTAGATGTAATAGATTCAAAGTAATCAATACAAATTTTTCCCCTTTTCATCCTATGCTATTCCTTCCTTCCCTGTTTGAGAATTTGTGAATCATCCATCTTTTATGATATGAAAATTTGTGTTCTTTTTTATATGATCTTTGGAACTATGTGTCTATGGAATTATATCTATGAAAGTGAGTGATTCTACTCTGCATCTCCTTTGCTAAATACGTATAAGGTTATACTCTGCCATCTATATTTCATAAAGGTATTGTTATGTTATTTCTCTCTCATGTCCTTAATTCTTCCATTCTTTTGTATTGATGATCGTTGGCATAATATATTTCAAAGTATCAGAATCCACACTTTGAAAGTTGTACATTTGTATATAATTTTCATTCATTTATTTCAATACGGGAACCTATCCCATTAAAGAGGAGGGACTTGTTGTCCCTTGACCATGGTTTTTAAAAGTACAATTTTAAAAACCCAACGAGTGTTTAAGCGACTCTACTAGGGATTTTGTTTCAAAATGGATCCCTTTCTAAAAGAACAACTTCAAGATCATTTTTGGTCTAGTGACTCTACGGTATACATGTGAGAAGAAATCTCGCAAGGTTAAAGATTCCCATTTTCAACTTCTAGAGCAAGAAAACTTCTCTCTTCCAGTAAGAAGGAACAAAGGAACTCGTTCTACAAGCACAACTCCTACTTAAGAAAAAAAATATAAGGATAGAATTCCTGAGGAACATCTCAGTCCCAATCTCCATGTTTTGATACTTTGGTATTTCGAGTTCCCCTTGATCAATTTTTCCAAAGATGACATATGCTTTTCCTCGGGGACAATAGGTTGGGCCTCTTTCTCTTACGCATCCATTACATGAGTTACCTAGGGGTAATAGGAATTTTTTTCAAAATTCTAGGGTGACGGGAAAGTTCATCTAGATGAACACATTGCAGCCTTCATTTTCACATGTGGGATTCTTGGCATTGAACATGAAGATGTCTCGATAGGATTTTTGTGGAGACATTGCGGGACAATGCTACTGATTTGTTTCATCATCTTCATGTTGGGACGATCACTAAATGGAATACCATGACAACTCCGTTCGAGTACATTTCAAATCTACTGAAGACGTGCATGCTCTTTTAGCTCAAATCTCTCATATCAAGAAGGAACCATTTGAGCCCATGAGGGACTTTTTGTCTAATTTCAACAAAGTTAATTCATAAAATTCCACAGAACACTTGTCAGTGGATCAAATCCAAAAGTGCTTCTTCCTCAATGTCCAGTTACCCGAAGTAAGTTATGTACTAAGGAGAGATAACCTGCAACTATGGATTCGATCAACATTTAGCTATCGGTGTTGATGATGACTTAATCATGTCAGTAAATCGAAAAGAGAGTCCTCAAAGTCTAAAGATTCTTCTCCTTCCTATTCCCATGGAGCCAATTCTGATTAGTTAGTACAAAATCTTGCAAACAATCTCATGCTATCAAGAAATAATTGGCTCAACATACCCCTTACCAAGATGTTCCAGTTCAAGGAATAATTTTTAGGTGAGGAACCATCTCGCCTTCTTCTCGGACAGATTGGCTATTGAAGGCCCACCCATCAAGGTTTCATTCAATGTAACTTGTGAAGTTGAAGAACCTGATGATGAGGAGTTTAATGAACTTTTTGAAGAACCAGAAGAAGAGGTTGATGAAGAACTGGTAGATCTTGGTGGATCTCAAGTTCATTTCCTCACCACTGAAGGTATGGATGATGAAGATGAATAGGATGAGAGAGTGGTAGAGATGAATAGTGATTCATATGTTGTCATGAATCAGGTGTAAACATAAAAAAATAAAAAGTGGTGCATCCTACTAAGAAGTCCAAGGAGTTACCTATAACTATTCCAATGGTTTTCAAGAAGAGGATCTCATATTCCCACTGCCTCCACTCAAAAGGTGAGTAATGCTAATCCTCCTCCTTCTACTTCTATTTCAAAACCTTCTTGTCCTTCAAATCCATAAATTAATAAATCAAAAGTCTCTCAAGTTCCTACCAATGATGCCCCATCTACCTCTGGATATTTTGATATTATTGATCACCTCAAAAATACCAAAAACCAAATCTTAGAGGTAGAGTTGTACTAAACCCATCCAAAAGCTTTTACTAAAATGGTAAACTTTGTCAATTCCAAATCCAAAGCCTCATCCAGTAGTTATAAAGGTCTTTTGCCTAATCCCTTTTTCTCACCTCAATGAAGCCTTGTGGTTGCAATCACTTTCCCTGGTGAGAAAATTGAACCATTCTCATAGCTAGCCATAAATTCAAGAATTGTGTTATAGATTCAGGAGCATGAAACAATGTAATGCCTACAAAACTATCCCATTCCTTTGTCCCGACTATAAAACGTGCCTTTGGTTCTTGTTATTCCATGGAGAGTAGGAAATGCCTTTGGTTGGAAGAATTAAAGGTGCAAAATTAGCTTTTGCTACTTTTCCAGAGAAAATTGTCTTAGCCACTATTTTGGTAGCTAATATTCCTCCCTCATATGGGATGTTGCCAAGTTGAAATTTCTATAAGGAGGTAGGAGGTGAAATTTAGATGGATTGGTTACATGCTTTGATCCCATCAATGGAAAAATTAAGAACTGCTACTTGAGAAACTGCGCTAAATACATTGTGCAAAAGATCGATGATCCAAAAGAACATATACTCTATGAAGATATAGGGCATGGTAACTACTGATCACGTCATAAGATGAGGTAAAAATTCCTAAGGGAAGGATTGATGACCCCAATGGTATTTGGACTTTGGAGTTTGATGGAAGCTACTCTTCAACTGGTTCTGGAGCTAGAGTGGTGTTGACCTCTCCAGAAGGGAACATTCATCCTTTTTCTTTCAAGCTTTATTTTGAAAATACAAACAATAAAACTGAATATGAGGCACTCATACTTGGATTGAACATGGAAAAAGAAATGGGAGTGAAGAAAATTTGTGCTCATGGTGATGCAGAGCTGATTGTGAAACAAGTCGGTATTTTTCAAGTCAAGAACATGGAATTGAAGTAGTATAGAAATATTTTCTGGGATTCCATTGAGTTTTTTTATGCTTTCTCCATTAAAGATGTTTTAAGAGAAAGTAACACTAGAGATGATTCTCTAGTTGTCTCAGGATCTTTGTTGATTCCTCAACAAGATTTACCTTAGGAGAAATTTACTATTAAAATGATTCATAGGCCCAGTCTAACTAGATAATGCAAATAATCGGTAGATTTTCAATGATGATCATAATTTGATCTCCTTCTTAGAGCTTAAGGATAACTTTGACCAGTTGTATATTGAAGGAAGTGAGACTTTTCCTAGAGAGTGTGTATCTTTTAATGAAGGAGATATCAAGGAACAGATGGATCAAGATGGTTGCATCAAATTGAAAGGTAACAAGATCCCTAAATGGCTAGTGATTTTGGAAGATCTGTTTGATAAGAATGATAGGTACATTAAGTCTAAAGCTTCCCAAGGAGCTCAAGAGTCTATTGAATGTAAAAATATTAATATTGGGTGTCTTGATGAACCCAAGATGGTGAAAATTGGAAAATACTACACTCAAGAGGAGAAGAAGAAGGAAGTAAATATACTAAAAAGGTATACTAATGTTCTTTTCTATTCATATGATGATCTCAAGGCTTTCCAAAGCAAACAAGATGTAACACTTTATCCCTCAGAAACGGGATCAAACCATTCAAGCAGAAACAAAGGCAATGCAATCCCAAGGTTCGTGGCACTATATTTAAAGAGATCCAGAAGTTGTTAAAGGAAAATATCATCTTCCTTATACATCATTAAACATGTATTTCCAACATTGTGCATGTCAGGAAGAAGAATGGTGAGATTTGCATCTATGTGGATTTTAGGAATTCGAATCAGGCCTCTCTAAAGGACAACTATCCTCTCCCCATGATGGATCAAGTTTTGTAAGATATCATAGGCTCTGAGATGTTGTATATGCTTGATGGATTCTCTGCGCATATAGTCAAGTGGAGGTCAAGTACCCCAGATCAACACAAAACTACTTTCACTACTCCTTGGGGCACCTTTTCCTACAAGAGAATGCCTTTTGGTCTTATCAATGTTGGTGCTACCTTTCATAGGGAAATGGACTTGGATTTTGGTAGTTTGAAGGAAACTATGTTTTTGTGTATCTTGATGATTTGATTATTTTCTCCAAAACAAGGATAGATCACTTTCAACATCTTGAAGCAGTCCTCCAGGAAGTGTAGAGAACATGGAGTTTCTCTCAATCCAAAGAAGTTTTTCTTTTATGTCACTTTGAAGGCAAGTTATTGGGACATGTTGTCTCTAAAGAGGGAATGAAGATAGATCCAGAAAGAGTTCAAGCAGTCCAATATATTCCTCTTCCCACAAGAAAAATGGGGTTCAATCTTTCTCTGGTAAGATAAAATTCTTGAGGAGATTCATTCCTATTTTTGGATAACTCGACTATGAGAAATACTCATGTGATGAAAGGAAAGAAATTTTTTTCTTCAAATTATGAGGGTAAGGAAGCATTTGAAGGTATAAAAAAATTCATTGCTAAAACTCCCTTCACAAAGATGTCCTAATTTCAACAAGGATTTTATCATATATTGGTATGCTACGAGAGAATACCTTGGCTGCTATGCTAACTCGAGAACAATTTTGAGGATCATGAAATTCCAATTTCCTTCATGAGCTATGTTATGAAATATCATGAATTGAAATATACTATGATGGAGAAACATGCTTTTGCAGTGGTCAAAGATGTCAAGTAGTTTTGTTTCTATATTCTTTATTCTCACTCTGTTGTGCTTATACCCGATACAACCACCAAATCTACTCTTACACAATAGAAGTTTGAAACTAACAAAGGAAATTGGGTAGCAAAATTCCAATAATATGACCTTGATATGAAGCTAACTAATCTATTCTAGGGTAAAGGATTGTGTGAGATGATTGTTGAAGGAGATGATGCGAGAATTGTCCAAAGAAGAAGCAGTTGATGTTCTTATTGTCCTCTTCCTCGTTCAACGAGATGAATGGTATACTTATATTGCACATTTTATTACTAATGGAGGGTGTCCATCTAAAATGGTTGTGAAGAAAAAGAGGGATATTAAGCTAAGGTCTACACAATATGTATTATGGGAGAATTATTTCTTCAAGCGAGGTATAGATGGAAGATTCTTGAAGTGTGTGGACAAAGAGCAACAAAAGAAGTCATTCTCGATTTTCATGATCGGGGTTGTGGAGGCCATTTATCTTCTACTATCACTTGCCCATAAAATCCTTCATGTTGGGTAGTATTGGCAAACATTGTTCAGTGATGCATCAAAATGGGTAGGCAAGTGTGTTGTCTCTTAGAATTTTGTTGGGAGACCTAATTTGGCTGCTTTTCCACTAAAACTAGTATTAATGAGCCTTTTTAACAATGGGGATGGGATTTTAGTGGAACTATTAACCTACCTTCTAGTATTTGGCATACTCATGTGCCTATCTGCTATAGACCACTTAAAGTGGGTAGAGGCCATTCAAGTTGTTAGTGCAGAATCACAGTACCCCCGAATGGTTCGGTTGTGAAGTGGGGCATTCGGTGTGATTGCACAACATGGGACCATCTCTCAAGTTGTGGGACTTGTAAAACTTGAGATGGACCTCCGGAGAAATCTAGTTCATTCTTCCTAATCTACCTACCACAAGTTACTCCAGTTCAGGAAGAACCTATTCTATCCTAATCTAACCATTCCAAGGGGACAAAGAAAGAGAGAGAGGGTGAAAGAGCCTACACTAAGTGGTGATACACAATAAAAGGAAGTGGTTGAATCACATATCTGACTTCCTAAAGGGGAGAGCTGTGATCGAGGAGAGTGTGGATAGAATACACCACAAACTAGAGATAGATTTCACACATTACACCACTTCAAAACCCATTAAGCACAACTCCCAGAACTCCGTAAAATACATCATAGTATGCATAGTGTACCCCGCCATGATGAGAGGTAAGAAGAGAGAATAAAATAAGTCAAGGAGGGATAGATGCATCACGAAACAAATTTTATTGCTCCAAAATGTTACACAGTACATCATTAGTGGACAAGAGGCAAGAAAATTCCATTAAAAATCCATGGAAGGAGGCTTAGACTCCACATTCTACCTTAAGGAAGAAAGAGAGGGGGGGTAGAGGAGAAACAACAACCAACCTTTGAGTATGCCCCTCCTTTATAATATATAGGAAGAATGAGTGAGAAGAGGGAAGAATTCAAATCCTACTTCAACCACCTTGAGATATGCATTGAATCCTACTTTGAAAGCTCAACCAACATCAATCAATGCCCCCCTCAAATCCACCTACAATCTATCGATTATGGTTCTCTAGCGGATCAATTTAAATCAGATCTCGTAGTTGAAGAAATTAGATCTCGTATTAATGGCCTAGAAGACATTTTTTATTATTCACCCAATAAATCCTATTAATAATTTTATTTTATGTTTCTATGGTGTAGAGGGTGTTGAGATGTTTCCAAAAAGTATTCTCCCGCCCAAATATGAGTTTCCAGTCAAAAGATATGGCCATTTGAATATTAGGGTCATGCACAATATTTGAAAGAGTCTATCCGTACCAGGTCCACGTGGCAGCCTCACGCACCTTGAACATTTTGCCTCTACCTTTCACTCTTGAAGTAGCACTTGACTGACATGTGGTGGCTTCTATGGGCTCCATGGTATTCCTTTGTATTTTTCCTAAGTCTCCTTTGCTTGGAGGGGCCACAAGTCTAACCCTAGACATGTGGAGGCCTAATGCTTGTTTGGAAACCCGCCCTAATTTTACTTTTGAAATAGCACCGCGTTGACACATGGAAGATTCTCGCTAGTCCGCCCGATTTTACTATTCAACCCTTTATTCTATCCTTTTTTTGGACCTGGGACACGTGGAAGATCTCCACTCATTTTAGAACCTACTTCGGATTTTACCTTTGAAGGAGCGTCGTTAAGACACATGGCGCCTTTCACTTGAACTCTCATACTTAAGAAATTTATACCCACTTTTAATTTGACCTTAGTTGACTATTGGACATGTGGAGAGCGGCACAAGTTTGAGTCTCTGCCTTGGGCTCCCATCTTTCAATCGCACCAAGCCGAGACCTAGGACCTTCCGGCATTGAGTTGAAGAATTTTCAACGATTGGTGAAAATTTTGGGACTTTTGACACGTGGAGGCTTGGCGCTTGTTTAAGTCTTTACTTTTTGATTTAACCTTTGGAGGTGCACCATTTGGAGACTTGGTAGCTTCATTTGCTTGCTTCATACTTAGCAAATTTTGGGGCTAATTCTGAATCATTTGCGAGTCGAAGACTTTGAACCTTCTCCATTTATTTTCCTTTCAAACCTCTGGTTTCTTCATTCTATTTTTCCTTCCTGGACCCTACTACTCTCTTGTAGAGCATTCCTATAACTTTTCGTTGGATTTGAAGCATGGATTGATTTGAGGAAACTATTTTTTTGAATATCTTTCCTACATAGGGTTGTCTTTGATCAATTTTTCTAGGGAGAAAATTGAGATAACACCGATAAAAAGCACTAATTTCGAGGTGGTGTGTAATTTCATTAAAGAGAACATCTTAATAAGGTTTGGGGTACTAAACAAGATTGTGGATCGATAATGCTTCAAATATTTATTCTTCTAAGATGATGGATTTATGCTATGGTTATGGAATTTCCTTTCTCATTCTTAAGAATACTACCCCTAAGGGAATGGATAAGAGGAATCAACAAATAATAATCTGGTAACCATCGTTTGGTAGCTTGTAAATTATTCTCGAGGAATTGGCACAAGAAACTTTATGATGCTCTCTCAGACGAGATAGGATTACACTCAAAAGAGCAATTGGGATGCACCCATTTCAAGTGGTGTATGGTTTTGAAGGTCATTGCCATTAATAGTGGAATTAACACCTTGGACTTAATGAAGGCTATTGAAGTTTCAAGTTTTACCAATTCCTTGGACAAGAGGATCATGTAGCTCTAGAAGTTGGATGAAGACAGTTGCAGGATTTTGATCGAATCTCACTCATCAAGTGAAGGTGAAATCTTTGTTTTACAAGAAAGCTAGACCCATAAATTTTCAAGTGGGAGAATTTATTTTTTGTGGGACAAAAGAAATGAACTGTAGGAAGCCATGGTAAGTTTGATTCTCTTTTTCTTGGTCCTTTCAAAATCGGGCACTTTGCTAGAGAAAATTTGTTCTATTTAGATTATATGGATGGATCTCCTCTCCCACTTACTTATAGTGGGAAGTATTTTAAGTTGTTTAAGTCCTAGGTGACTAGATAGTCCTTCTGTATATTGTTTACAATGTTTTTGTTTTTGGTCATTCCTTTGTGTTTTGTTTCTGTCTTCCCTTTTTGGTTTGTTTCCCTTTCATGTGCTTTTTTTTCTGTATTGGTTTTACCTTTGACTCTATTTTCCCAATGGATAACGCACTAGACTACTTTCACAAAAATTTTCTATCGTTCTTGATCTTTCCCTATTCCTCTATCAAGTTATACCTAGAATGAGCCAGCTATTGTCACCATCAAAATTCCCCTCTTTTTGAAGTCAAGTTTTGAAAATTTTGAGTCGATACCTTGGAGTAATCCATGCTTTTTCTTGAAAATATTTTCCTTCATCCCGATGTCATTTTCAATACTTCTCTTTCATTGTGGATCATGTTGAGTGTGGTATTGTCCGCAGTTTTTCATTCCATGGAGAACAATTTGAAATTTGAGTGTAAAGGTGGGGTTTTTGCTTTCTTTTTATTTTTCCACGGTCATGAATGACAAACGTATCATCCTGTGAATTTGTGTCCCAACATCGGTGGGTATGTGGACATATTTGATTAGTTGTTTGAAGCAAGATCGGAAGTGACAACATGTCTCAATAGCACAACTCTAAGGGCGGGGCCCGAGGGACATTCCTTCAATGAGAACCAACTCACCATGTGTCCTAGGTCTGAAAAAAGTGACAAATCTGGTCGTTTAATTAACTAAGTATGAGAGGGTTAGTGGAAAATCCACACGTCTCAACGGTGCAACATCGAAGTGATACCCAAGGGATAGAACTCAAATGAGCACCTACTTGCCACGTGGTCAGAGTAAAAAAAGAGACAGAGTTGGTCATTGAAGAGTCCTAGACTAGCGGAAGGAGCCACGCATCATCTCAATGCCCTTTCAAGAGGTGAATCCAAAGAGGAAACTCAAGTGAGCACCTACTCTCCATGTGTCTGGGGTTCAATAGAATTCAAGTGGGCAGCATACCCAAATCAACTAAGTATAAAAGAACCGGTGGAGGTCTCCATGTGTCTCTTCGGTGCAACTTCAAAGGAAGAATCAAGAGTGGGTCCACAAGTGTGTACGGGATCACCACGTGGTTAGAGTTAAAGAAGGGGTAGAGCCGGCCATTGATTTGGCTATGTATAGAAGGGTATTTTGAAGCCTCCACGTGTCATCTTGATGCAAATTCAAAGGCAAAATCAAGAGGCAGGTCCCAAATGTGTGCTAAGTGTCCATGTGTCTAGGGTCAAATATATGGCACCGCCAAATGAAAAGGACTTATTAAAAAACACAAAAATACTGAATTGGCCCATAAAGGGACACGTGGTCATGTTTCAAGAGAAGGCGGAAAGGTGGGCCCTTTTCAGTATCTTGATGCTTTGAAAACTCAAAGCAAGAAAGTGGGCCATTGGAGTGATTTGGAAGTTTTTTTGTGTGTCTATAAGGGCGTAAAGTTATAAAGTGACCCGTGGCCCTACCCATGCCAAAGGATAAAGTCAAATGTTGATCCCTGCATCAAAAGTCAAAGCGGGGAGGCAGGTCGGTGGAGAAATTTGAGTTTTTGAGCCCGCGTTGAAAAGAGTTAAAATCATAAAAGTGAGCCAGGACTCCGTCGCCACTCAAGTAAATCCAAGTGTCAAGCCCGTATCAAAAGTAGGTGGGCCAGCCAAAATGCTTTGAAATGCCATTTCTCTAAAAGGCACAAAATACAAAAGGCATCCTCATGCCCACTTTAGTTTAAATCTCTCCAACATGGACGACTAAAATTCAAAGTTTGTAAAGGTAGGATGAACGGCTGTAATTCAATACATATGGTTTTGCTTCCAAGTATGGAAATGGCCGAGGTGTTGGATAAGTTCAAACATCAATTTCTTGAATAATTTCCATCATTTTTGTCAGAACCGAATGTAACCATTCTTGGAAGCTATTTAATGGCTTCTCCATGCCGTTGAAAGGGTAGGAACTCGGTATTTTGTAGATGTAATAGATTCAAGTTAATCTATATAATTTTTTTCCTTTTCTTCATATGCTATTCCTTCTTTCTTTGTCTGAAAATTTGTGAATCATCTGTCTTTTATGATAAGAAAGTTTGTGTTCTGTTTATATGATTTTTGGAACTTTGTGTCTATGGAATTATATTTGTTATGAAAGTGAATGATTCTACTCTGCATCTCCTTGGCTCAATATGTATAAGGTTATACTCTTCCATCTATATTTCCTGAAGGTATTGTTATGTTCTTCCTCTCTCATCTCCTTAATTCTTCCATTCTTTCTTATTGATGATCTTTGGGCATAAAATTTTTCAAAGTATCAAGAATCCACACTTTGAAAGTTGTATATTTGTATAGAATTTTTGTTTCTTACTTTCAATAAGGAAACCTCTCCCATTAAAGAGGAGGGGCTTGTTGTCCCCATTGCAGTTTGTTAAAGTATCATTTAAAAAACCCATGAACATGCTAGTAGCTGCGAGGCTTTATTATTTCTTTGAACAAGGTTTAATAATTTTTCAACTTTCATTATGATTAACATATGAAGATCTGGTAAAATATCATTTTATGATTTCATGGAAGCCTCCATGGATCTAAAAATCAATAAACATAGGGGAGAGGGGTTATTAATGGCACACCTAAGTTAAGGGGAGCACATAATTAATTGTTTATCGCATGAGATTGTGATTTTTATACTAATATAAGGTTCAGATTTTTGTTAGCTTATATTTTTTTTTAGAATGTTCAATTGGAGGGAAATACATATTTTGAATTCATTTAAAATAATAAATTTTAGTTACACTACAACCAAGATTGAAACCAATACTTGAATATGGGTGAAAATGCTTGAAAAATGTTTTTTTATACTTGTACATGGGTAAAAGGTCATACATGTCATAATGTGCTTGACTACTCTACATAATTATTATGTCAAAAATAAACAACTACTAGACAATACTATGATAACTATTGGGTATTGTGTGCTTAATAGTCATGTCACTATTGGACCGAGTTCATGTATTGGCCCCTCTCCCCTAACATTTTTCTATTTTATATGGTATATCAACCACTAGGATTATTTATTGATTGTGAATAAGGTTCCTATAAATTTCAAAATGTCTTTAAGATTAAACCATTCATAACTAGGGAAAAATTGTCATTTATTTCGGATAATGAAACATCGATGTGTGATTTTTTTTAAAAACTATGTAGATCTGGGAAATCTTGTTATTTTATTGGTCCATGATCCAGAATTGTCTCTTCACCCAAGTTAGAGAAAAAAATTCTCTCCCAAAAAGAATTAAAAAAATTATTACACTCGGGAATCATTAAGAACCTTAAGGTAACTACTTTATTCCATAAAAATTCACAATACATTGATGGATTTGGAAGAAAATTCTATAATTAAAATGTAAATCATGCGTTTGAATGTTTTCAATGATCTAAACATGTTTTTGTGATCTCCTGTATTTTTCAACCATCTACATAATTCAAAGTATAGATTTTGAATCAATCTTATAGTTTCCATCAAATCTCCAGTATGTTGAGGTTTTGAGAGTAAATTCCTTTTGACCTTGTGCAAAAATAATCTCACGTAATCATTCAAAAGTATATTATTTTCACCATAGACATTACCATAAAGGTCTACTATCTACTTTGGATTGTAGTTTTCTTCAACTTACATTGTTGGCATCCCCAAATGAACTGAAGTAGGTTTCTCACAGCCTATCTAAATTTTTTTATGAACATGTATTTCACCATTGTTGAATCCATAAATGAATACAATAAGGAAATGAAAATATATTTTCATAAGACATATCAAGTCAACACTAACCTCTCGTGAAAAATATTTAGTATTCCCGGATCTAAAATATGGAACCATATTATGACAAATTTTATTGCCAATACAAGAAATTCCAAATTTCAAATCTTTAACTCCCAAAACTAGTAATTTTTAGGCTTCCCAATAGGATCTATATAAACAAATCAGAATCAATGTAAGATTCCAAAAGTGATGAAAAAAAAGGCATAAAATAATTTACTCACAACTAAAAACTTATAAAACTATAATATCATCTCAATCACGGTGAAGATATAAATATGACCTACTTTTGAATTTGTAATCTCAACGAGATAAAATAAAGAGTGACCACAAAATAAGTTATAAAACTATAATATCATTTCAATCATAGTGAAAATATAAATAGTACCTACTTTTAAATTTGAAATATAAACATATAAAATAAAGAGTGACCATATGATCTGCATGCGATTGAATATCATTGTAAAAAATGTTTTGAAATAATTAATAATTATATATTTTTTGTTTTCTACAATTTATGATGCCCTCTATAAGACTCATACCCTAACATAGTATCTCTATTATATTTATGTACAAATATATCATAAACCACTTATCTTTGAAACAATTTTCTTCATTGGATTTCTTTCCCACCATAAAATTTTCCACATGGTTTCCCTTTGGGCCATTTGTAATACACAATGTGTTTCTAGGGCTGAAAATACTCCCATCTCTACTCTAAATATTTTGGAGATATTTTACTACAATTTCTTCTTGTACACAACAATGTTCTTTACCCAAAATAATAACTAGTTTGAAATCAAATCTGATTTTTTTACAATCCTTAATCAACTTTTCAAATTCGGCGTAAGAGAAATAGGTAAAATAAAATCCCACTTCACATTTTGCTACCAGTATCTTTAAAAATTCCTTGAGCCCACCTCACAAGTAGAGAGTCTCCTTACCAAACTTGATTGTGAACTCTTTGTAGGATTGGTTTTTCTCATAGAGAAAACCCTCCAAATCTAAAATAATTAAATAATCCTCTTGCAAACTGCATGGGATGTAATTTTTCTTGAATGTTTGCAATTTGATAGTAACCGATTTAAATAATCAAAATTTCAGTATGTTAACACTTACTTATTGAGACTTTGTCTTGGATTCCCCCATACTCCCCCTCTTTAGGTTCTTGTCATGCAAGTTCTATATCAAAAGTACCAATCGATTCAAAATAAATTTTAAGTTGATGTAAAAAAATACATGAAACAACTCGCTCTTATACAATACCTCATAGATGTAGTTGTATATTAGAAACCATTAGGCGTAAAGATATTAGTGTAACATGTACATTTATGTTTGGGTTAATAGTATATGATAGGATTAACAATCGCTAATAGTCAATTGTACATTAGTAATATTTTTTGATTGGCTATAAATAAATACTAACCAATAAACAAAAAATTACTCAATTAAAAATAAATCTAATTAATAGATGCATTTTAGCGGATCTGCTAGGGAAATACATATTACAAATAAAATACTTTTTGCTATAAGTTACTTCAATTATGAGGGTCTTATAAATGGTTTTTTTATAATTTTATATGGCCATCATACCATTTTCCTCTCGCGAGTTTGTGTGTCACGTACCAACAACCTACCCATTTGGCATCAAATCTGAAAAAATTGAACTTATTATTAAAAATATGTAAACACTGATAATCGAAAACATCTTGTAGAGATAAATTTATAAAACAAGTATTTCCCACTCACTTTTATATACTCGTTCGATGGTGGTCGGTGACATCCGGGAAAAAAGTTGAATTGGTTCGACATACTAAGATTGACATCGTCTCCTATGTTTGTATGTGGACAAGAGTAGATGGTGTCTTACTCTATTGTTTGGTTACTGCATAAATATTGTATGTATCAGTTCAAATGCATTAAACTAATAGAATTGTTTTAAGTGATCTTAATCAACGTACAATTTTTCAAATGACAATAGTAATGTTGTAAAAACATTTATTTATCATGTGATTCAACAATAAAAACCACAGATAGACCTGAGTTAACTAAAGCATGCAGGCAACAAGTACCACCATACAACACTATGACTAAAGAATTATCGTAATCTTGTCGAGTGAACATTTGAGACCGAAAAAATAAGATCTCTTGTAAAGAAAAATATGCGTCTTTCCTCATAGCCCAATTTCATTTGCTCTCACCATTTTATGTAGAAGTTGACCCATCCAATCCATGGTGATTTATGCTATATCCCCATCGTCAACATCACAATTGTACACATCGTTTATTGTGTACATAAGACATAAGCTCTTAAATTTTCCACTGCTGTCATAAAATGTGTAACAACCTTCCACTGGTGATTCTGATTATTTTTGACTTTATGTATGTATTTTTTTAATGTGTCTCTTAACATTTTTGAAGAAGCAACATGTAATAGAACACTAATTACACAATTTAGCAGACTAGATTTGAAAACTATGAACATGTTCATTATTGCATCGAAAGTGAGTATACTAGACAAATTATAGAAATATGTGATGACACATTCTGCATTGAATGGATTAGTTGATGGAATAGAAGATATTATTGATAGGAACTGGAATGGATATGCACATTGATGGGTAAAGTCTTAGGTTTCTTCTATCATTATTGGAATATTTCCTTCTGTTGAAATCACATAGTTTTCTATAATTGCTTGAGATCTGCTAGGAGAACCTCAGCCACTTAAGCATCGACTTTTATTTTTCTAATTTTTTACTTCCTTGGGAATCAAGTTTTCTTATTCCTTTAGTTTATTCTCCCAAGATTACACACAACTGGTGGAAGTGGCATTCATGCAAACCATATTTTTCAAAAATATTTTTTCAAAGTGCATTCTACCAATACATGATTACATGGATGTTTACTTTTCATATATTTTAGAAATTTTTCTCTCATCCTTCTGTCATCTTTTACTCTTTGGCAATAAGTATCTAAATTCTCTGCTATGATGCCTGCTTCAATAGAGCGATTTATCCATACTTTCCTACTTGTAATTTATCTAATACAATTAATTTCTCCTCATCGGTCATTCCTCTTACAGAATGGAGTAATTCATTGTGAACCTTGGCAATGAATTTGGTTGAAATTTAGGTTTGTTATCTGAAAGGGACAACAAGCCAACCCACCGATTCAAATAAATCAATGGTTATTATAAAAATTTTCCATATATCCTCGGGTAAATATAGAAATATCATTTTATCATGAAGGGTCTCAGTATTAGAAAATTTTAAAATCACAATGCATTACATCTCGAAACAATGCATTGAAAGATGAAATAATATATTTATTTTTGCATATTACAAAATTAAATTCAAAGAACAAATGCGTTAAAATTAAGTTATGTTACCTTCAAACGTATGACTTTATGTTACCTGCTCTAGGAATTTGCGGACATCCTAGGGATCTCCAAATATTTTGAACCTACAGATTACATCAATAAAATATGTATCAATACAATTTTTTTACATTGTTTTCTTTGTTGGAAAATTTTAACAATGACTCCACAAGGAGCATGTGAAGACATAATGCAAGCCTTTCTAAACTACATATTAATATGTAATGAATTGTATTTTATTTCATCCCAAATTTTTTTGGGGAAAATGGTATGTTGATCATCAAGAATTTAGAAGTGCACTTCATCTGTTTTCAGTTCATATGGATCCTTGAGTTTTAAGAGTTCATTTGTAGAAGGTAAAAAGAGAATAAGAATTACATCCCTTAGTTTAGGAGTAACATTAATCAACATTGAATAGATAAGAAGGTCAACATTATAATCATGCAAAACACATAATTTATTTTCTCGAGGTTCTAAATTACATGTAGAAACATCAATTAGAAAACCATCACCGTTGAACAAAACTAATTTTAATTATTTAGCATTTGAATTTTCTATTTGCTTAAATATATTGGTCACTTGCTTCAACAACAACGCTGATTTATTATTTTTAAGCCAAAGTTGCAACTTTTTTTATTAGATACGGTAAAAAGAGGATCAGCTCGTAAGGGCCAATACAATAGGAAAAAAAAAAACCAACAAAAATGAAACAAGAAATTCCCGGAAAGGAGTTAAACATGCTTAAATCTTACAGAGAAGGACCAAAATTTATAGCAAGGTGGGTAAAATAGAGAGAAGGAGAAACAATCTCAAAAATGGCAAAACAACAAAAGTTTTCCAAAATTCTTCCAATAGACTCGAGAACAAACGTTAATTTTTGTGGATCCCCCATTGTTCCCATCATAGCTATCTTTGTTCCTACCACTCTTAGCACCTTTATCATTAATATAATCCTCCATCTAATCCTAAGAGCTGCTGATGCACAAGTTTAAAATCCTTCTTTTGGTGCCCTCCTCCATCCTTCCCATCTTATCATCGAACTTTTGACCTGGTCCTCCACTCAAACAGTTTACGCCAGACTTCACCTTTGTAGTGACAATTTTCTTGGAAGCATTGATGACATACATCATTGTATCCCTTTTACTTGCATTGGTTTCTTCCATCACATGGAGTACCCATTCTAAGTATTGAACCTTAATGTTAAAATCCTCTAAACCCTTTAAATTTCCATCCCTGTCTTGTTTTCTAAAATTTATCACTTCTTGATGACTAGCCTCCCACATATCATTACTAGAATCCTCCTTGCCAAATTTACAATTTCCAGCCTTCATATTAGTAAGGCAGTCAACAAGAGTGAGGTCATCCTCGTTCATATGATATTTTAGGGAGAACACAGAGCAAGTTTCCCATTTTCATACATCAGAAGAATGAGCCCTTCATGTAGAGGTGAATCCACTTTCTCCTGTTGGAAAGCCTCTAAGGAGTTAGTTAGTGACATATACAGAAAGAAGGGGATGCTCACCATGACCTTATGGTAGAACATGTTCAGAAGGGTCAAATGGTGATTATAGATTTTTCTATATTTACCCTCCAGAGTGATGTACTTCATAATATGGAGGCACACCTCTCTCAAAAACCCGAAATGCATGACCTGGAAATACCATCCATAAAGTAAGAACATATTTCCTTGTCAATAAAGAACAACTTGATTTCCTGTTCTCTGCGGGTTCTATCCTTGAAAATTTTAAGCCCATCCATTTTCATGTCCATGACCCAAGTGATGGAGGACTCAGACACCTCGATTTCCATCCCTTTGACAACAAACTTATCTACTTTCCAAGCTTTTCCAAAATCCTTAGACAGAGAGGGGTCATGACCATGTAATTTGGCAATGAAATTGTTGAAACCCCCAATCCTAAGCCTGTTCCACAGAGGTTGATTACACACATCAATGCTATGGCTAGTAGGTTCAACATGAATCCTATCACCCCCCATATTCACCAGACCAGCTTCTTCTGATTGCTACAAAAATTCAACAAGAGACCTTCTTTCGCACTGGCAAAAATCTTGGAAGGCAAGATATTAAGTAAGTTGTTGCCACCACCATTCTCACTCGTGCCAACATTATAAAACTTAGTGCCCTCTATCTCTACTGATGGACTCATTAATATCCGTGGGTAATATATCAACTTTACACCATAGCTTATAATCATTACAATGGATGCCGTAATTGGCCATCTTATCCGCACATTTGTTCCCTTGACGAAGGGTATGATTATAAGAAATGCTATCAAAATAATTAGAGATTTCCTTAACATCATTGAGGATATTACTAATGGCCCAATTAATGGAACCTTTGTTATTAAGGGCATTAATAATGAGGAGAGAGTCACCTTCGATCTGGATGTCCTTGAGGCCTTTTTCTTTAGCACACGGAACCCCCCAAAGAAGAGCTTTGGCTTCCACCATGTTATTTTTTTGTCGACCTAAAGGACTTGCATAGGCAAACAACCAATCTCCATCACTGTTCCTTAGAATTCCTCCTCCCCCAGCAGGACCTAGGTTCCCTTTTGAGGCTCCATCAAAGTTTAAATTTACAACATTTCCTCTAGGCTTTTTCTAGCTGGAGTTCTTTTTAGGAGTGTGGTAATCCACCGGACCAAGGGAAAACTTGTCAAGAAATTTCTACTCACTTTTCGGATAGGGTTTCTTGACTTTACCTTTAAAGATTTTAATGTTTTCCTTAATGAAACTCAAGGTTTTCCTCCTAACTTTCGATACAAGAGTTTTTGATCATGGAAGATACCATATTTTCTGGCTTTCCATAAACCCTAAAAAAATGTTGAAGAGCAATGTTCTAGGCCCAGGTCAAAAATAGGAAAATCGAAGGGGCTCACAAATTGAAAGTAATAGTCTTCAATTGTCAAGGGCATGCTCCATTGGATAATTAATATATCAATAATAACAACAAAGACAACGTGGGAGAAGGAGAAATGAAGGAGGAGATGGTTGACATTTTCCTTCTCTTTCTTATAGAGGGAACATCTATTGGGAATCTTCATCCTCCTTTCCCTAAGATTGTCCATAGTTAAAAATTTATTTCGGGCAGCGAACTAGAAAAAGATATTAATCTTGGGGATGAGATCTTTCACCCAAAGTTTCCCCAATAGTCCTTGAGCATATCATTCTTGAAGTTAGACATATAGGTAGATTTAACTGTGAAATTTCTAGATTCTTCTTCTCTCCATTTGATGGAATCCTCCTTGGTTTGGAACAAGGGGATGTGGAAAGCCTTAAGTTGATTGTTGAGATCATGGAAAGGTTGGACGTTTACGGTCAAAGAGGGGAGGTTCAATGATCTCGCAGATCTCGACAATATCTTCCTCGATAAAAAAGTATCGTATCTAAAATTTTCCAGAATCCTTGTAGTATTGAGCCACATCTTTCTAGAGGTCTAAGTTAGCTAAAGGGGACTCCCCAAGCCAATTATCAAACCAGAAGCTGATTCTAGAGCCCTTACCAATTTCCCAAATCATACCTTTGGATTATTATTTTTTGAGTCTACAAAGGAGTTCTAGAAAGAAGACCCTCTAGGGAGGTTTGTTTGGTTAAAAAAGGATTCCAATCTACCTATATTCCACAAATATTTCATCTTTATGATTTTTATCCAAAGACCTTCCTCTCTAGCGATCCTCCAACCAGCTTTGGCTATTAAATCCTTATTCATGAGAGCAATTTTTTGAGCCCCAATCCACCACATAGCTTTGGTTTAGTAACCTTATCCCAGGCCACAAGAGGAAATTTGAATTTATCACTAGCTCCCATCCAGAGGAACCTCTTTTGGATTTTCTCTAAGGCTTCCTTAATTCTAACAGGGAGCATGAAAAGAGACATCACATAAATGGGAATGCCTTGAAGGGAGCTTTGGAGCAGTTGAATCTTACCAGCTTGAGAGAGCAAGAGACCCTTCCAAGATGAGAGTTTATTATTAACTCTTTCCAACAGAGCATTCCAAATCATGAGGTCAGGCTTCTTAAGGATCAAGGGCATTCCTAGATAAGAATCTAGAAAATGTTTGATTCTGCAACCCAAGATACGAGCTAATCTGGCTTGAACCTGATTATCCACATTTATGAAGAAGACAACACTTTTATGGAAGTTAACCATCTGTCTCGAAAAAATTTTCATAATCATTAAGAACCTCCTTGAAATTTGAGGCTTCATGGACAGAGGCCTTACCCATCATAAAATTATCATCTACAAACTGATTGAGATAGATAGAGGGAAGACCATTAGCAATTTTGAATCCCTGGATACAGTTGGAAGCCATGGCCTATTGACAAATTCTGCTCAGTATTCACCATTATGACATAGAGGAAAGGGGAAAGCGGATCACCTTGTCTCAGCCCTCTGCCAGCTTGAAAGAAGCCTTCTAGTTTACCATTGACCAAGACCGAGAAACTGGCAGTAGAAATGCATGTCATAATCATATTAACCAAGGAAATATCAAACCCCACCTTTAGCAGGATGGCCTAGAGAAAAGACCAATTTATCCTATCAAAGGCTTTATGCATATCCAGTTTAAGAAACATAGCCAATCTACCAGAGCTTTCAATGGAATGGATGGCTTCTTGTATCATGATGATGCTGTCAGTAATTTGTCTGCTAGGAACAAAAGCCCCCTGATTCCCAGAGATGAAGTTGGGAAGAACCATCCTAATCCTCCCAGCTATGATTTTAGTCAAAATTTTATAACTGGTGTTGCACAGGCTTATAGGTATGAAGTCCTTAACCTCCTTGGCCCCAAAAATTTCGGCACTAAGACAATAAAATTGTTATTCATTTGCCTCAAGAGATGACCATTGTTAAAAAACTCTTGGACCATTTCAATGACCTCATGTTTAATCACCTCCTAAAATTTTTGAAAGAAAAAGGCAGGGAATCCATCGGCCCAGAGATTTATCAGGTTCCATATCAAAGATCGTGAAATGGATTTCCTCCTCCGAGGGGATCCTTAAAATATCTCTATTCTCAAGGGAGTGATAAATTTCTGAGAAAGATCCAATACCCTCATCTAGACCAACTCCTCCGGTCTTTTCTTCTGTATGAAGAGCTCCTTGAAGTAATTAATTATGGAGGCATTGATGTCCCTGCTATCCATGAGAGACTCTCCATTTTCTCCTCTTATTTCATTAATCTTTAGGAAATTGGCTCTCGAAGTAGCTGAGAAATGAAATAATTTAGTATTCATATCCCCTTCCTTAAGCCATTTGACCCTGGATTTTTGTCTCCAAAGACACCTTTTCTTTAGGAATAATAGCATGGTAATCCGCCATGAGATTTTTTTTTGATCATTGAGAACCAGATTAATACCATTATCCTCCATAAGTTCCTCTATATTTCTGAGATCTTCCACAATTCTACTTTTTTCCTAAAAAATGTTTCCAAAAGTTTCCTTGTTCCATCTTTTAAGATTACTTTTGATGTGCTTTAGTTTAAAGCTCAATATGAAACTAGCAACCCCTAAACTTGAATGTCCCACCATTCAAGAATCTTGTTGTAAATATCCGGGTGTTCTAACCACATCTTTTCAAATCTAAAAGGCCTATCCTTTTTAAAGTGATCCATTCCCAGATCGAGAAGAATGGGATTATGATCCAAACCAATTATGGGAAGATTTTTTAGAGAATAAATTTGATTGATCATACAAAGATGGCTAACCAAAAATCTTTCCAATCTTATCTAAATGAGATCAGATCTAGTCCTTCTATTAACCCAAGTATACTTGGATCCCTCCAAATCTAAGTCTAATAGACTATTACTGGCAAGGAAGTTAGCAAGATCTTCCATACTTTCTGAATAAGAAATAAAACCCCCTTTATTTTCACCAAGGGAAAGGGGGTGTTGAAGTCTCCTCCAACAATCCAATCTTTATCATTAAACAATTGTCTAAAGCTAGAGAGATCCTTCCAGAAATTCCATCTTTCACAGAGTTTATTGGGAGCATAAATGTTAGAAACATACCAGGATTTTTTCGAGATGATTTCCGTGAAGTTCAAAACCACATGACCAGGGGTGGAAAGGATCAGAAATCCATGCACAAGACTCAGATCCCACATAGTGACAACACCTCCGGAGGCCCCAGAGGAGCTATAACCTTCCCAATGACAATCCTTCCAAATTTGTCTCCCCACCTCTTTGAATCTATCCAGGTTCATTTTGGTTTCTTGGAGCATGAGAATATCTGGTTTAACTTTAACTCTAAGATCCTTAGCAATTATGTGTTTACTAGGGTTATTCAAACCCCTAATATTCCAAGAGAGGATGATCATTCTTATTATGGAGAAGCAACTTCCCTAGAGTACCCGAATACCAGCTTCTACTTCCCTTTTGGAGTTTTCCTCCCTTAGTGCCTTATTACTTTTTCTACCCAAAGGTGTGGAATCCTTACCAACATCAGCTCTGGAGGTGCTTCGCGTGACCAGTTTGGATTTACTAGCTGGGGTCTTGGGAGAGACCACTATTTCGTAAGTATCGGTAACAAATTCTGTGAGAATTCCAAATCCATTCAAAACTTGTAGATCTTCCTTTCTCAGAAGAAAATAGCTTTGACCAATAGAAGATACTTCATCTAACAATTTTCCGTAGGCCACTTGTAGAGCCAGAGTAAGGATTTTCGAAGCTTGACTGGCCAGTATCCCTAAATCAAAGGTCCCCTCTTCAGTGTCCATATTTTCAATATCATTCTCATTCTCATCTTCAACTTCAACATTTTTGGCTTTGTGGAAACCGGAGACCACCATTACTTTGCAGGGGGAATGATGTTGAGTTTAGGGAATCATGTCTTTGGGAGTTAAGAGGATCTATTCTCCCAACAACTTTACCATTTTTCCCGACCTATGTCCATTCCTTTACCTTCGTATTATCTATCTTTTGTGGACAAACAATGATATCGTTTTTATTTCTTTTATGTAGAGAACAATTCCTATGATCATGACCCACAATTTTACAATTTCTACAGGAAAAGGGGGATGGATCATAATAAAAAATCTGCACCCAAACACCTACAAAAGTCAAGAGTTTGATATTACTTTCAAGAGGAGCATCTTGACTCATATTGACACAGAATATGGCATGGGTAAGTCTAGATTTTTCCTTGGTGACCAGATCTAAAGCAATCGGTTTCCCCAAACTTTTAAAGCAATAATAATAAGAACTTCCAAATCTTAAAACTTCAGGGAAATCCTAGAAGGTTGACCCAGATGGGGAAATATCATAAATATGTCACATATGGATTAAAATTTGGTTCCCATTTCTAAACAACCACATGATATTTACCTATAAACCAGGGGCCTCCAGAAAGAATCTTTGCCACATGATCTTTGTTGGGTAAAGATACAAGGAAGAAACCATTTGCATAGGTTGAAACCTCAGCAAAACCATTAGATGCCCAACATATCTTGACCTAACCTCTAAAGTAATCAATATTTGGTCTAGAGCCGAGGCATTTAGCAAAGATAGTGCAATCCATGGAGGCTCTAGTTCTTGCTAGAAGAGACTCAGGAACTTTGAGGGATAAGTTACCTTTCTCCTTTGATGGTTCTAGCCCTTCCAGAATCTCCTTGTCCAAGATTTTTCCAGCCACACATTCAACCCATGTGCTCAATACCCCATCCTTTTACTTATTTTCCTTGGGAGCATCAAGCATGTGATTGTTATCCCGGCACAGGGGCCCTTTAGACTCGATTCTTCATCTAACCCTCTGGAGATTCCCACTTTAAACCATTCTTTGAAAATTCTAACAAAATAACTCTCCCACTCTTTCTCCCGCTCCGCTTCCACTCCATGTCTCATGACATGGTGTGCTATCTCATGAAGACTTCCTTAACTGGATTAGGAATGTAGGGAAAGGAAAAATTTAGATGGATCTATCTCTAGTTTAGAAAAATAAGATCTCCTAAGTGTTGTAAATAGCTTTGCATGTTTTAGTGGAGAAAGATTTATTTTTATTCATATAATGATAAATAGAAGAGGTATCCTCGCTTTTATAAAAAAATTGAATTCCAAATTCATATTATTATGAAATTAAAGGACATTTCCACACCCCTGTTTTCTCCGAATGAATGAAGTTTTCCTAATTCCAACCATATTTAAGACAAGATCATGCCTTATTTTGTCTAGAGGCCTTAATTTCTAATTTCTTGAGTGATGAAACTTCCAACTCCATATGAAAAATAAGGTACTTATTCAGTTCAAAGTTATTGCATTCAACATGGATACGTAATGTTTTATCATCAATAAATTCTGAATTTAGTACCATACCGACTTGTTTGAAAACATCATAATGAACAAAAAATAACCAGAGATCACCGTGGTAATATTGTGGGGAATGTATTTCTACAAACCAGTAATCATATCTCTTTTTCCAATCCTCTTCTCCTTCAATCAATGGAATTTGCATGAATGGAGTGCATCCAATGGAAGACATATTACCTAAAAAAAGGAACTTAAAAATTAATATTTTGTAAGTAATGGAAAGGACATATATTGTTTCTCAACAAGTTACAATAACAACAAGATGTCATATCTTAATGTCATTATATTCATAGAGTAAAATTCAATAGGAAAAAATATTTATAGCATAGCGGTCGCCATGAATACTCCAACCGTATTTTAGTTATAAATGAAAAGAAAACATTAATAATTTTTTTTTGTATGCATTGTACTAAGTAAAGTAAACAATTAGTCGTTATTAAATCTAGTTTGTTTCAATTAGTGAATTTTCGTAAGAAGTGAAGACTAGCGGCCCCTATCATCTATATATTATAATCACTTTGTAAAAAACATATTTGAGTTATATAAAAATCAAGATAGTATGTTAGGATAGGAATAACATGTAATATACTTTGAATATTCTTGTGTTAATTACGTGTATTCGAAAAGTGGTAAATATCTTTCTTGTCTTTGAATATTAGTTGTATTCTCTTGTCTTGGAACATCAAAGAAATGGAAATTCTTGGTGACCACCAAGGTATCAATGATAAATTTTATGGACCACTCAAGTATTTAATTAATGAGAAATTGATTTTCTACGTTATCGACAAATATTAGTGTTGGAGCATAATAATAAAAGTACATATTTTAAACCTAAAGACGTATCCTATACATCTTGGCCCTGCATATTTTTATAAATAACACGTTAAACAAAATAGTCTATAAAAATTTACTAAACATCGAGGGAGAATATGTACATGAACCTTACTTATGAATAAAGGATCAGAGGTTGTGAAGAGAAATGTTTGTTTTATGTTTACAAAATATTCATTGATGAGAAGGCTAGTGGCCGCTCGCCCGCAATATCGGGAATCCATTTTAACGATGAAAAAAAAAATCTTAACAATTTTTTTAAATTATTTTATATCATCAAGACTTTCCTAGCAGAGCCAAGTCCTTTAATACATACCTTCGAGAAGGCTAACGCCTTATGTAGTACTCATTTGATATTTTGTACATAAAACGTAATCCATATATTTTCATATAAGAAAAATTACTTTACAACCAAGAAGCACCATTACGTAATGAAAGGTAAGAGTTTTTAGTTAAGGATGGTAATAAAGATAGACACATAGTTAGGAAAGTTTAGATCATATTAGAGGAAATGAGCCAGGTATCATGAATCCTAATGTAAGAGGTTGTTCGAGCCACTTTAGAATCATTTTTTAAAATACCCTTTAATAGTTCATGATTTTTTTAATATGCATGTTTTCTTTTAGACATTTAAATTATGTGGAGAATTTATTTTTAAGGGATTTAAAATAAAAACTTTAGAGTACAATGGAATTTAAGGGAACCCATTACTTTAGAAAAAAATCACCTTTTATGGGTTGTCTATATGGCACCATTTCATTGGATAATTTATTGATGAGACTTGATGTGACATACTTTATTGACTAGTTTTTATTTAATTTTTAACTTGAATTCAACCAACTAATGGCAGCCTCAAAAAAATAATGGGTGACTAATGACTAGAAATTTAGTAAAATTTTAAATGTATAAATAAGTATTTTTGGGTGTTGGAATGTTATTTATCGCTGGAAAATGACTCGGATAGTAATAAATTAATTATTTGAGCGAATCACATATTAAAACACCTTCCTTAAAATGAAGAAAAATAAGATTTGCAATAAATATCTTGATTGCCTAGACTCATCACCTTTTCCAATAAACCTTGATATTAAAGGCACTGACAAGCTTGTATTAATTTCAAGCATGTAATGGCATATTCACTCCATATATTTATCTTATCGCTCCCCTTTATTTTCAGACCTTTTGGGTTTCTTTCATGACATTTCATTTATTTTTTCATGGTCGAACTAATTTTTCCTTTTATGCAATTTTCCATGGTTGTGAGTGAAATGGGATTTTATACCAAAATTTCGTAGCACCGTTTGAAATCTAATTTTCGCAATTGAAATAGAGCAAGACCTTATTTCTATGGAGGGATTTTTGGAGATGACTATCTTCTATAAAGGGATGTTCGAGTGTAAATGCATAAGTTTCTTCAATGTTCATTTGTCATTGTATTTTCATACACACTGGCGAAAGATTGGGCTTTGGAGATGGGCCATCACTGGATCAAGCTAGCGATAGGAAAGCATGGAAGAGGAAATGGAAAAAAATTGAGTGCTTCATGGTAATTACTTTCTGATGGTCACTATAAATAGGAAGGTTTGGTGCATATATACTTTTTTAGAAAGTTTTTCAAACTATTTATTGTCCTAAATCGTTTCTTGTTTGAAGTGGATAAATTGGGCAAGACAACAACGATGGGTAGTAAGTCTCTCCACTTGCATGAACTGAATGTTATTTATTCTCCACTACATCAGGAACCGACACATTGGAATATTATTCATTAGAAAGGTTTTGAGGCGTACAATTTGTTAAAGAGTCGAGTACTACTAGAAAAGAACATATTTTTCTAGAACCACCAGTGGAAACCATTTTTCGGCCCATTTAGGTAGAGGTTATGAATGGTCATCTATTTGAGATAAATTAGTGCTTCTAAAATTTGTCAAGTTGTATCTTTATTCTAGCTATTGTATAGATTTTTTTGTTTCCATAATTATCGAGTCATACTATCTAGCTTCATCGGGTCCGTATTTTTTATATTCCTAACCGCTTCTTTCCTTCAAATTGGCCCTTTTGTTTTTCACCGAATTATTGTTGTATCATTTGGGTTTTTAGACTGATCCTCATTTTGTATCTATAATATAAATGGAAAGGAACCCTTAAACGCTCATTTAATTATAAAATACAAGAAACCTTTAGTAGAATTTTATGTCATGTGTTGCACTAAGAAATTTATACAATTACTTGCTATTTAATTTCATTTGTTTCAAGATGTCAAATTTTCTATAGAATCGAAGACTAGAGGCCGCTAGCATATATATATATTCTAGGATATCTTTGTGTCAATGTAAAAAAACAATCTTTATATTTTCTAGTTAGAGGTGCCTTAATTTAAGACAAGAATTATCCTAACAACCACTAATATAATAACATATTGAGCTCAATGTTACTAATAGCACTTCTAGTCTTCTTGCCAACACAACCATTGATGGTTTGGACGTCACAATGATTACGTGTAATAATAAGTATTTGAATGGTATTGTAGGTATCATTTCACATGAAGGGAGGCACATAATGCGTATCCATCATTAATGGTGGCTTGTGTATTTTCATTTTTAGCTGGCCATTGGCTCCTCTCTCCTCACTCTTCTATCTTCCCATTTTTGAGTAAGAGAATTATTGTTTTCTTGGGCTTTCCTTTTATTTCACTATGTGGTGATTGGTGGGAATTAGCCTTCTCATCGGCCATCTCTTGCATGTGTCTTGGGATGTATTTCATTATGGCTCTTTTTGTGACATTGAATTGATCGAATGTGTTTTGGGTGACTCATATATGTAGGCTTATGATAGTATACATGCCACTTCTGATATAGATGTGGATTTTTTTTCCAATTTTCTTTTACTTCACCCAGACAAGGAGGATTTCAAGGTTGTAGCAGAGTACTTCATTTACCTAGTTCATAGAGAAATATTTCTTGATCAATTAGTTGATTGTCACATTCCATACCCCTTGATTTGGGTGGAAGAGGTTGTGAGCAGTGCTATTAGTCTTGGGCACTTGGGTTCAATGTCTTGGGGATAAATACCGGAATTGTCATTCATGCTAAGAATTTTCATGCTTCTCTTTGGAACAACGGCCTACATCTCAATAGTCTACCACCCTTCTATCTACCTACTAACTCTTTCCCTGTTGATTTGACTATCGATCACCTTAAATAGTTTCGTGCCCTTACTAGGGAGGAATATTTTATCTTGCTTAGAAAGTCTTCTCAATGAGATCTTTGCAGTGAGAGGTGGTGCATGTCAAGTAGTGGTGGATGCTAGGGGTGGAGGTGGTGGATGTGATTGGAAAAATCGATTGCTCCGCCCATGGGTTCTATATTGGGTTGGTGGCTTCCATAATAGCTTTTACACCACTCTTTTGGCTCGTGTTCATGCTTGGTTTTGGTGCTTCCTCATCTATTTTGGTTCTTCAGTCTATTCTATTGGTTTATCTCCCCTTCATGGTGTTCCTTATTGTGGGGACTTAGGTTTTTTTTGTCACTTGGTTTTCGTATTAGTTCTATATTATATGGGTGGGGTCCTGTAACCCCTCGGTTCAAAGCTCTGGTCAAAATCATTTAAAAAACATATTGAACTAAGTGGATGTTAGGCTGATATTTTGTTTGAAATACCTCTAATCAAAAAATTCATTAAAATTTGTTATGTTACATAAGTTGAGTATAATAAGATTCGATCTTAGGGGATTCGTATGCTAGAAAATCAATAATATTTGTCCTATCTTCGAATATTGTTGTTTAGATGGTTCAACAATTTTGACAGGAGTTTAGAACCTCGGGATTGACAAGATACCAACCAATTACAAACCCAAAAGATATTCAATAAATCAAATGACCCAGAAAAAAAACCATGAAAACTAATTGAGTGTTAGAGTAGGTATTTACCTTAGCTCATGTTCACCTAGGTAATTTATTTAGCTTTATTGTATTTATCCTCACCCACTTATGTGTGTGGATATTTATTTGATCTTATTTAGCTATTAGGAGATATTATCTAGTTGTTAGGTATAGTTCTTTCCTTGATCTATAGTATTGACTAGATACTTGATGTCTATATCTCTCCTAAATCTATGGTCTCGACTAGTTCTTTGATGATTAGTTATTTCCTTGATTTACGGCTTGATCTACGACCTTGACTTGTTCTTAGATTTTCATTCCTTACCTATATAAGAAAGGTCCATTCTCATTGTATTTCATTGAGTTCCGTAATAATATATGATATTGTTGCTCATTTGTTTGTAAAGGTTTTATGTAAAGTTATTCGGTGAACTTTCATCTTATAGATCATGGTGTTTGATTAGAATCTATGTTCTTGGCTTGGTATTATCTGGTTATTGTTCCTTTTCTTGGGTTATAAGCCAAGAAAACCCAACATCAAAAGAAAACAAAATACCCAACCTGGTGAAAACCAAGACTCGAACATAAAATTCCATGTAAGAGGCTAAGTTAATTGGACACAGAGACATCCTCCCACCCATTGAGAAATTGACATGAGAAGTGTGCAAGAAAAATTGTATGTAAAGCAAAGGAAAATCTAACTTCTCTAGCTGACTACCTTCACAAATCCCATAAAAAAAAATAACATGAATGCCCGAAAAAACCACATCAAAATCACGTTCCTTGAATATGGATTGGTTATCACCCTCCTCAATTTCTTCATGGAAAACCCTCATGAACAATTTTAGGAAGTGGTTTACCCCCCAAAAATAATCCTCCAACACTTCAACCAAATTGAACCCGTCTTGCTAGCGATTAATGACGCGGAGGGAAATATCTCTCACCTCATCAATATTCTACCTAACCAGAAGAATTTTAGACACAAACCGAGATGTGAATTCTTAATTAACTCAAGATTTGGATGAATCACCCAAATATTCCTCCCCTATAATTGTCATAATTTCCTCATAGATAGAACTCGATGGAACTCGATGATAATTGTAATATGAACTTGATAAATGCTCGTAAAAATTACCATCTCATGCTTTGCACTGGGAGGAAAAGGAAAGGTAGTGAAGGGCACTCTATACTTGTCAATGATAACTCCACATCACCGTTAGCCACCACAAGTAAATAAAATAATTAAAAGGAATCCAGAAACTGAAAATTAATAACACCTTGTTGCCCCTTCCTAAGATATGATATCTAGGAACATGTTAGCTCACCTTTATTTAATTGAGTCATATCTCTTAATGACACCTTGGTTATCCAAGAAATCAACAATGAAATTTTATTCTCTATAATTATGGTTTGAACCCCACTTAAGGATTTTTCTCAACCAATGCAAAATGTTGGTGATATACTAGTCCAACTTATAAGAGAAATATTTTCACTTTCAAACATCATTTATTACCACTTTGGAGTCACCTTAAATTTCCAAAGCTTTATAGACAATGTTGACTTCCAGTTTTATACCTACCAAAGAAATCTTGAGCTTCTTCTTCATTACACGTGCCTTCATATAAAGGAATGGACCCGAGTTATTAAAAAAATTCAATCCGCGTCTCTAATTAAATAGCCCCGTACCTATAGGCTTGGGTAACCTTTTAAGGCTCCGTTTAAGGTAAGTTCTCAAAAATTGGGAGGGGGTGAAATTTTTTTATTATAAATATTATACAAGATCTATAAACCGAAGTGGTGGAGGATTACTTTCTATAAGTGTGACATGGGGGTGGAATTGGGTCCTTAATGTCTGCCATGTGATCCTTATTTGAAGAACCTTACTATGTTCCAATTATTCCATATGGAGAAGATCAAGCCATACCTCAAGGTG
Source organism: Taxus wallichiana var. yunnanensis (assembly GCA_018340775.1). Taxonomy (NCBI): domain Eukaryota; kingdom Viridiplantae; phylum Streptophyta; class Pinopsida; order Cupressales; family Taxaceae; genus Taxus; species Taxus wallichiana. The sequence goes on along the minus strand of CM031239.1, from coordinate 242,891,753 downwards.
TCCCCATGGCTACTTATTAAAAGCATCCAATGAACTCAATGGGAATGGAACTTGGGTTGATGATTACAAAATACTTGTAAATTTTAGATGGTAAACACTTTTCTTGTACTAGATATATGAACTCAAGTAGTGGAGGATCACATTCTATAAGAAATACTTAGAGGTGGGCTTGGGTCCTTAATGTCCATCGAGAAATATGCATTCAAAATTCCCTACTATGTTTCGCTTGCTCCATAAGGAGAAGTTTGACCCCAACTCAAGGTCTCCCCATGACCACTTATTTATAGCATCAAATTAACTCAATGGGAATGGAAATTGGGTTGGTGATTACAAACTACATGTAACTTACCAATAGCCCAAGAACTTGAGTTTATCTTGTCTTCAAATATTTTTTGTCTAGTCGTGTATTTGAATAAACTTCAAGTCATTACTAATTGTCATGTATCAAAGAAAATAACTATCTTAGTGGATGCTAACCTCAAGCCTCCATTATGTTGCAACAACGCTAATTCAAATAACATATTGAACCCAACATCCATTAGGCTTAAACTTGAACACAATGGATACTAGGATTAAATATTCATTTGGATCTCATGCGTTAGACTGCAAATATACTATTGAGGTGAGTGGCCACTAGGCTTAAATTTTCATTTGTAATCATGACTATTAAGGAAAGAAATGTAATTAGCTACCACCCTAACAATCGTTAGTGATGAAAAATATTCTTTTAATATTGAAATATAATTGTGAGGAGCATTCAAAGTGCCCCGCTATGTTCCTCTTAGTCCATATGGAGAATTTCATCACCTTCTTGAAGGTGTCCCCATTGAAACTTATAGAAAGCATCTAGTGATCTCAATGGGAATGGAAATTGGGTTGATGACTACCAACTACTTGTAAATTTTGGATGGTAAAATATTTTACTATAGTAGATCTATGAACTAGAGTAGTGGAGGAGCACTTTCTCTAAGCATGACATGGAGGTGGTGTTTAGTTTGGAATGTTTGCCGAGTGATCTGAATTCAAAATGTGCCGCTATGTTCGATTAGTCCTCATGGAGAAGTTCAAACCCTACCTAGAGGTTTCCCCATGGAAACTTATAGAAAGCATCCGATAAACTAAATGGGAATTGAACTTGACTTGATGAGTACAAACAACTTGTGACTTACCAATAGTCTACAAACTTGGGTTCCTCATGTCTTCGTATTTTTTTTCTAGTTATGTATTTGAATATCCGTAAATTCATTACTAATTACGTTATATGCAAGACAACAACTATGCTAGTGTCCACTAGCCTCAAGCCTTTGTGATGTTACAACAATGTTGATTCGAATATACTATTGAGCTTAGCAACTGATAGGATTAAATTTTCTTTTGGAATTCATGTGATAGACTTTGAATATAATATTGATCTTCTCAACCTCTACACTTAAATTTTCATTGGAATAACTAGTATTCGGGATAGAAATTTAGTAAGCAACCACCCTAATGATCATCATTCACTAAAAATATTCTTTTAAAATTTAAATATAATTTTGTGGAGGATAGCTAGATTTTCAATCGAGTCGTTATAAATTTTCCTAAATGTAAGACAACAAATATCTTAGTGGCTGCTAGGAATATCATGTGATAAACTTTTAATACCATATTGTACTTAGATTTTTCTTGGCTAAAAATCCGTATTGGAATTTAGTTTAGTTTTGAGTTGTTAGTCGGTTCATTAAGAATTATCTTGAATGTAAATACAAAAATTATCCTAGCAGACTATAATATTAAGTCTTTATTATGTTTCACAAACATAGTCGAATAATCTACGACATTAGTGGCCTCTACGCTTCGAATTAATCTTGTATTTGACTATCTGTTGTGTTCGAACATCAAATAAAAGAATTAAATATCTAGCCTAACACTTGCTAGTCTTAGAAGATAGTAATGTTACATGCAAATATAATAAAGGAGCTTATTAGTTTTTCGTTCGAGTCATTGCTAATTGTCCTATATGCAGGGAAACAAATATCTTAATTGCCGGTGATCTCAAGTCTTTGTTATGTTGTGCAATGCTATTTACTAATCTTTGACACTAGCGACTTCTAGGCTTCAAATATCATGTTAGGATTCTGATAAATTAATACGTTAATCTAAATATAATAATGATGCTTAGTTTTTTTTTTTAGGAGAGCCTTCCAAGTTTTATTGTATGCCAGTCAAATAGAATAAGAGTGGCCGCTACTCTCTATTTTTGTTTTAAAAATGTATTTAGGAAAATCTATAATATTTGTTTTGTCTTGGAATATTTTTTCCTTGTGTTGTCGTGTAATAACTAGGCAATTTCAAAAACATCAAGCTTAGCAATGTATAGTCTTGGAATATGTTATTTTAGAATTTAAATATTATTACTTTATATTTGCTCATTTATTAAGTAATTCATTGCTAACTGTAAATGAAATAGATGTTTGTAAATAGAATTATTAACATTTATATTTAATAATATTTACAATAACATATAATGTGCTTACCTTTTCTAAAAATTAAATTTTTAAATACAATGCATTAATTATTTCTACGGGAAAAAAACATTAAAAACTATGTATAATACCATGGAAATCAAGTTCGAATCAAAAATTTAAGAATTAGTAATGAATATTCTTTATTATTAAAAAAATCATTAAAGGATGTCAAAATGATTACCTAAACTATACAAAAGAAAACCATTATGATTTATAAAAAAAAAAGAATATGCGAATCATGTTTTGTTGTTAGAGATAGATGCCAAAGCATTTTCAGGAAAAAATAAATCGACAAAGAAGAATGAAAAATGAACAAATAAACCAAAGAGAAAAATAGAAGGGTTGAAAAGGGAACTGTTTAATAGAAACAAATACTTGAGGTACAGTTGAACATAAAAATGGGTTTTGAAGGAATAAATATTTTAAAAGGGATTAAAAATCTTTGCTCATGGGAAGCCTAAAATGTGGTTTTAGATAGAGCAACACATTTTTACAAGAATATGGAATGAAACTACAAAGGTGCCAAAGGGAAAGGTAGAGACGCGTTGCAATGCAAAACACAAGGAAATAGGCAAATATGGACTGCTACAAGATCCCGCCATCAACTACGGTTTACATACAATAACATACATGTTTCGATAAATACCTATTTAGTTGTATCTCGATATTTTTATGTGATTAATAATGTATATTAAATCTATGTATTTTCTCTAATTCAAAGTATCAACGAGATGTTATCTACAACATGTTTTTCTTGTCTATTTTTATTTCATCCTTTTTCAGCCTCCTAATCTAAACTTACACCGTAATCTATCCACTACGACTATTTTTTATCTTGTTTGTGCACCCCCAAATGTGATTACGATCGATGCCTTAGTTTCTTGTTCAAAAAACCTCCAGGAATCAAGCACTCAGACCAGTAAATTAGTTCCTACACATCTTGCATTCTAATTTCAAGAGCTCCTTTCATACGCTTAGAAAATTAAAAACCCAAATATATATTTCCCTGGTTTATTTAGTTTTTTCCAAATGCATTCAACAAAAGAAATTCCAAAAAATGAAAAAATGTTGGAATAGGAAATTTCAAATTGTAAATTTCCCCTTCTTAAAGAAAAAGTGTGGGATTTTGATATTTTAAACATTGGGATTTAATGTGAGGGATTTTGCATATCATACTTTCATCCAACCCGTCATTAATGTTTACATTTAATTTAGGACATATGATGGGATACAGGTAAATAAATTCTCTTAAATTTACCTACTTTAGAAATAAGTGGGAAAACGATAAAAGTTCTTTGTGATCACTTGGGAAAACCAAAAATATTAATTTAAGCATAATAAAAAACCATTTATAAAATAAAAATGAACATTTGGAGACTAAAAAATAAATTTTATTAGAGCATTGTTATACGCCTTGTTAATTATTAATTTTTATCTTGTGTGAATTCAAAAGTATTTTAAAAATATAATGTGTGTTAATTCGGTGGATAAAGTTGGATTTATGGTAATTAAATTTATTAATGATACCTACTTTAGAAACACGTTGGACATCGAAAAAAAAATTGTGGACTCGCGGAAAAATGACAATTGTTAATTTCAACATAATAAAAACTATTTAGAAAACATAAGTGAACATTAGGAAACAAAAAATTTAAATTTTAAGAGAGTGATATATGCCTCGTTAATTATTAATTTTTATCTAGTGTGAATTCAGTATTTTATAAATATAATTCATGTTAATTCAAATATTAGCATGGGATATAGATAAATACACTTCATTAATACTACCTACTTAACTGCTAGGACAACCTCAAAAGTTTCTTTGTGAACTCGCGGGAAAATGACAAATATTAATTTAAGCATAATAAAAAACCATTTAGAAAATAGAAGTGAATGTTATGAAGAAAAAAATTAAATTTTAAGAGAGCGACTTATGCCTCATTTATTATTATTTTTTATCGAGTGCAAATTCGATATTTTTTAGCTATCATCCACGTTAATTAAAAAAATACAATAAAATGTGGCATCTTGCAAGTTTGAACCAGTTAATTATGCAATTATATAATTGACACATTTATTAAGAAATTTTTAATTAGTGATAGAATTAAAAAATATTTTTTACATATAAAAATATGCATTATTAAGTTGTAACTGTAATCCATTAAAATGTTGCCACATGGCATGAAATTTATAATATATCTCATGATCATCGATATTTTTGAGTTATTAACACTTTACTCTAGAAAAACTAAAACATAATTTTACGCTTCACCAGAATTTGAGAGTACCTTATAGATAGGAAATAAAATAGCGACCACTAAGCTCCATTAGAATGATATTTTTACAACACCGAATTCAAAATAATAAATACTTACATTTTATATGGGATTAGGGTATTCTCTTCAGCACATGTTAATGAACAACTTGTCATATGTTGTCTTATTTGTTGAGTAGAATCCTAGCGATTGCTAGCCTCTATAACTCCTATGTTTCATTTCCAACAATGTAAATAAATATCTTTATAGTTTTTGATCACTAGTATTTTCATTAACTATAATATTATCTTATTGACTATACATTCCTTCCACAACCAAGTGTGGCACTACATACCATTGAAGTATTTCTCAACTTCTATATTACTCATAAGTTATTTTGTGTCTAACACATAATTTATATCGGTTCGTATCAAGTAAAATACTTAGTGACTATTAAGCTCCATTACTTGAACAAGATCAATCAAGAAATGGCTATGAAAGAAAATGCTTTGTAGCCGCTAAGCTACAATACCTAACAAAAGGAATGATTATGCAGAAAATAGGCTAAACAATTTCTTGGTAACATATACGTTTAATGAAAAAATCATACCGATGGATATTAGTGGATGGTAGGCATTTTCCATAATATATTTTGATGGTAGATAAGTGAGATGTGGAGAATTTTTATTGTCAAAATCTATGGAGGTATTTGCATAGTTAGGAAGATAGATGATTACTAGCATTTTTGCGGGGTGCTCATACAACACCATAAGGACTGCTAGGCACACAACTTTACATCTTTTCTTTTAAAGACATCGGTGTGCATCAATGAAAATGAAAAGTGACTCGCTAAGCTCCACTATATGTCGGGAGGAGTAGATTACGGCGTCTAGGCTCGACTGATTTTTTATTTTTAATATAGACATCAAACATCAAATCGTATAAAAATAAATTCTTAGCAAATGGTAGTCTCGATTACTTTATTGTAGGAATGATTTTTCCTGAAGCTAGGCTAAACAATATCTTATTTCGAACATAGTGCTGTAATAAAAAATCCTAGTAATAGATATTATTAGGTGCTAGGCATTTTTTGTGAAATTTTTAGATCCAAAATATGTGAGATATAAAAATTGTTTACTATCGAAATATATAGATGTCTTTTGAGAAAGTAATATATTAGTGTCCTAAAGGCTAAACAGTTTATTAATTTCTAAAATATAGTTAAAAAAACAATTCCTATAAAATAAATTTCTCGCGACTGCTAAGCTTAAATACTTATAGAACATAACACTCTATGCTTATTGTTCATTGTTAAATGAGAAATGAATGCATTAATGCCTCCGTAATAAACCGATTCTTAATTAAGAAAGTAGAAATAACAAAAGAAGTTCATATTACAAATAATTCTTAGTGACTATTAAGCTATGAGAATTATAGAACATAGTGCTCATATATCATATCATAGGGATGGATGAAATGATGTCTCAAGGAATTTTTCATGTTAGTTCATATCAAATAAATATGCATAAATGACCGCTAAGCTACATTACTTACTGAAAGGAGTGTCTTGGCACTCACTAGGCTTTACTGTTTCTATTTTTAAAAAATATTGAGCTAATTAAATTCATTATCTGTCTTTACGAAAAAGATAAGAGTTAGAGCATACTAATATAATTACAAATTTTGAACATGAAGACATACCCTGATAATCTTGGCCTTGCATATTTACATAAATAATCCATTAAAAAAAATTGTAAACATTTTGCTAAATATTTAAACCAAATATGAACATGGGTATCGCTAAAGAATGTTTTCTCCGAGTCCGTGAAGAGAAATACATGTTTTATCTTTGTCAATAATTCATTGATGATAAGGCTATCAGTTTTTATCCTATATATTGTCAATGAATCTATTTTAACCATGCAAAAAAATAATCTCTACAAGTTTGAAGTCAATATTTTTAATTATATTATATTCGATGGACTATCCTTGAATACAAACCTTTGAGAAGGATGTCTAACGAATAGATTTTTTGCAACCGATAAGTGTCATTACTTCATGAAAGGGAAGGCTTTGTTATTACTATGATTGATAATTTATTGTAATTAACATAGCCATATAGTGTGGCAATGTTAGATCATCATAACAGATGTACATCAATTAAACCTGATGACATGTTTTGTCTATCTTGGCCTTGCATATTTTCTTAAAATCATCCTTCAAAGAAAATATACCTAAAGGATCAACCACATATGCAAGGTTAAGGTGAACAAGATTCTGACGTAGTATAAAATGACAGACTTTTATTGTATTGATCAAATAATTTTGATATAGTATGCCCAATATTGTGTTTGATAAAATAAACACACTTTTTTGGCCAAGTAAAATCTAAAAACCGGGTCTAAGTGTGATATGAGTGTGTCGGGCTTTGTCCTTCCTTGAAACTAGTTTGGAAAGATAGCCACAACAAAAGGGTGAAATTATTCTAGATGCTAAACACATAATTAATAACAAGAAAAATATCTATAATTTTTATTGGAATATGTTTTTGGATTTATAGAAGTTGATAATGTCGATTGATGTTAGACAAATGTGGTTATGTAGATATGTAGTAAATTTTGAGAAGTCTTTTTGCAAATGCGAAGGTGTTATTATAGAGAATGCTGAAGAGGGTATTGAGAAAATAATGTTAGTGGAAAACATGTTGTGTATAATTTTTTCGAAGGAATTATCTTTAACCTATGCTTTTGATACAATATTGTATTTATGAATTTATTTCCAATATATTGTTTCGTATTGCCCAGCTATATAATTTATATAATAAAAAAGATGATGTATGAAAGTTTTAGACTATTTACATTAAATTTTAGGTAATGAGTTTTTTTTGTTCAAGACCAGCGTCGATATTTGTTATTTCGAAGAAAATAAATAGAAGGAAGTTGTCTATCCTCGAGATTTTTCTTCCTCTTGATGGCATGATCAAGATATGCACATTGTTGGTCAGTATTCATAGTTGACACTTATTTTTTATTTTTTTGTCTTGTGATGTTTTGTAATCGGATGTACTCCTACACTTTTGTCGCCTAGTTTGAGCTTGTGGCTTTAGGCGTGCATCCTTACTCCCAAATTTTTCGGTGAATATTTTAATATCATTTTACTTGTTAATATAATATAAGATGTTATTCATAAATAAAACACGCCATCAACCCCAACTTACTAAATAAAAAGTAAATGTACAAATATTGAGATTACTCTAAGGATGAAATAAGTAATTTTTATTTTTAAATGATTATTAATAGTTTGAAGATTAAATTTTGTAGTCTCATGATATGTATTATTGAGGTTCTCCTCTCGATGTAGATTACGTACCCGATCCCACCCAACGTAAATTAATAAATGTATAAATCGATAAATTAAAGTGTCGAACATTGTTGGTCTATTTTTTATTGAATTGAATAGGAATGATTTAATTATCGAGGTGACTCTCATATTATTTCTAACGTTTCCATACCAAAAAAATTACAACTAAAAATCCTTATGTACTCTTTCATTAATTACATATTGTACCTAAAATGTTATATATGGGAAGAATACTAAAATTGTGAAATTTATAGAAAATCACGTGATAAGATTGGAAATAAATATGTTGATCACTTGGACTCATCACCTTTTCAAATAAAGGTCAATATTAAATCCCCTAGAAATATTCTATTAATTACAAGCATACGATGGCATAGTCACTCCACATATTTACCGATCCTCTCCTCCTAATTTTCACACCTTTCATATTTATTTGACTAGATTTAATTTTTGTTGTCATGGCCTTTGCAATGCTGCCTTTCATGTAATTTTTTTGTGTCGTTGATTGAAATGGAATTTTATATCAAAATTTCATGTCATCATCCGAAATAATTTTTTTGAATTGAAACAGAGCAAGACCAAGTTTTATTGAGGGAGTTCATTGAGATGATTATATTTCTCTATAGGAATGTCCGAGGGTAAACATGGAAGTTATTTTGATGTTCCTTTGTCATATTATTATCATACACCTAGAGAAAGATTGGGATTTGAATATGGGGTCATTAGATCAAGCAAGTGTATAGAGTTGGCATGGAAGTGGAAATGGAAAAAAACATGAGTACATCATGGCCCTTGCTATCTGAGGATTGTTATAAATAGGAAGGTTTTTACGGATTTCATTTTTTTCTCTAAGTTGTATATATAATTTGATGTCCTAATGTGATTCGTGTCTGGTGTGTCCAAATGGGGTGAGAAACCGAGAGAGGGGGATAGTTTTCTCTCCTTTCTAAACCTCTGGATGATATTTTTTCTTTTCTACAAGAGGAACCAAAATGTTGGGATCTTCTTTACCGGGAAGGTTATGAGGTATATGATTTCTTAAAGAGCCAATTTGTTGCGGGAAAAGAGTATATTTTTCAATAACCACTTACTTGAAATGGTTTTCAAGCCCATTAAGGTGGAGGTTAAAGAGGCATCATAAAAATAATTAAATAAGTGCTTCTAACATCCGTCACCTGTAATTTTTTTTTGTTTTTATATATACTTTCTAGTTGTATTATTACCAAATCATTTTACCCGTCTTACGGGTCTATTGTTTGTTTTGTATTCCCAATCACTTGTTTTTTTGACTTAGGCTCTTAAGAGTATTTTCACAAAAGTATTTTTGGATCGTATAAATTTTTTTACTGATCCTCTCATTGTATCTATAATTTAAAAGGAAAGGGACCCTTCATCCCTCCTTTAGTTATAAAAATCAAGGATCCATTAATAATTTTTATTGTGCATTGCACTATTCAATTTCAATAATTAACGGTTATTAATTTTGGTTTGTTTAAATATGTCAATTCTTTTCTAGAAGTGTAGACTAACGGCCACTAGCATCAAAATATATGGAATAATTTTATGTCAATGTAAAAAACAATTTGTATATATTTAGGATCGAGGAGCCTATAGTGGATTGATGACTATCTTACCATCACTTTACAAAAAAATGACTTACACTACATCATTATGTAATCATAGATATTTTCACTTTCAAAAGCTATGGATTTCTTTTATAAAGGAATAAATTTACTTTTCATGCAATAATAGTAGAAGATACTTGTCATTGGCTCTATTTCTTTTACGAAACCTCACGTATAACAATTTGTCTAGGTAAATTCAGTTTTGTTTCTTATTGTTTTTGATATAAAAAATAAAATGATGCAAGAAATGGTAGTTATCTTTAAAATAGCTCAAATTCTAGAGACATTCTTCTATTGTTATTGAAAATTTAGCAAACTAGGATATGTATGATGTTGTCTAACAAAATTGTGGCCCAATGCAATGAACAACATCCATCTCAAAACTAAAAATTATTTGCATATGTTAGGGTTTAGTACTACTATTGTGCATAATTATAGCTTTGTACCATTCAAATCATCCAAAGGTATTTACAAAAGGCTCTGAAAACAACATGGAGAAAGGTGTTAAAACTAACATGGAAAGACATGATTTCATATTTTATAGATTATCAAACGAAAAATATAAAATAAATATCGTATTAAAATTTCTTTATTGACATTTATATTTTTATATTTTGGTTCTCCAAGGTTAGTCAGATCGCACATGAACATGACTCTTTACATGTATGATGTCATAATGAAAATCATAAAAAATATTAAAGAGAAATGTGTAATTGGCTATGGTGCTACAAGAAATGTTTTTATATGTGATCCAAAGAATTCTAATAAAATTTCTAAAACGAGAAAGTAGAGTTGCTACCCACTAAGCTTACTTGCATTTCAAACTAATGTGGACATAGTTTATAATAATAAATAATAGTGAACTTATACAATCTTAAAAATAATTATTCATTTGTTACAAGGTATATTTCGGGGTGAGAATGTAAATTTATTTTGAGTTCCACCGAAGTCAAAATAACACCCCTAACATTTATGCCCATGTCAATATTAAGGATATGTGCATACTAAATATTTAAAGTGCATGCCTCAAAGTTTAAAATTTTGAGATTCGCACTCTGAAAGTATGAGTCCGAGACTTCACACTTTGAAGGTGAGAAATAAAAATTTGAAATTACGGGGCTCACACTTTCAGAGTGCGAGTCTATAATTCTTTAGAGTGTAGGAATATCACTTTAAAAGTGTGAGGCACTGACTTTCATAGTGTGGGGCTCGCACTTAGAAAGTTACGTGGCTCTCAAATTTTCAAGAGTGTAGGGATTACAATTCAAAACTCATGAGGCTCTTGGACTTTATAAGTGTGAGCAAAACACTTTCAAAGTTTGAGGCTTGCATTTTTAGAGTGCGGACCTCACACTTAAATATTGAAGGATCATTCCCTATAATAGTTACTAGAAACTAAACTTACATTGATGCATTTTAAATTTCATTTAATAGAATAGGGTTATGACTTATAAGAGTTAGCGACTTCTCACCTTAGATCAATGTTAATCACTTATAAGATCTAGTGACCATTGACCTTATATTGAGGCTCATGTCTTCTAAGAGTTAGCGACCACTTACCTTAATACAATGGGCTCAAAAATTATAGTTATTGTCCACTCTGGACTATGAACTAGGTTTTGCGGGAAGTTATTGTTAATATTTTATTTTTACTAATCCAATGCGTTCATGCCTTATAATAGTTTTCATTTTCTAGCCTTACATAATCTCAACATTGTAAATCTAAAAATGGAGAAATTAGAATCCAATAATAGCGATATTGGAATCCAATAACGATGAAATGGAATCCAATAACATGTGAAATTGGAATCTAATAATAGTGAAATTGGAACTAGAATAATTCTAATAATGACAATATTAAAATTCAATATTTCTACTATCGATTCCAATAATAGTAATAATGGAATCCAATATATGAGAAAAAGGAGCGGGATTTCTTCCAATACTTGAAATATTGGAGTTTCAACTCACTGGAATATGTCCCAATTTAGTGAAATAAGCATTTATACCATTTATCTATAACATACCAAGTTTTTACCCATAACACGGGTAGGAGATTATTGATTTGAATTACATAATTACGTTTCAAAATCCTTTAATAAAGTACATAAACAACATATTAAATTACTTTTTCACTTCATGCCTTCATTTGTCACAAGTTAGCCTAGAGCCAGTCAACTCCAATATCTTTTTATTTCTTCTTCTATAACAAATAAACATTTTCTCTAGATCAATTGGACTCTTATCTCTTGAATGTAAGAGGACTAGGAAAAATAAATCATCAATACACTCGGAAGTTTTCACAATTGTAGAATATGGAAAGGTTAGGGGTACATTTATAATAATATCAAATCTTTCAGTTATAGAATATTGTCGTTGAATACATTTGTTTTAATGAAATAGAGATGACCATTTACTTTTTTATATGAATCTTCCATTGATATTTTCTTCTCTACTTATTCATGTGGATCTATCTAAGATAGAATCTAGAGGAAGGTCAACTACAAAAAAATATTTATTTACTCTTTTTAGAGTACTTGTACATTTCAATTGCATCACTCATACAATTTTATGGGTATGTAGAAACTTCCATTAAAATCTTCTTCCCTCATTATCCCTATCGATTTGTAAGGGAATGAAGCTTGAGGAATCGTTTTTGTCTATCGTTGTTATTTCAATTTTTAATATTATTATTTCTATGCATTTTATTTGTTTTACGAGGGAAGTCTTAGGGGAAGATGAAATTAATTTTGAGAATCCTTATTTCTTCCCATGATTCGAGCTAAATAAATTATAAGGAGTTCGATATCCACAACTACAAATTAGAATAATTTAATTTTGAATTAGATTTAGCTTTATATCCTATAATAGGGGAATAGCCACATCGGGGTATTCCCTGTTTGATTTAATTTAGCATATAAGTAGGTTCCTTTATTTTAATTAGTTTCTTTTTTTGAATATTTATTTTATTTAATTTCCAATAACCAGAAAAGAACAAAAAAATATGGATTATAAGTTAAAAGTAGATTTATTTCATTTATTTATTTTAAAATCTTCAATCAAAATATAAAAAAATAGATAATTTGTTCTTTTTATTTACATTAATTTAATTTTTGTAAATTAAAGTTAGTTAATTAAAAGGGGAAATCAACTTTATTTTACTTAATTCAATTTTCTTGTTTAATTTATTTAAAGTGGTAATTTAGATTAATTTATATTTGGAATGAACAAAACACCCCTATTTCCATATGGGCCTAGCTACCATATCTTAGCTTCTAGAGCCTTTGGTATCTAAATAGACTCTTTATTTCCATAGTTTCTTAATTTGTACTGATATGACCACTAAGGGTCCACAAAAACCACATAGTAGAGTTTGCAATCCATTCATACCAAATCCAAACACTAATACACATTTGATAGACTATAATAAAGGCTTACCTTAAATTTTTTCTTGAGAACTCCCCATTCCCACATAATATCGTTGGCCATCTAGTTTCTTTAAACAATGAGGTAGACATTGGTGAAGAATTATGAGCTAACCAACTAGGAAAAGACTAGACTTTGCAACAATTGACTATTCCTTTTCACTTGTCTTCTCACATTACTTCATGACACTATTCGAAGACGAATACATAGAAGATGAAGGAAAATTCCCTCACATTACAAAACTAAGTTGGGATTTTTTTCCACTAATATTAATATCAACTTTACCACTGTGATCATTCTTGGTCATAGTATCACCTGCAAAACAAGTAAGACAAGAATTCATTTCTCTCAAAGAACAGATCTCCATATTACCAATTGAGAACATTCAATTTGCTTGATTTATTTTTATCATTCCCATCTATCCCACCTATTCTCTATTCATCTACCAAATTACCATCTCATCTATCTCATTCTAGCTCTCTCAAAAAAACCTTAGGAGGTTGAGTGCAACTGGAATCACATTTTAATTTTCAGCCGTAAAATGTTAGTGAACTGAATTTGAAGGAATAGGTCCTTTTTGTATCCTCATTATTTTATATTATTTCTTCCACCTTACCCTATCTCCAATTATTATTCTTGTGTTTTTACACTCTCCAAATATGTCAGTCAAGTAGTATGGTGGACCTATTTTAGGTCTTCAAAGCTATTACAACCAATTAAGTATGCAATAGACATCTTAATGTCTACGTCGAAGAACAAATATTCAAAAAAATTACTATCTCCTCACATTCCCCCTCATTAGGGGTTGAACAAAAATCTAACAATAAGTATTAAATAGATCGATCAACCTAACTATATTACACAAGATGGGATGTAAAATTTCAACGACATGACATTTAAATGATAACATGGTTTTTATCCATGTTAATTGTCTAGAGCTCAAATTAGTATGCATTTACATTCCTTTTCTTCCTATTTTTCACCAAACAATGAAATTATATTGCATTTCACCTAAAGTGATAATAGTCCGAATGCTTTAGACGGATCCTTAAATAGGAATAATTTATACATAGATATCATTTGGTAGAAAAAAACTACTATACCCCTCTAAAAGAGAGAACACAATCCAAAAAATGGTGTACCACAAATGACGAATTCATAACAGGTATCAAATACCCTCACAACCAAACAATGTTCATTATATGCCTAAATAAAATAGAAAACCTTCAACATGCAATGTGATTTCAACATTGGCTAGTAGAATCAAAGAGATAAATTTTCCAAGCTTCACAACATACACAATTTATGGGGTAACGAAACTCTTACTATAATATACAAAATCATAACCATGCCCCTTCAACAAATTTCATCAACAACCTCCATCACAGGTATACTTGGGTGTTCCTTGTCCTATTGACCTCGTTATAATGTCCCACATGTTGGGAATAGTCCCTCATCATTCCTATACATATCCTATATAATTGATAGCCATAAGTGTGTTCTTGAATGTCGTTCCTTCAAGAAATTCAACATTTCCTAGTTTCACGCCGACTACCCCATATCCTAGTGTTGTTCCACCTTATGTTCATATGTATTGAAAGTCTCCTCAAATAGATATGTAGTCTTTCCCCTGGTCCTTATACACAACAATAAGGGGTTATTTATGCCCAAACCAAAGCTCATATCGCACCCTATTAAGCTCATGTTCCACCTCCTCTTCCCCCTTAGGGATCTTTAATGGTCGAATTTTATGCAAAGTGGGTAGTTATTCGTAATATCTTATAGAATTTACCATATGAGGTTTCCACGGTTCCATGAACTTTGTAAGATCCTCCAAAATTTAAGGGGGAACAATATCCCAAGGCCCATATCAAGGCATACGCTAATGCCATTAGAGAGATATTCCGTTCGAGATGTAGTTGTCACAAAAATATTCGAAACACTCTCGAAGGGAGATTTCCTAAATTGGTATTATTGAATACCAAAAAAATTTGCATACATTCTTTCAAGAATCTTATATTAGTGTGTGCATGTTTTATTTTTAAACTAATGCTAAATGTGAATAAAATACTAACACCTAAATAGTCTTAATTAGCAAGAATTAAACAACATACTAAGCACCATCATGATAAGAATTAAACAAGGGTTAGATGCTAACATTCATCAATACAAAACTTTGAATCTAACAATGTTAAACATCTAAAATCCTCTATTCTATAACAACAAATAAATGAAATGGACCTAGGTAGGCTCCATGGCTATAAAAAATGGTTGTCTTATTGGTGTTCCAAGAACCTAGGAATGAGGGCTTGTCAAAGTTGGGCTACAAGAGCCTTCTGAAACCTTCCATATGACATCTCAATAAAACAAAAGGCAAGCTCTTAGTCTATTTTGCTATATTCTTTACATTTTCTTTGTCAAGAAGTTTAGGTGTAGGTATAAAGGTAGAAGAAGGGCTCCTTATATAGCCCAATGGATAAAGGAAACACTTCACCCTTTGTATGTGGGATAAAGGTAAAACATGATTAGAAATGGATAAGGTTGATTTATTAAAGGTAACCTTACTTTAAAAGGGTTTAATTTATGCTTAGCAAGTCATGGGAGTTGGGGGTATTTTAATTAATCAAAGGTTATTAACTAATAGGTAGATGTAAGCTTAGAGAAGCTAATTAGAGGAATATTAGTATGATTTAGAATATTAGAAAGGGATTAAATAAATTAAATATTGATTTATTAGTTAAATGAAGTGAAATTCAAATTAATTAATAATAATTAATTAGTCTAGATAGAAGGGGTAAATAATTAATGGAAGGTCCTTAATTAGGTTGTTAGTTGGATAGGTGGTTTAATCAATTAGCGTATTGTAATTAATTAATGATAATAAGAGGGAATATGAGTGCTTTTGATGATATGTCATCGATTTCTAAGAAAGGGGATAATTAGTGCATATTAATTATTTAAATTGATTAGGCGTAATTATGGGTGTCTACATTTTCCCCTCTTTGGGGTGGCGTAAGTGACATCACTTTAAAGATAGTAGACGAAAGAAAATTTTGAAGGGATAGAAGAAAAATTATTAGGAGGGAGAGATTCCCCCTTGAGTATTGATGGGGTGATGAAAGAAGTCGATCGACGATCGCAAAAGATGAGAGATAGACAAAAGAATGGGAAGGGACAGGATGCCTTGGTGAGAGAGAATATTGGGGGTGAGAAGAACGTGATGTAGAAGAAATATGGAGGAGGGGAGAGAAGAGCTTAGCTTCTAGTTGCCATGTGTTGGAATCATTTTTATGTCATTATATTACCATAGGAGATATGTCGTCGGTCCTTATGAAAAAATATAAGCATAAGATAGGTAGAATGGCATGAAAATCCATACTACTGACAATTGCCCATTGCTAAAAATACAAACTCCATGCAACATACAAACTGAAATGCAATACGAGAAAGTGAAAGATGCGTAACTCCATGAAACATAGAAAATGCAATGTAATACGAGAAAGTAAACAAGATAAAATAACAGAGAAATATGATATAATATTTTTATTATCGAGCTTTAGTAATGACCTATGGAAATTAACAAAAAGGGTTGATGATGGTGCCCCAAGCAAGGATACATGCGAGGGGAATAATGAAGGACACTTGGGTCCGATGGAAAAGTAATGTGCACTATGAAATAGTACTAGGCAACTCGTTGTGCCCCAGAGTATAGACGAAGTAAGCAGCCTAGCTTTTGTTGATGGAGGTAGATCAAGATGATCCATAAGTCACACACATGAACAAGTGAGAACCAAAGAGTGATGTTTTGTAGGATTATTTTCCATTTTTAGAATTTTTCTTAAACATATTTGAATGTTTTGATTTTTCTAACATATTTGAATGTTTTTGTTATTTTTCTAACATATTTGAATGTTTTGATTTTTCTAACATATTTGAATGTTTTGATTGTTTTTGAAAGTTTTCTGAAACTATTTACAGGAAGATGAGGAAGTGTGGATGCCCCTAGCAATAGATGGGATGTATAAGGGCATAAGGCCATGTGCGTATGAGAGAGGTGAAGATGTAAAAATTCCCCAATGATTAGGTGGGAGTATTCAAAGGAAAACTCTTCATAGGTAGAAGTGGGACCCAAGGCCATTATGGATAGGTTCAACATTGCTAGTGAATGTAAACGAATGAAGTCTTTGGGAATAAGCAAGGATGCCCCCAACATAAGTTGGCCTAAAATCACATGATAGAAAGGAAGGAGAAGATTTTTTTGTAGAAGGAGACAAACGTGTCCGCAAATATGGAACAAAAGTAATATTATACACATGGATGTTCGAATGAAGTAGGAGAATGATGTGAATGATATGAATTTAGCTTAGAAGCCTTGCGATAAAGAAGTGATTAGAAAGGAACAAATCGTGAGATGAAATATGGACTAGAGTAAGAGTCTAAACAAGGTCGAAAAAAAGACACTTGGTAACATACTAATCTTGTTTACTCATAGAGATCAGGTGTTTTCACATGGAATTTATTACCTCTTTAAGGGAAGATTTAAAAGACAACAAGTGAAGACACACTAGCCAATGTGTAGGAATGATTGATTTTGAAAGGTGATTTTGGGAATGGATGGTGGAAAGATAGCCATACATTACTCAGCTGCTAGCTAGGCATCCATAGCCCTGACGGAGATGTATTTGATTCTAATCAAAACATTGCTCACCTACGACCCGGACATCTATAGCCCGATAGAGATTATTGGAAATACCCTAAGAGAGAGTTATATATCAATTTGCTTTTGCTTTTTATCTTTTAGCTTTTGATTGATTTTGATTCTAATTCTTTGTGAAAACTTATTTCATATCTCTTGTTTAACAAGGGGTTTAAGAACCACTAATGGCTTGATGGAGCGAGGTGGAAGTGATTGTGATGACGACATTGGCTAGTATCAACAAATATGTCAAAAATTTCTTCACAACAAGTTTATTAGATGTTTCAATGTCATAGGATCTCCATGAGGTTAGTCGTTCTTTAATTTACCAAGGTGATAAAATACTAGGGTCAAACAGATACCATAGAGATACATGTCACAAAATTTGTGTGAATAAGCTAACAAAAATATCTTGAAATGATGAAAATGGTAGGAAGACTTGCATAATAACAAGGGAAGAAAGAAACATCCATGTGTACCCATTACACGATTGCAATGTTTGAGAAAATGTACCTTTGATTTTTGTTGTGTTTTCTCAATGTTTTTGAATTTATTTATTTTATATTTTTGATAGTTTTTAGAAATGTGGGACCAACAAAGTTAGTCTATGTGGTAAGATCCAACAACAATGTTTGTGACTTCCTTGATAAGGAGACTAGGTGAGTTTGTTTATCGAGAGTGATATTATCCCCGATCTCGATGATCGAGGTGAGTTCACACTCAATAAATGACTATGATTTGTTTTGAAACATGGATTTTGTATGTAAGACATTTAATTCCCCATCCGAGGTTTATGCACTTTGCACCATACTTTATGGTTACGTTGATGTGAATTCTTGAATCGTGTTTGATTTATAACTTTGAGATTGTTGAAGTTGTTAGGGGATTTTGAGCTCTTGGAAGTTTTTACCTGAGCTTGATAATGAACTTGTTTGGGTTTCTTTTAAGCTGACTTATGACTTTTCTAAACTTGAGAAGTAGAAGAAAGTGAACATTTACGATTGATGATAGGAACGAGAGAAATGATGGTGGGATTTCCTAGGTCATTGGTAGAAGGATGATGTTATTGATGAAAAGGATACAGTCCAAGGATTGAATAAGATGGATTGCTAAGAGGTGAGCCATACATAGAAGATAAAGGGCTGCTAGGATGTGGCCCAAGAATAGAAGAAGAAGGGCTACTAGGACGTGACACATAGATAGAAGATGAAGGGCTACTAGGATATGGCCCAAGAATAGAAGAAGAAGGGCTACGAGGACGTGACCCATAGATGTAAGATGATGGGCTACTAGTATGTGGTCCAAGAATAGAAGATGATGGACTACTCGGGGTGATCCATACCTATAAGACAAGGGGCTAGTTGGCCATGCCCCAAGAATAGAAGATAGTGGACTACTTGAAAATTTCCCACAAATAGCAAAGGGAGGGCTACTAGAAGGTGATCTCGCACCTAGATGAAGATGAAGGGATACTTGGAATTGATCTCATAAGAGATTGTGATTGAGGAATTATGATAGAAAAAGAGTTATTGGGTGATGAGAAGATAGGTGATGGATCAATGCAAGACCAAGGATTTTCATCACATAATGAAGAATGTGAAGATGGAAGAATAAGAGGAGGATAAAGTTACATGGTTTGAGGCTCTTCTTCCATTTCTTGATAAAAGGAATCAACCTTTTCCTCACAATACGTAGATGCATCAAAGTCTAAAGAGAACCCTTCTCGTAATATGCTAAAGGAATATCTTCATATGCCTCTATAAATGCCCTAATTATTTCTTCATTCGAAAGAGATCAATCAAGATATGAGTTGTAGATCAACCACCAAGGTTTGATTGGAAGAAACAGATGCAATTGGTGTGGAAGAATTAGAAGATGTTTGATGATGATTGATAGAGGAAGATGATGTGAGAGACAAAGAAGATGTGTAGCTAGATATCTAACGAGTAGAAGAAGGTGGTGTGGACCTACCTATACGATGGTATATCATCTGTAAACTATTAGGATTAAGTCCAAAGTCTATAGATTATGACACATGGGTTGATTCAGATGTTTGACTCAAAGGACTTTGAGTCTCACGAATCTTCATAGAAGGAAGACTTATTGGGGGTGATTGTTGAAGAAGTTTCTGCAAGAAGGGGAGGACCATGATTTAAGAATCATATCGATGATAGTAATAAGGGTCCTGTAAAGAAAGAGAGGACCGTGATTTAGGAATTTTATTAGATGTTTGATTGGACGGATTTTGAGTCACATGTATCTTACAAAGGAAGAAGACGTCTGCCGAGGGAAGCGATAAAAGGGGTCCTGCAAAGAAATGGAGGAATGTGACGTAGGAGTCATATTAGATGACTTAGGAGTCAAATTAGATGAATTTGAATAGTAGTTTAGATCTTAATCATCAAAAGATTCGGAGGAAATATTTGGATTTGAATCCTCAGAAGAAGAGGAAATGTTTGGATTGGAATCCTCAGAAGAAGAAGAAATGTTTGGATTAGAATTAGAAGAAGAGTGGGGGGAACCTGAATAATAAATTGGATTAGGAGCATCCAAATCATACCACCAAATTAGATGAAGGTGGGGAACAAGTTACACGTATGGGCTCTCTAGCATGAAGAACCAAATGAGGTTTAGTTGTGATGGGAATATTTTGATTTGAATTGCTAAACCTAGGTTCCATATTTTTGTATGGGGAATCACGTGATAATCAGTCATTTTTGGCATTTTTAAAGCACAAATGTCTAGATCTAGATAGTGTGATGGAACTCGTCAAAGGGAAGGAAGTTACCTGTCGACTTGGGTAGCATAAGGATAACCGAGTTAGACATTGTGTAAGTATGGAGATGCGTTCGTGATTTTCTGAAGAAGGTCTAAGGAAAATAGACATCATGATGATGTAATATCGATGAGATAAAAAGGGATTGTCCTAGAAAATAAGTTTTCTAAATGAATAATCACAAGGAACAATCTTGGAAGTGTAAAACACAAAGCCAATCAACAAGGAAATAAACCCTATGCAAATACGTGTGCAAAGTGATAGTTCGATGCAAAGGTGATCAACACAATGTCAATATTTACTTCAAGCTCGAAATGAACAAGGTGTAAATATTAACAAAGGGTAGATGTGACTCCCAATCAAAGGATACCACGACAAGTTCAACAACCAACAAGACCTAAATGTTAAAGGGTGGGGTTTACAAATGTAAGCCACGTAACCACACCAATTGGACATGTCTATCAAGCTTCACGGAGAAGTGAGATATTAGTGTCAAAGTGGTATCGAAATGTCTCAAACAAAGTAAATGACACCTTTTAATACTTGGGACAATGTTTGAAATCAAAATTAGTCAAAGTATACTAATGATGTGTTAAAATGTGCACAGTGTAATGACACAATGTGGATATTTAGATCAAGTTTACGAAAAACACGACATAAGCATCTTAATTTTGTCAAGATAATGTGAACAAGGTAACACGTGAAAAGGGAGATCAAATGATGAAGTAATCCAAACTATGATGATGATATTAATGTGGGTATCAAGATCACAAAGGCTACTAATGATGTAAATATTCCTTCGCACACTTTAGATGTTTAACTCACCCAACCGTAAACATGGATGGGCATAAACAAACAAAAAGTGGTAGAAACAATCGATTGGTAACACAGAGGTAGTCACCCTCATTTTGATCAAAAAGTGTCAAAAGAATGTGAATGAAGTAGATCAAAATGCATATAAAAATGTTGGCTTCACTTCGGTAGAATTTCACCTCTCCTTAAGTCAAGTGAAAAACTAAGTGAAACTAACACGTCACACGTTTCAGTAATGAAAAGATGGTTCACAACTCAACACCTGTTTTAGAATGGTCATAGTGGGCTCTTGGAAAAAGTATATATTCCTAGGTGGTTCTCTGCCCTAGGTGTTACAAAAATTATCCACGAGCAGGACGATTTACCCAAATAGTCCCGAATATCTTGGGAGTATCTCAACTTTGCCCCATTCAAGCACGGTGAGTAGTAAATGCATCCATCGTGTACTTAAAAGGATTACATAGGGACAACTTGTAACTCTATCTCACAACGAAATCACTAGTCGATAGGTAGTGTGGAGCACTTCCCGTTTCATCCACAAGGTTCCCTCTTACGTGGACTACTTTGGGGTTCCTAGAACCATGCCATTGTTGTATTAAGGCATTATACCAAAGGGGTTATGTTCCATTGAGCGAAGAGGGACGTACCCTTTTCCGAAACTTGCAATACAATGTTTTGAATATGTTTTTTTTTATCTTGTTTAATTATGTGTGGTTTTCTCAAACACCATTTGGCAACCTATATAACAATTATATTAGTAGTTTTTAAATTTATTTTTATTCCTCCATTCTTTGACAATCGATGGCATTTTGGTCCTATATGACGATTTTTAGTAGCTTGCCATAAAAATAGAAGGCATCATTTCTAATTTACTGATCGTCCAAGGACGTAAGAGAAGAGCATAGATGATGTCTTAAAAGTCCTAAAAGATATCAAAATGGAAAAACACTTTTAATTCAACTATTCAAAGATCACCCCAAGGGACGTGAGGGAAGAGCATACATGATATTATTCCTACAAATAAACAACACAAAATATTACCTAATCAGATATAAACATGTAAAAACAAACTTGTAAAGCCAAATAGATGATTAGATAAACCTGCAAGAATGTTAGCACATCAACACCTTAATTTCAAAAATACAAAAGGACACATGTGCCCCTTTTTTAGTGCCTGCGTGTAGGTTAGGGCGTATACGCCTGCTCGTGTTGTTTCAGATTATAGTGCACCTACGCCACCCAAGAGGTGTGTGCACCATGAAAACAAAATATGCACCACGAAAATAGCGTATGTGTCACTCTATGGATTTTTTTGACTTACCATGCACTGCGCCACCGGAGAGGCGTGTGCGCCACAAAAACAGTGTGTGCGTCACTCCCGAGAAAAATAGACAGAAAACAGACATAACAACTACATCACCAGAAAAACATGTGCACCACCAGAAAAGTGTCTCGTACTATGAGAAAAACGTGTGTACCAATGCTTGTTGAAACAACTACTGATTTTGATAGAATGTTTGTATCATAAAAAAATGTGTCTCGCACCACTAAAAAAGCATGCGCGCGCTCTGGTTAGGACGTGTACGCCAATCGACAAGTTTCGGATCGGCAGTTGAAGGTACAATACGAAATGACTTCTACGCTTGGGTTAGTGCATCTACGTGTTTGTTAGGGTGTGTGCTCTAGGGTCAGAAAATAGAGCAACATGTTTTATCAATGTGCCCGTGCCACCAGAGAGGCGTGTGCGCCACAAAACCATGCTTGTGCCCCTAAAAAGTACTGCGCTTGGACGCAACCAAAATACAATAACAAACACAAGAAAACTCACAATATCTCAAATTTTGAGACGTTAGCTTAAGAATTGCAATAACCCATTAAAATTATGCCTACGAACATGAGGTTACATATATCAAATGAGCAAAAATTCCAAGAAAATGGACATTAATTACTACATGTGTATATTTAAAATTAGCCAAAACAATGAAACTTAAACTAAAATGCCATGGGACTAAATTTCCCACTTTGGGCATGCCAAATGTGTGCATGTGTTGTTTTTAAACTAATGTTAAATGTGAATAAAAGACTAACACCTAAATAGTCTTAATTAGCAAGAACTAAACAACATACTAAGCACCATCATGATAAGAATTAAACAAGGGCTAGATTCTAACATTCATCAATAAAACTTTGAAGCTAATAATGTTAAACATCTAAAATCCTCTATTCTCTAACAACAAATAAATGAAATGGACCTAGGTAGGCTCCATGGCTATCAAAAATGGTTGTCTTATTGGTGTTCCAAGAACCTAGGAATGAGGGCTTGTCAAAGTTGGGCTACAAGACCCTTTTGACACCTCCCATATGACCTAAGCACTTAGGAAAGAGGCTTAACTCTTCAAGATGATGAACTCTCAAGAAAAAAAAGGCAAGCTCTTAGTCTATTTTGCTATATGCTTTGCATTTGCTTTCTCAAGAAGTTTAGGTGTAGGTATAAAGGTAGAAGGAGGGCTCCTTATATAGCCCAATGGATAAAGGTAAAACATGATTACGAATGGATAAGGTTGCTTTATTAAAGGTAACCTTACTTTAGAAGGGTTTAATTTATGCTTAGCAAGTCATGGGAGTTGGGGGTATTTTAATTATTCGAAGGTTATTAAGTAATAGGTAGATGTAAGCTTAGAGAAGCCAATTAGAGGAATATTAGTACGATTTAGACTATTAGAAGGGGATTAAATCAATTCAATATATATTTAGTAGTTAAATGAAGTGAAAGGATAATTAATTAATAATAATTAATTACTCTAGATAGAAGGGGTAAATAATTAACAGAAGGTCCTTAATTAGGTTGTTAGTTGGATAGGTGGCTTAATCAATTAGCGTATTGTAATTAATTAACGACAACAAGAGGGAATATGAGCACTTTTGACGATATGTCATCAATTTGCGAGAAAGTGGATAATTAGCGTAATTTAAGTATTTAAATTGCTTGGGTGTAATTATGGGTTTCTATAATTAGAAGATTCCTACAAATCAAGCAAGAGCACAACGAGCTACTTTCCCACTTTATTCGAGAGGTGGCAAAAAGTCCTTTATTGTTCCACAAGCACACCAAACTTGGATAAAACATAACTTTATGACTTATTCCTACATTCACTTAATCCGAGAGACTAAAGAGGAGGTCAAGATCTTTCCTCTTACGAGTTATGAGGAATTTTTAGAGGGAACACTTCACATTGACCTATCTGAAATTGATAATGGATGTAAGACATATGACCCCAACAAGAGGTTGGTCGCCTACACCTAAAACAAATAAAAATTTAATAATGGTTCAAAAACAAAAAACTACCCGAAGTCCTTACTCACAACTATGCTATCACAATAGTTTGCCCGATTGACCAACCTAGGAAGTCAAATGTTAAGAACACTAAAAATGGAAATGTAAATAATCAAACGCAAAAGAATATTACATCCATAATTAAATAATTTTGTCTTGTTTTCCATACCTCTAAGTAGGTTTAGGACAAAATCCCAAATCAAGGCCAAATATATCTACACTATAACTACAAAACTTAGTATGAAAATAACAATCAAATTTATGGAACACAAAAAAAAAAGCCATAGACCTAGAGATTATGACCCTAGTATTGTGGAAGCCATAGAGTGATTGTTCATGATGCTCAAACTTGTAAATATTGCAACAAGTTTATAAATCACCTCCTTGAATATCAAAGGCAAGTCATTATTGACGTGTTCTTAGCTAACCCTATAGGAAATTCTTAAGGTACCCATATGGGACCTATTTCTCCACAAAATACTATCCTTGGGATTTAAAGAGATCCTTTCTCAACATGTCCAAAGAACAATAAAAATAATCATAAACGTGTTAAGAAAGGTATTCTTATATGTACCCATAATCAATAAGCCTCTACGTCTCCGATCCACGAGTTTCTCGTAATTTGGATTAAAGGGATCAAACTAAAATTATAGGCTTAGTTAAGTTATAAATAGAACCAAAATTTTGTACACCT
This sequence comes from Taxus wallichiana var. yunnanensis, assembly GCA_018340775.1. NCBI lineage: Eukaryota > Viridiplantae > Streptophyta > Pinopsida > Cupressales > Taxaceae > Taxus > Taxus wallichiana. The sequence goes on along the minus strand of CM031239.1, from coordinate 242,866,267 downwards.
ACTTATAATTATGATTACATGTTTCAACATCTCCTTGTGTATCCCTTAGTGTAAGATGATTTCCTATAGCTCTCAAGCGAATACGTGCTTTACAATTTGATCATAGATCTCACCAAGACCTTTTATCACATCTCCTTCTTGGATTTTTTTAAGAGTTCCCCAATTCACTCAACATATTTGTTAGAATATTTATTTATTGTTTATTTATTACATTCCACACCTCCTCTCGAGGCCCAAATTAACCACATAGACTTCGACGTCTCTCCTCTAGGCCAACATGAGAGGGATACTAGATTTTTGTTTGATATTAATAAGATGCTTATGGATGTTGAGTTAGCACAAAGAGGTGATCTTACATTGTATTTACAAGTATGGATCTATAAGAACTATGTCAAGAGATATGATTGATGATAGAGCTTCAGTTTATATTATTCCTTTTTCCTTCTTATAGAAGATAAGGTATGGAGAAACAAATTTTTCTTCCACTAGAAACATGCTAGGAGATTATGGTAGCCTAAAAACATAATCCATTGGTACCATAGTTCTCCCTGAATCTGTTGGAACTAAGACCATTATAACTAAGTTTTATATTATAGAAAAGGAAACCAACTATAATATCATCCTTGAGTACAACTTGTATTCAGAGAATGAAGGCTTTATCGTCGACATTGTTTCAAGGAGTGAGATTCCTTCATCTAGGGAATCCATTTTTAGCTCAAGGTGATCTAAAACCTATTGTTATTCACATACCAAATCGTAAGAAGAAACATGGGATCCGTTCGAGTTTTAAATCCTAGATAACTAATTGAACAAACATATTCCTTCAAAAGGACCGTATCCCAATTCGAAGCTAGTTATGATGACTGAATTAGAGTAATCTAGAGTGATCGAAGGGGTAGATGTTAATGAAAATAAGACTATTGCATTAGAGAATCTTTAATCCAAAAAAATATCAAAGATATTATAGATTTTGGAAAATGATTTACCAATCCATCTTCCTTTTGATTCCTTAGGCATTAGGAATGCTTTTGGACTAGCCTCTCTTCAAGATGATAGCCTTGGAGAGATATGTATGTTTGAGTTTTCTGAATTCTAGGAAGAAGATACAAAAATAATGAAACTTCTATTTTTCTCATAATAATTTGTCCCTTCACTACGATGGATTAAAATGATGATATTGTTTATGGGCATGGGTGATTCTCACTTCTCCATAAGGAAGAGTCGTGGACTTTACCTTCACATTAAATTATGAGTGTACTAAAAACGGTGTAGAGTACGAATCTCTACTTATTTTTCTCATTAAGTCTAAGAGAATGGGAGTGCATAATGTTAGAGTCTTAGGCTACTTGTAACTCATCGCAAACCAGGTTTTCAATTTTTATGAAGCTACGGAGAACTACCTCGAAATTTACAACTGTGAAGTTTATGAGCTGCGAAAATAGTGGGATTTAATGTCTATAGTAGAAATCCAAAGATAGAAAAATCAGCTCGCTGAATATATGACAAGTTATTCTTCTTGTTTCTTTCCTCAATGAAACGTAGTTTATGGTCTCAATCTGAGTTGAGCCTTTGATTCGTAAGATTCCTAAAAATCCATTTTAGCATATGTAGAGACCTAAAATGAACCTGTCACTATAGATGTCATTTAAAATCATGAAGAAATATAATAATTCTTACACGATTACGTGTATCTTCATCCTACACATCACAACAAAGGTTTTTCTCTCGCTCCCCACCTTTATTTGTATTTTGTAGATAGAACGATGGATCCTTCTTCCAAATATTTTGGAGGTTATAAAGTTGAAGAACCTCAAGATATTACTCCATCTTCTCCTGAGTTGTAAGAGGGGAATACCTATTTGATAGAGGGGACTATTAATAATAACTTTGGGATAGAAGAGGAGCCCATAATTCTGAAGCTTGGTTCATCAAATTGTCACCTGAGAAAAAGAAGCGCATATAAATTTGCTGAAAGAACATTCTAAAGTGTTTGTTTTTAGTTATAAGGATATTACAAGTGTGGCCCCTGATGTGGTAGTTCATAACATAGTAACCAAAACTGAAACAAAGCCTGCGAAGTAGAAATTGAGACCTATGAAGCCCAAAGTGGCTCTAATGGTTAAAGAGGAAGTGATGAAGATTCTTCAGGTAGGGTTCATAAAGCCAGTGGACTATTCTATGTGGCTATCTAACATCGTCCCAATTCATGGAAAAAATGGAACAATCAGAATATGCATTGATTTTAAGGACATGAACAAATCTTGTCCTGAGGACAACTTCCCACTGCCATGCATTAATATCATTGTTGATGCAATAACTAGTTATGAGTTTTTATCACTTATGGATGGGTTATTTGGATACAACCAAATCAATATTTCTAAGGAGGATCGAATGAATAATACCTACAATTCCTAGGGGTTTTTTTTATGTCGTTATGTCATTTGTTTTGAAAACAAATTGTTTTATTTATCAATGTGTGATGACCTTAAAATTCCATGATATTATTAACAAGATCATGGAGACATACGTTGATGATATATTAGCGAAAAATAAGAAGAGAGGTGACCATCGTGAATTTCTTTGGATCATTATTTCACCCTTGATTGAGTATGGTGTGACTTTAAATCCATAGAAATGTGTGTTTAGAGTCACTGGAGGTAATTTATTAGGATACATAATCTCCCTAGAAGAATTGATTAGATCCTGCAAAGATACGGGTGATTGTTGAAACAACGCCACTGTCAAAAGAGTTTGATATCATGTCTTTTTCGGTAAACTTGGTGCAATTCGCAAGTTTTTCTTTGATTTGACATACGTTGTCCATCCTATCAATGGGTTTATAAAGATATATTGTTCTAAGGTATGGACCTATTAATGTCACAACATGTTTGAGTTAGTCAAGCACTTTCTCCTTTTTGCACAAACACTCATGTCACCAAAGTCCAATCGTCTTTATATTTTATGCTATTGATGTACGCATGTTTCTATAACATGTATTCCAGTGTAAGAGGAAGATGATGGTCATAAATTCGCCATTTATTTCATTACTCGTACACTCCTGGATTATGAAACATGTTACACCTAGGAAGAGAATGAGTTTTTTTCCATTGTGTTCATAAATAAGAGGTTGACGCATTACATGCTCACGGAAGATAGTTGATATAGAATTCCCCGATGAGTGTTTATTACAGAGGGAGACATTAAATTTGATATAATAAACCACTAACTACTTGTCTCAAATAGAGACAAAATTTGACTAAATTGTCTCAAATAGAGACAATAAAAAAGTTGCATATCGTCTCTATTATTGTCTCAAAGCGGGTGTCTCTAATATTGTCTCTAATTATTGTCTCTCAAGAGACAATAATGATTGATACATATTTTGTCTCTTGAGAGACAATATCATTTTCGTCTCTCTAGAGACAATATCATTATTGTCTCCTTAGAGACAATACCGAATACTAACATTTTGTCTCTCTGGAGACAATACTAATTTCAATTTTTATTGTCTCTCTAGAGACGATATGAATTTAAAGAATGAAAAATATGAATTTTAAAACTACATAATAACCAAATATCAACGAAGTTACATATCATCTATGATATCGAAGTGGTCTGGTAATTAATATTATAAATTAACAACAATTTGATTTAAATATTGTGCCCAATAATGGGTCCACAAATATTTTATTAATATCAAATAAGATAAGATACAAAAGGGTGTCTGAATTCCGTTAACCCTTGAAATACAATGAAAAAATACAAAAGGGTGTCTGAATTCCGTTAACCCTTGATATACAATATTAGCACCTTCTCTCCACCAAACTTCAAGTGATCCATATGATTCCCTAGTGCTACTTTGAAGTTATTTTTCTTAACTTCGATTTTGAGCAACTTCCTTTTTGAGCAATTGTCTCTCCATCGACAGCAATCAAATCCCATGAATTGTTACCTGTAAACAATCAAATCCCCATAAATATCACATGAATGAAGAGGTGCCAAGATGAAGGCAAAAAAAGTGAACAAACATATAAGAATGTATGAATAATGCATATCATAAGCACAGCCCTGGTACGATGTTGTTATTAAGACTTCGGCACCAGCTTCAAGATATTCTTCATGAACCTAATTAATGATACAATAGTAATGCATATAGGAAATCACAGGAATAAGACACAAAGTATATTATCTGTTTAACAGTACAAGAACATTGTTAAGCTTAATGTGAAGTCATATTTACAAAGTAATGGTAAGTCATACCTATTAAATCATCTATCTGGATCTCTTCTCGATGTAGCTGGGGGCATATGTACAGATGGGGTATGGATGACAATTCGATTGGATGCAAAATGCCTTTATGTACTTATGGACTTTGAAGGACTGGGGAGCTTTGAGAGGACAGAGCAAGAGGACATGCTTCTCTCTGTCCTTAATGCAGCTATCAGTAATCTAACGAACTTCAATAAAAAGGTAGGCCGGAAGTCATTATGTATCTTCTCTTCATTTTCTGCTTTGATTTGCATGTTTTACTTGGCTTTGTTACCTTTTAAACTAGTGTAGATACTTGAGATTAACTGGAAATCTGATATGTTACATCTCAGGACTTTCATCTTGACAAGGAGACAGAAAACGTGTATCAATCTAATAACAGTGGGTATTTTACTGAAATTCTGCAATAATATCTGCAGATGGGAAATTTCATCCATTATATGGCAACGTTTGTAGCTGGATTTGTGGTGGGATTCACTACAGTGTGGCAGCTTGCTTTGCTGACGGTTGCGGTGGTGCCACTTATTGCTGTGGTTGGAGCCGTTCACACCATAATATTTACAAAGCTTTCATCCAAGAGCCAGGACGCTTATGCAGAGGCCGGCAACATTGCAGAGCAGGTATATATAAGTCTTCTATTTTAATGCCTGGATTCATGAATTGAACTGGGTTTAGATTTTTATTTCGTTTCTGAGACAATTGGAATGGCATTTCGCAGGCATTGGCTCAAATTCGCACGGTTTTCTCGTTCGTTGGCGAGGAGAAAACTATGCAAGCTTATTCTGCGGCGTTGAAGGTCGCTCAGAAGATCGGTTACAGAAGCGGAGTGGTGAAGGGAATCGGAATGGGATCGACTTATTGCATCATATTTTGCTGTTATGCGTTGCTGCTATGGTATGGAGGATTGCTCGTGAGGCATCATGATACTAAGGGAGGATCGGCAATAGCTACAACATTTTCTGTCGTCATTGGTGGATTGTATGTGGCATGGTTACCTTTTATCTCTAAATTTTTAGGCCGTGTTTGAAAGGGTAGTAATTTTCTGTGTGTGAATTGCAGGGCACTGGGGCAATCGGCTCCCAGTCTGACGGCATTTGCCAAGGCAAAATCTGCTACAGTGAATATCTTCCAAACCATAGAGCACAGGCCTAAAATTGACAGAAATTATTCTACTGGAGCTACACCGTCCACAGTCACTGGTCAAGTGGAGCTACGAAACGTGAGTTTTTCGTACCCATCCAGACCCGAAATGTCCATTCTCAGTGGGTTTTCGCTCAACATTCCGGCGGGGAAAACTGTAGCCATGGTTGGTAGGAGTGGCTCCGGAAAAAGCACTGTAGAAAACGTGAATCAGGGAAGGCTATAAGTATAAGATGAGTTTCCTGTAAAGCTGTTACAAATTCGTAAAAGATCCCATGAAAACTTTCTAACAAAGATGTATGGAGGAATGGTTGAACTTGCTGCAATGCCTTCTTTCACCCGAAAAGAATATTATCAAGAAAGTCTGTCTGAAATGGCTTTAACCGTGGAAGAAGATTTAGACCATACCTATCAGAATGGACGTTCCTTCTTGAGAGATTTGAAGCTTGTTACTGCCCAGATAGCAACCAAGGACTGGACCCCTGTTGATTTGAAGCGTGTTGCCATGAAAGTGAATATCCTTCATAAAAATTTGGAGTCTGCTGTGAGGGAAGGACAACTCTCTATGTCAGGAGCCAGCAGGGTGCTTGTGAATTTTGACACTCAAGAAGAAATACATGATGTTCCAATAGAGCTTGGAGATCTCTTGATTGAAGTGCAGGATAGTGGGCTGGAGCTTGCACCTACAGAAGAATCCATTTCAAATGATAAAGTCTTGTCCGATCTAAGATCAAGGCTAGGCACAATTTTCAAAAGAAAAGGTGTAAATGGTGACCAATGGCACTCTGTACTATTCAACGTAACATACTAATCATAAAATTATAGCTTGGCCTCGATTTTATCAGATTTAAATTTAAAAAAAAAACTCAAATCGACAATATTTGTCTACGAACATAATTGTAGACTTTCCAATATTTCATACCTCTAGTCTGCCAATGCAAATCGAGAGTCTAGCAAGGCAATTCAAGACTCTTCCAAAGCCTTCTGAAATATATATGTATGTCAATTTCTGCAAATTTTCAATGCCTCTTATATCTTGCCCATTTGGACATCCATCAATTGTAATCCTCTCCAGATCATGTAGAGGAGCAAGAGATGGCAATTCTTTTATAGCCCAACAGTTACCTATGCTGAGATTCACCAGGTTTCTCGAATCAGCAATCCCTAATAAATCTGTCAAAACACTACAACTGTCCACCTCAAGAGAAGAGAGTGTTGTTATCCTTGATAAATTCACTTCTATCAGATCTGCCAGGAAGTGGAGGCGGAGGGACTTGAGACTGGGACAATGCTGCCCGCTGATACAGATCTTTTTTACGTCTTTTACAAACTGAATATCTATGATTTCAAGCCTATACATGCGGGTGCTCATGAAAGCCTCAAAACCATCTGCATTGTTGCTCAAATCCAGTTCACCACTTAATCTGAAATGCCTGAAAATCAAACTGCTTAGATTTATAAGTAATTTCAGGACTTGGGATAGAGTACTCCCTTCAATTAGCATTCCGTCAGATCCCCCATTTCCTGTTAGAACTAGATTTTGCAGATGCCTAAATACACTACATGAGTTCCGAAACTCTCCAAATGATACCGTATCAATCAGTTGCAGCTCTTTCAACTGGACAGGACCCTGACATTTTTAGACATACTTTTTTATAAGGATGGTCTTGTCAAAATATATAATTTATTGCCAAATTTTAAGTTTGACCCAAACTCCCATAAAAACAAAAGGCTTTACCTGTACATCTGTGTGCCACAATCTCGTTGTGTTTCCATTGATTATTTCTAGAGCTTGCAAATTTTGGAGAGGAATCCATGAAGGAATTGCTGTGTTGCTTACGTCCTCCAGAGGAATAAATGACTCGCTTGCTCTCTGTTTTTGCTCCCTCAGTTCAATCGACATCCACAGCAAAAGTGTTGATGTTCCTGCTTGCCGGAGATCTGAATTTCGATTTCCTATAAAATATGTAATTTGAGCGCCATTGGAATCATCAAAAAAGGAATAGAGACACCTAACAGATTCTGTGGTTCTCGTGAGTCTATTTCTGAGGTCGACAGATTCCTGCATTTCAAACAGAGCGTAATTTGCTTTTTTCCTAAATTTAGGTAAAGGATAAATTCTTGAATATCACCAAAAGTAGGTTTTATTTAAGAGAGAAGCCCCATACCAGTGAATGGTGAGGACGCCAGAGGCGACGAGGATGTTTGATTCCATCTGCCATTTCATCTGCCATTTCTCTTCCGAAATCGCGGATGTGTTCATGCATTCTAAAATACAGCTCCTCTATGTTGTGATCTAAAATAAAAACTGGTTCCATTTCAACAAGGCACTTATCCACCAGGGTCTGAAGTCCCTCCTCACCGTTCCATCCAGAAGCTTCCCATATTCTCACTGCCATACACTTGAACTTGCCCATACCAACCAAAAAGCATGCAATGTCCATGAAAATTTGTTTTTGGTCATTATCCAGGGCATCAAAGCTTATTTTAATCCTTTGTTTTATTTCCATCGGCAGAGTTTTTCAGACTTTCTCGAGTGATAACTCCCAATAACCCTTCTGCTGATCACTACGATATAGACTCCCACCAATCACTTGAAGAGACAGAGGTAAACCTCCACATTCGGAAACAAAGCTCTCAACCAAATCTTCATATCCCCTCTCTGGACAGGGTTGGTGGAAGGCATGCCAACAGAATAGACATCTGCTATAATCTAAACTCATTTCCTTCATCCTATAACGAAGACTTATGCCTGCCTGTATTAGCAACCTCTCATCATGGGTTGTAACAAGTACTAGACTTTTAGAATTCAGGTTTTTTTTTACACTAGAGCATCAAATTGATTGATGTGATCGATATCATCTAGGACAATAAATACGCTCAATTTGCTCCTTTCCAGACAAGACTTAAGATAGCCAGTTCCTTCATTTATATTCTAAAATTTATGATGATCTTCATGGAAAAGATATTTGAGAACCTTACTTTGCAAAGAAGTCAATTTACCTTCTCTCACATTAGATAGGAAACATGCCCCTTGGTACCATGAACGCTTGCGGTTGAACAACTCTGAAGCAAAAGTTGTCTTCCCCGAACCTCTCCATGTGTTTCAGAGTTTCTTAGGGGCTTTGATAGAGAGACGGTGTGATCGTGTTCAAAAGTGGCTCAGCTAATAAGACAAGAGAATTTTAATGATGTACGAAGTTGTAATTAGAGGAGGTTGAGAATCCCAAAGCAGAGCTCAACAGGTCTCTCTCAATCGTATGTACAAAAGTGCTTTGTCTTTTTCATTGCGATGCATTCTGGAGCATAAAGGCCATTTGATCATCACTCCTGCATGGGAAATCATGCATGTATAAAGAACTGCACATATTGTTCTCTTGAAATAGGCCTAGCTGAAGTGGAGGAATGTCGTAATGTGGTGGGTCATGAAGGAGATCATGATTACAAAAGGAGAAACCATACCTGCGGCAAGATTTGAAATGGAACTTGTACAGTGGTTAGAAATTCTATATCACAATGTTTGACATGCTAAAAAGGCTTCAAATCGACCCTTACACTGCTTTATGCTTTCAACATCCTCTGAATTTTGGAGCATAAAAGAAACTGTCTCAGATGTCCATGTATACATAATTGGTGTTTACAAAACATTAAATCAATTCACAGACCTCTAGTTAAGGAAGAAAACAATGTTACTTTCATTTTTGGTGTTGAAGCAGCTAAGTTAGGGATTATCCTCAGAAATAGAAAGAAGACTGGAATTAGAATGATATCCGAAAAGTAGAAATTGTAGAGTAGTTAGCAATTCTATATCACAATGTTTGACATGCTATAAAGGCTTCAAATTGACACTACCATTCCCAAGTGATTCCAATAGTTATGTAAACCAAGAGATACGACATACAAGTTTCCATGTTGTCTTAGAGTAGCATATGGATTTAACAAGATGGACACTAAGATGGGTGCAATGCAAAAATGTATTGTATATTTTATGTACTATGGTGTGCAATTATGTGCTATACATTAACATAGGCTCCGTATTCAATCAGTAACATATGATTTCTATTCAGTCATTACCCATTTGCAACAAATTTTCTATCTTATGGGTTTGCATATTCTTGTTTCAATACCCTGAACATATTATGTTTATATAAACAACGACACTGCAACAAAAACAAGTATCACTGTCCCAACTGTTATACCTACATCCTCAAGATGATTTTGATAATAGAATGATACATATTAATTCTAAAAACAAATATTAGACATTCTTATAGTTAGGTAGATGAAAATTTAAGGCAACAGAATGCCATAAAACATATATTAGACATAAATAAGTCTGATTAATTTGTTTGAAAGAGATAGAAGGCCTACCAGGCAAGTTTCCTTCATATCAATTGTCAACTGAATGGCTGACAAACTGCCATTGGGAGAAATTGTTCCCATAATAGCCCGAGAATCACCAACGTGTGCAATCACAAGGTCCTTACCCTGATAGAACACAATGTCAAAGATAAGCTGCTGAAAGAGAGGTGTAGGTGGTGAAAAAAATGTCAATCATCAATAAAACTAATTTATTCCTAACTCTGCTGAATTTCCATCATTGAAAAACTCTGCAAGCCAAAAATAACTACAATAATATAGAGAGCATTATAGTGGAATGGACTCCTGAAGTTATGTGGGATATGCCACTTTGTTTGTAGACAACACTAATGAAACACTTACAAAGTATCAAATACAATCGTTCCAAAAATTCTGAGTCGTGATTTATTGGTAACTTCTACTAAATACAATCGTTTACGATAGCTGGGAAAAAAGTAGAGGTATTTCATGATGGCATTAAATGTTGTTGCATCAAGTAGGAATGGCCAAATCCTTAACATTCTCTTACAGCGTCCCAAAGGAAACAAAATAACCACCAAATTACAACAAATACAATATATATGTAATTACCCAGAATATTAAAGCTGCTTCTTCCAAAACCCAAATAAAGATGAAGTAAATTACGAGACCGGTATTCATTCGAAATCAGAGGAGTCCTAAATATCATGATGAAGTAGAGAGAAGAACTTAGAGTAGACAACAGGTTGGTGAGTAGCCTTGGAATGGGTGGGAGTGTACAAATAAGAAACCCACCAACACTTAAATCCACAAAAACCCTCAAAATTGATGACTCGAGATCGAGCTTTTAAATCATGGCCCCACCTTGATGTTTCTCTAATTTATCCAAACAGAAACAAGTAAGAATTGAGCATAAGGATGCCTAAGAGAAAAAGGTGGTGTGTACCAAGCAAAATGACAACCCCATATTCAATAACCTGGACACCTCTCACCTAAACCAAATTGAGAGCCCGAACCTGAACCAAACAAAGCTTCATTTAAAATAAAAGTCCCTCTATCAAGAGAAGAAAGAACAATCCTGAGATACAAGCAATGCTTGTAATAGATAATCCGTGTCCACAGGGAGTCCTGAAACCAGCCCCAAAGATGCTAACATAGCTACCTAAAACACCATCGACAAAATTGTCGAGCATAAAAGATAAAGCAAAACTATATAGAATGGAGTCTATTACACGGGGAAGAAACTATACGTTCACCAAATACCTATGGAATGCTCCTAACTCAAGAAAATGATGATTACATGCATTTTCCAAAAATTCTCGTTCAACAATAGGTAACACAGGGAGTGGTCCTTTCCTTCACTATCAACCTACTAGGAAAGAAAAACACAATGAAAGAAAAGACATGCATTACATGATCCAAGGCAATAGAACTTACAGGAGGCACAGAGGGATGTCCATAAATTCCTCTAGGAAAATACACAATCAAAAGCACATGGAGGGGCTATCGCATAAGGTGACAATAATGGCTAAGACCTGTACATTTACCACTCCATAATATTAGTTGAATGCTTCAACAACATACTTCCTAAAGATTCAGAATAAACACTGAAAATATAGAAAAATTATACTAAATTTATCTTTTTATTCTTTGAATGCAATATAAGGTGGACATGGATCTTAGCCAAATAAAATAGCAATCCTTACCTGTGGTGTAGAAGATGGCTTTTCCATCTTTGCATGTGTTCCTCCTTCCCCTCCTACCTGTGGTGTAGAAGATTGTTTTCCAGACTTTGTTGGGGTTCCTCCTTCCCCTCCCATAGCCAATTCAAGTAAGAAACTGATTCCAAAGTCAGGGAAATAATAATAATACATAGCTAATAATACAAATCTGATTAGAAGAAGCCTACAAATTTAATAATACAAATCTGATTAGAAGAAGCCTGCATGAGTTTGCATCACACATCTGTGAAATTAAAATATGGGATGGATTTTCATCACACATCTATGAAATTAAAATTTCTTATCCACATTTACTGTACATGGCTATCAAAGGAATAGGAATGAACTCAGACAGAAAGAAAAGCTCAAGAAACAGATATACTAGCAAGCCTTGAAGTGCAATCTCCAAGAAGTGCAGTTTGTACTCACGTGCATGCAGGTCTTCAATATAGACAAGTTACTAGTTATGTTGAAGACACATACAATGTATCCTCGCAGAAGTTACTGATTTGATTGGTAAGGTATAATTCAAATTTTTACAAGTTCACTAGTATACTTAAAATTCAAATCATAAAACAACCAATAAGTTCACTGGTAATGAAATAGCCAATAATTCATAAAATAACAGTCAATTTAAATCTATTTAGCCGGATAGGAAAAATGTCTATTCTTTTTTGTCCTCTTTTGACGAGGAACTATAATAGATGGTGCAACATGATAATCATCCTGAACTCTTGTCTGTTGGATTTCTGGGTTGTTTTCCAGATGAGTTGCAAGAAGGTCAATCGATTCATTTTGTCCAAAAATCATCATCATCACATCCTCGTGGCATCTTCATGTTCACTTTATCGATTGCACCCTTTAAGGAGTTTGATTGTTGCACATCCTATTAAACAACATACTTTAGTTAATTAAATTACCACAACATTGATACTTAAATGTTTTATTATGTCATCAAATACTATAATAAACTTACCTCAGATTCATGCTCAATGACCAATTTCTCCCCTCGATCTATCATATGTTGTCGGAGCCCTTGGGAACCATGCATTAAAGCATATTTCAGATCTTCATCTGAAGCTTCCTTTCGAAATTGGTGAACCTAAGTGTACAAAGACATTTTAATTTATCAAGTATCATTTGTCATCCAATACATTCAAGTCACCGAAAAAATATAAAAAAATTAAATGAAATTATTCACTTACCAAGCTCCCACGAATACTATTATACCCACCCGACCCCAATTTATGGGACCCAATACTTGACAACCTAGCTTGGGTAGCCTTTGTTGTATCTCGAAGGCATCTTTTACCTCCTTCTCGTGCAGATGGCATGTAGTTTGGATTTTTGAAGGACTTTCTCTTGAATTTGGCATCTTTGATAAGCTCATCCCATGTTGTTTGGTTAGTGATCCAAGCTGGTCGGGGATATCTCAAGTCATTTGTTAGCTTTGACCTTATTTTGTCTCTTTTAGAATGAATGAATTTCCGTGCATAATCCATTATGAAATCCTTGTTAAAACCGGGATTTCCAAACTCTTTTATGACATCTTCAAAGAGTTCATCTTTCTTAGAATTGGCTTGCTTTCTCCAATCCACTTGTATGGTATTTCCAAATAGGCATTCTGCGCGATGAAATAGAAATTGGAAAAATTTCGACCCCATTTCATCTTTTAAGACATTTCCATCCGAGGTTAACAAGATTGTAACCTCTTTCTTTCCTTTTGTGTTCACCTGTGGGAGATTGTTGCGGCGTAGGGGTCACAGTAGCTTCCCATTAGGTACATCAGGGGCATGCCATTTTCTTCCTGTATGTATAGAGCATGAATGTTTGTTAGGACTATTGTAAACCATGCAATATGAAAAATTGCTGTTATGACTGTTTTATAGCACATGAATGATAATTAGGACTGTTAGGAATATTTTATACATAATTAATTATCATAAGCATACTGTTCAGTGTGCAGCAAGACTGTACTTTCCAGCAATGTAGACTCCAATGCATGAATTTTCTTAATTACTTCCTGTCTAACTTCATAAAATTCAGGAGTATCTGGTAGGAGCGTTAAAATTTTGGCTTGTGATTCTATGATACTTGTCAAGGAAGCATGTTGTGGTGTTGGAGGGTGAATTCGGAGAGAACCCACACATGAAGGGTTACTCCTTAACTCTGGTGCTATATTATGTGTTGGCATGCTTGACGGAATTGGAATACTAAATGTTTCAATGTTGGATGTAGAAAGTATGGTACGGGATTTACTTGTCGGCGGCACTCTCATGTTAGGATTTTCTAGTGCATATGTAGAGGGCCTACCACGATCCTTCAAAATATCATAAAACAAAATTATTAATAGTAAAAAAAAACTTCAAAGTTGTATGTAACATTGAACAACTTCACTAACAAATGAATAATAACATATGCAATACTAAATTGGTAAGGTATGCTTTGACATTTTGTTGGCCATTGCATGTTGAGAGCAGCAAAACAGAACTGCTTTGACATTTTTTGGCCATTTCATGTATCAAAAATATATATATTCAAAAGGACCAAAAGGTGTGCATCTTCATATAATCTTCAATAAGGAAACATTTAATGAAACAAGGAAACATGTGCAATGTATGCATTGACATAGAGAAAAAAACATTAGCAATCCACTCATAAAATATATCAAATTGTGTTATGTCCTTACAATGATTTTAAGGTTTACATTATGATTAAATAAAATCATCTTCATCTGACATTACAATTTCCTCATCTGGAGGCATGAATACACCATAATTAATGGGCCCCAGATCCACAAATAAATTAATACCATGGTTCTCATGATCTTCATCCCCTTCAGCCATAGGTAAATGATGATCAATAAACTCATCATGTTCATGTATTTGATCACCAAAATGTTGTTCTTGTCCTTCTGGAACTTCATCTTGTTCATATTCATCATCAATAGTCATGTTATCATCATCCTCCACTTGGTCATCTATGTCTTCAAGTGGATCTTCTACCTCTTCAATTACATCATGGCCTTCTACATCTTCGGAAAAGGTGACTCTTCGCCCTCTTGGATCATAATCTATCACAAAGGACCAGCCAGGGTGTTCTAAATTTGGAACAAGAAATATTTGACTACATTGGTTTGGAAACACATAAGGTTCAGAAGTAGATTCAAACCTCGATGTATTTATCATATTGAATCCATTCTCATGCAACAAAATAGTTTTGTCAAGGCCCACTTCAATGAGCCTATACCATTCAACACGAAAAATAACTTTTTTAAAAGATGTGAAATCAAGCTCTATTATATCCTCCAACACTCCATAATACCGAAGTGTACTCGTGATTGTGTTTGTGTCATATGCATGTGAACGACACTCCACTTCAAATGGTGCTGAAATTCCACTATCATAAGTTTTCCGCTTCTCATCGATCTTCTTGATTCAAAAATGATGACCGCTAATCCACATTGCTTTGTAATATGTTACCTAAATGCATATGTACATATTATCCAATTAGATTCAAGGACACAAAGTTAACTAACTAGTTTCAACGATAAAAAAATCTTTAGATTAAACAATTTTCATCATAATACTTTATTTGTATATTACCTCCCCATTTATAGATCCTTTAACGAAATCTACTTGTTTTTTTGTCACTGCTTTCATTCCCTTGGTTGCCTCGTGTTCAACATTTGTCTTTAACCAATGCCATGAGCATCTATCTGGCCATTTTCTTTTATGGCATGCAGGAAGTCCTCTATTAGAGTTTTGACCATGTCTATTATATATATCAGCCCATGCCTTTTCATCTTCTATTTTCTTTTGTTCAGCATACTTCTCCATCCATTGTAACATAAATTTAGAGTTGTATGCAACATACAAATGCAATGACTCCCACTCCTTAGCATCTACAACAAAAAGTATTTAACTAATCATTGATCTAACCATTCTTTAAAGGATGCATCATACAATACTTAGGATTAAAAACTACTACTAACATTTAAGATTACCTTTTATCCTCTTTGAAGTTCCTTCGACCCTCTAGTTTTCTATCTCCAATGGATTGAGGTTGTTGATCACCCCATAATCTTGGAGCCTCCAGATGCAATTGAGGCAAGTACTCAGATAAATGAACCATGGTTTGAAAAACCATGTACCCTTCAACCATAGAACCTTCAAGTCGAGCTCTTTGCCTCACAAAATGTTTTAGGACCTTCATATATCTCTCTACAAGCCACATTGTCCTGAGATGGATGGGCCCACATTGTTCAATCTCTTCTACCAGGTGTATAAGGTAGTGCTCTTGAGAATTGAAGAAACTTGGAGGGAAACACATTTGAATGTCACACATCAAAAGAGCAACATTCCTCTTCCAATAGTTCAGCTCATCTGGATGTATCTCTTTAGATGATACCCACCTATAAATTTTAGTAACAAGCATTAACATATCACCAGTTATAATATTTGCAAAATATATGTTAAAACAATTATAAAGACATTGAAAATGATATTTATAGAAGGAAAAAAATTAATTATTGAATAACAAATGATGGTTTATAATACCTCAAATATTTGGACAATTTGTAAATTGTTTGTGCGATGTCATGGTTGAAAGTGCTTTGTATTGTTGTAGGAAGCACATACTACACCAACATTGAAAAATAGCGTTTAAAATATATATTATCTTCTACATTACTAATATATTGAAAATTTCAATTATACTACCAAGAAATATAAGATATCATGAATTACCTTTATCCAATTATGCCAATCATGTGTTTTCATTCCGAAAACTCGAACCATCTCTTGTGAATACGGTTTTTAATGTCGCACCAAAACCAGTTGGAAATCTTATGGCACGCATAGTATCAAACATATATTGTTTCTCCTCTGTAAGAACCCATGGCGCAGGATCATATGTGTTATTTTCATGTAACCACATGTTTGGCATCATATTGACGGTTTTGAGGTCCTTCCTTAATTTTATTTGGTCTTCATTGTTGGTTCCCTTTAGATGTTTCCATAAGCACTCTGCCACATTTTTTCCAATATGCATTGTATCAAATAGATGAGCTATTGGGAGATGCTCGTAATACTCTAACTTATAAAACTTAGATAGTATTTTCATTCCCAATGGATAAGCTCTCCCTTCCTTTTTTTCATATGCTGATTTCCACCTCAAAGGGTTCATCCTTTTGGCCGCCTCCTTTCCTCTTCCTTTCCATTGAACTTATTTTTCTCATGCATGCGATAACGATGGTTTTGAGGTAAGAAGTTCTTGTATTCATCGTACACGGTTTTTTTAAGATCCTTTGATTGCCTAGATACAGTGTTGGCCCACATGATGGACAACCATGTTTCCCTTTAGTTTGTAGGCCTGAAAAATTAGTATGGAAACCATATTTAATTAATGGGCAGCAACATAAATAGAATGATTACAAATGAATATGATAAATAGATTACCACAACACACAGAGAGCCCCGAGAGCGTCGTGAATTGTCCACATAAGTATTGCATGAAAAAGGAAGATCCTATCATTGCTAGGTCTTGATACATCATACATGTTGACACCCTTCCATAATTCACATAGCTCATCAATGAGAGGCTCCATGTATGTGTCCATATCTTTCACCTGGTGTTTTCCTATGAATAAAATGTGAATTAAAATTTAAATATATTCATGTAAATGTACATCATTTTCAAGAGAACATAACACTAAGAAGTTCATATACCTGGTATTATTAGAGTTAGCATTGCATGCTCTTTTTTCATTGCCATCCAAGGGGGAAGATTATTGTTAACAAGGAAAACCAGCCAAACAGAGTATGTTGTTCTAAGATCTCCGAAAGGATTGACACCATCCATTGCCAATGAAAGTCTTGCATTCCTTGACTCATTTCTTAAATCAGGCCATTTTTCTTCAAGCTCCTTCCAATCTTTGCTATCAGCCACCATACGCATGACACCATCTTGGCTCCTTCTTAGTGCATGATAGTCCATAAATTTTGCCAAATCTTTACATTTGAACATCCTCTCAAACCTCGATGTTATTGGAATGTGGCGTAGAACCTTATAAGGAACTTTCTTGGACACTTGATCTTCACGATATCTATTGGTGAAACATATTGGGCATTTTTGTAAATTTTCATTTTCACCATAGTATAAGATATGGTCATTTGGACATGCATCATATGTTTTGTACTCCATCCCAATGTCTTTCATTGCTGAAGATACTTCCTTTTGTGAACGAGGCATCTTATTTTCCTTTGGAAGTATCTTATCTGCCAAAAGTCTACATAAAACAACAAAAGATCTTTATATTATTCACTATACACAATATTCAAAACTTGAATGACATGGAGAGATATAGTTTAGAGGAGTTTAAAATATACCTCAAGATATCAGTGAAGCATGTATTCATCATTCCATGCATAACTTTCAAGTTCAAAAATAACATAAGTGTTGCCAATACAGACAAATTTGCATTTGGGTAAAGAGGCGTCCTAGCAAGTTGAGTTAGGGGCGAATCATCAACTTCTTCAGCATATGTGTAGAAGTCTTGTATAAATTCGTTCACCCCATCCTCATTTAATTGAGAAGTGGTATCACCCATATATGTGTCTTCTTCTTCATTGTGAGTGCCACTATCATCATTGTCATATGCCCTTTCCTCAACATTGTTATGAACTTGGATTGGCTAAACATTACAATATCATTTAAAATAGTCAATGCGATATGAAAAGTTTATATTTTTTAATAACAAGCATTTTTGAAATTTCATTATAGTATACCTCTTCTATATAAACTCCATACTTCAACCTATGGATACCAACGAGTCGACGCTTCTTTAATTTTCTATTTTTGCACTTTTCACAAGTACAATATATCATTTCATTAAAATATTCATTTGTCCCTGGAGTAGGTCTTGGTATATGTTCATCTGAACATTCAGATGAAGATATACTATTTTCCTGCATAAATCATATACTTTAAATAATGAGCATCTACCTCTCAACTTGAGACTTTTATTTTTATAGTTTGGAAATGGGTAATTCTGTTATGATGTTTTCGTAAACTAAAACATCATTAGTTTGAACTATGAGATGCCTAAAACGCTCACTGTGGGTCTGAAACGTGGCTTATTTAACGTGGCTTGTTTAACGTGGCTTGTTAAATAAGCCACATTTCATAATCCATTTTTGTAAGCTAAAATAGGGTCCATTATGAGTGTTATTTAAGATCTGAGTATTATTAAAAAAACTCATGACTATGATAATATTAATCTTTATTGAGATTAAATTCATTAAAGAAATAATACAAGTGGCAGAAAATGAAAGTACCTGTCTTTCCATTTTTTCCAAGAATAGTGGCTAATTAGGTAATAGTGTCCTACAAAAAAAAGTAACACTCGTCATAATAATAAAGAAAAATATTTTTAAAAAATGAATAAAAGTATCTGCACATTCTAATTATTTACCAATATATCTAGGACTAGAATGTCATCTTATCTTACCTTCTTGCAGTAAAGCCACTCCACACCAACTAGAGCAAGAGAAGACAATGAAACCTGGAAAAAAAGAAAAGACGAAGAACTTAGACAAGGAAAAGCAATCTAATTTATTAAAAATGAAAACAAAATAGCATGAGAAGGTCCACATATTCAAAACCATGCTGCAATAAGACCTATGATAAGTTACAAGGTTAACTTGGAAGCAAACTTGAATCTTGGAACTTATCATAGGTCTTTGTTTTCATTACAAATAAAGTAGATTGCTTTTCATTGTCTAGTATCCAGTATCAATCCAATTTATACTCTACAAGCTCCGTCATTATAATATCTAATGACCAAATATGTGCCTTGATAAGAGGCTTCTCTGCCCAAATGTACAAGTCATGAAATATTTTAATTCCTTTCTCAAATGAAAGGAGGGCGAAAAGCCTCTTATCAAAGCACGTATCTTGTGATTATATATTATAATGACAAGAGATTATTCTACTTTATTATTGTGTTACTCCACTTAATCTTTTCGAATATAGCTTTTATTTCTGATCTTAGAATTTTCCAAACCCGAGAATAAGTTACAGTGTGCTCAGCTGTAATGTATTATAACATTAAAACTATACTAACAACGAGGAACATTAATCAAGCCTAAAGAGTTAGGCAACATCCAGAATACATCAGCAGTGTTAGGCAACATCCAGAATACATCAGGGCATTGAAAAAGGCTTGGGCAGCATATGCAAGGCTTCGTGGCTTCAACATGCAAGATAGAAGTGTTGCACAACAAGAGACAAGGTCCCAAGGTTTCATACGACACAAATAGTGATGCACAGCTAAGTATAGGCTTGCGCAACAAGGTTAAGCCTTTGCAGATTGGGTAGGCATCTGTGGCTTCTATAAAAAAGAGTCAAGGCACTAAGGTTTGAGTGGCATGCTCAAACATGGAGCGGCATTCTACAAGTCTGTATTCAAGTGGATCTAAATGTTTTTGGATGATAAAGAATTGTTTGTGAACCTGGATGTTGTTACATCACATTGACATGCCTCTAGTATGTTCCACATAATTGAGGCAATCTCTAATCCACATTGCATAATCTTATGTGCTATAAACAGAAGTGAAATTTATGTTGTTAGCTATGATCAACCAACAGTCCATAAAGTGAATATGATACATTCACACACACAAAGAATAATGTAACTAATAAAAACTGAAATTTTAATCATACTATAGCTCGTATGAGTAAATCTTGGAGAAGAGATGTAAAACTATGCAAACTTGTCCCTCCCAATACTGTTCAGCATAGGTATTTAACATGTTATATAGGTACTTGATATTGTTCCTTCCATGAAAAACTATGTCAATTTCCTATGTAAAAGAGAGACAAATCATACTTGAAAAAAATTATATAAGACAACAAGTTTCTGCGTAATACCATGACCATCAATAATCATGGATCCCTTGGAAATGAATTGAAAATTTTCACGCTATGATTGGAAATTTCTTAAGAGTCGCTCCGCTAACTCGTGTTACATGTAAGACATCCTGAAAAGGTAAGTCATTCAATGCCTCAAAAAGTTCTTATGGTGGAAATTTTGATTATTTGCATTGAATTGAGAAAGGATGATACATTGTTTTATTGTTGTATCTCTTTGAGGGGTGGAGTGCCTCATCCCTATAAGCTAAAGAGAGGGTCCTCTTGAGAGAGTTGAACTTGTTTTGTGTCTCCACAGTTCATATTTCTTGATTGGGCACAACATAAAATGAGCAGTAAATGCTATTGTTGATGGTATTCTGGTATCTGTGAGAGGGCTTTGCCTGAAGAGAGCCATTATTTCCATTGTCATCCATAGTTTCATCATTCAAAAATCCCTCTAGGAAGGGGTCCTCACTTTCCAACAACCAAGAGAAAGAACCGAGCTTGGGCAGGTGCAGTTTCTGGTGGTGATCAATGTCAGGCAAAGAAGCCAATACTTCTTCAACACATGATTCATCTGGCTCCCCCCCTAGTGGCCTCTAAGAATTGTTATTTTTCTTATAAATTCAGCACAACATCCAATCATCAAGCTGACAGCACGTAAAAACCCACAATTCATGTACATCAGGAGAAAAACAAAGCACTATTTTTATCTGCAGATTCAGCGCCCATAATTGAAATGAAATGTATGCATGCATAACTCTTAGAAAAATCAAAACACAACATGGGTACCGATATCATTAAACATGTTAACAATCCTACGAAAAGAAGAACCGATAAAAAATCTATCGTATTTTGCTAAACAAAAAGAAATTGAGAAAGAGAAATGATGGCATCATTTTGAAAAGAGAGATATATACTCAAAAATATTACTGCACTAAGTAACTCTGGCACAAGCGTATTACGAGAACTGGCCAACAATAAATTTCTGCAGGATCAGATTCAATGTCTACCTAAAACATAGCCCCAACCATGGCAATTGCTTAATAATCAGTGATTGGAAGATCGTTTGTGTGTATATGAGACCATTTTGAGGTTTATACAAAGTCATATGAGAAGAGCAGTGTGTGAAGCTTCTATATTAGTTTTCCTGTTTGATATCTGCTTCAAGAGTTACATGTCCCAGTTGTAGAGATCAAGCCAGGAAGAAAATGCCATCTTTGTCTTCAAGTGTTATCTGCTGGATTAAACACATATTTGTTTGGCTTGGGTGCCGTAGAGAAATTAATGATGAACGCAACCAGAGCCCCAATGTAAACATGAAAACCAGTTGTCATTTTCTGCAGGAAAAACCAGTTGTCATATTCTGCAGGAAACTTGTTGCTATAATTTTTTTTGCAAGTATAGTGGCGTCTCTTATACATAGGAGATTGACATAGTTTTTGCATGGAAGGAACAATATCAAGTACCTATATGAACAGTGTTAGAGTAATACCCCATTAATACTCCATTAATAATCCGCTGAACTGGTGGTCAAATTCTGAAGCGGAGCTGAAGGTGAAGGTGTCAACTGTAGAGGAACATCAGTTCGACGTTATGTGGAAAGCGTGTGAGCTAACTCCTATGAAGAAGGATCTAAATGAATTGAACAGCAACTCTGAGACGCATCCAATTGTCCCAACATGTGGGGAGCCACTTGAATTAGTAGCCATCAATCCTGAATAGGAAAGGTTATTAAAAGTCGCAGTCCTCAAGTCCGGCGAGTTGATGGTTTTTATTCACAACTTCAAAGATTCTTGCCTGTATCTATACCGATGTCCCAAGGTCGGCTACAACTTGAATAACACGAGTTGTCCTATATATACATTTAGGAGGGGGTTCGATTTGTTGGCTCTAGATGAATCTACACGCTATATGGCTCTATATGGAAAAGAAAGGAGCAAGATAGTAATATACAAGTTTGATGAATCATTTCGGAAGGTCTATTGGACTGGTGTTGAGGTTAATCTTGAATCATATAAGGGGAACAAGATCATTACATGGATGCATTTAATTCCATGGAAAATGGAGCTGCTCTTGGTTGATGTCGGAAACAGGGAAAGAGTAGTAGAAATCCATGATGAAGGCAAAGCATATTTCTCTTCCGATGTAGCGGCCTCCTTTTAAAGCATGCATCTCTGCTGACATGGCTATTTCTTCATTGTGTTCAGGCAATTCCAATGTTTAGGTAATGATGTTGATGAGCACCTTGTCGGAAGAAGACATGCAAGTCCTGGGGTCATGTTAGAAATTTATGTTTTGGGTGATAACATGAGCTACTTGAAGACCATTCATTTGAATGGACAAGCGGGCAATTTATCTCGATTTGGATCGCTCGACATGAAATTTACTTGCTTCGGATCACAAAATCAACTTTTCCTATACAGTCCCATAGATGCCCCTGGTGTTATTTCTTCCCATTTGTTGAAAACTACTTTAGCTAGGGAAGTTGTGCAGTTGCAACAAGTCAGTCATAACAATGCTCGTGAACTGGAAAGAGAAGAAACAAGAATTGTTGGTTCCTGCCCCTATTTAGGATACATATACCACATTTTTGACAAATTTGCTACAACTCCTGCATTGTTTCCAGATTATAAGAAGTGCATTACGTTCAAAGTGGTATTAGAAAGCAGCAGATCGGCTCCCTACTATGGAGAGGCATGCATCAAATATTTAGAAGCACTTATTAGACAACTTAAGGCAGGTAAAGATAAAGATTTTACAAATATGAAGATTCAATTCCTAACCGACAATGTAGAGAATTACCTGATATCAGTTCTAGTAGAGGAACAAACCCCTGTGAAAATGGGAATGTGGGTTCGCAAACTTGTATGCCTCGTGCCCGTTCAAATAGATCGTGCAGAAAACAATGCCATGGTAGTTCTCTAGGATGGACTTCAAATACCCCATGATATTAGCTACGTGGACAGCGTATCGCTTGCTAATTCTATACGCTTTGGCTTCTATGATGCTGTTCTCAACTAGCTGGAAGGGTGAAATTAAGGTTATATCCTCCATGGGAAAGCAGAGAAACGGGAAAGTCATATTTCTTGAACCATCTTTCGAGTCTCTTACGGATGTTAGGGGGTAGGTGCACCGATGGTGTCGGATGACAATTACAACATGTGAAAATGGAGATGGCTAGGGGGACAACAGGACTTGTATGTACTCTTAGACTTTGATGGATCTGGCAGCTTAAACGAAGCGAACAGAGGATATGCTCTCTCTGTTCTCAACGCCTGTTGTTAGCAATTTTACACTATTTAACAAAAAGGTATGCAATTTGTGGCCTTAAAATTTTGTAATGTTTTTTGTTTTAAATCCTATTGCTTTGATAAGATGTACTTAGTTGAGATGAGGGGGGAATCCATTTTATGAAAAATAAAATATGAATAACCCATCCATCATACACTTTCTTTCTTTTGTTTCCGGTATTTAACAGATTTTCACTTAGACAAGGACACAGAATCGCATTCACGGTTCCGAATGGCATCAATTTGTTGAAGCAGGACAAAAATTTGTTTAAAGGTCTATTTTACATCGCAATCAAGGATGTTGATACATCGCAATCAAGTGTGTGTTGGGTTTATTACAATGGGTGTGGCAACGATTTGATTTCCTGCAAAGAATACAACGTTTGTGATTTTTTTAGTCTGTAATCAGCTACACTATTATAATGTGTGTAATCGCACTTTGTGACACAAGGATATGATCTCCTCCAAACGGTTTAGAATGTCATTCTTATATTTCTCATATGGGTCTTTATTAAGATGATGAAAGAAATATTGTATTCATGCATTAGGGCTTCCTTACTAGAATGATGTCTTGGTTTAGATTAGGCTTTTCATATATTACTAGTGCAGTCGGGTATCTCCGTACATGACTCCCAACATGATTATGGTGATACATAACTTATTGGACTGATTTGTGAAACATTGTGATACCCAAGAAACTATGGACCCTAACATTAAGGTTGTCATACATAGTTATTTTTGTAGAATGGGCCCTAACATTTGTTTTTTCATGTACAATTTTGTTGCAGAATGGCATCGAAGAGATTGAGAGAAATCGAGAAGTCATGAAATCTGAAGCAATTATGAATGTGAACAACAATGATCAGAAACGCCCAAAGCTGGAAGATTTCTTGGGAGGAGAATTTGTAGGTGTTCAGTTTTCAGATGATGCAGAAACTCATCACATTCATACATTAGATCTAGATCAAATTTATGGCAAGGCACCGCACCCGCATTGAAGAGAGATCACAGATCAATGAATATGCATTGTGGGAGATCATATGCACGTCAATGGATTCTCGGACTTAACGTGATTCATCTAAGCACTCCCAAGATGCTCCGGTCAAGCTCATGCTCATGCTTCGACTGCAATGCAAGACATATACAACAATAATGGGGATCAGGCCTACAACATGTTTTCAGACTGCAGCCTCCAGCTTTCTCAGAGCTCAGTAAACAACAATAATAATATGCACGAGCTCTCAGATTTCAGTTTAATATGCATGATAAAAATGCATATTAAACTGGAAGCCCTGACATATTAAACAGATTTTTGGCATTTGCTAAGATTTTGGTAAATAAAAAGCAATATTTGGATCAACTAAGTGTGTTGAGATCATGCATCCTGTTGCAAAGAGGTGAATCCAGATATGAAATAATTAGGTACAGTAAGTTATTTCCCAAGGATGACCATCCAGCCAGATAGGCTTGTTGGGGATTAAAGAGATTGAGTTTAACTTTGTCATTGGTTGGGGCAGAGCTAGTAGAATATAGGAACTCTAGTTTAGTGTTATCAATTAGATCTTGTATGATTGTTTGGAGATAATAACAACAGCTTTCCTAGCAGTACTGTTCCAACTGCTACAGAACCCATTGCAAATAAAGACTGTTTTGTTTTGACTATACCATGTCAGATAAAGTGGAGCACAGGCGGCGGCAGTATTGAAATAGAGGGAAAAAGATACAGCCACCGACACACCGCCCCGTGAGCACACTATCGACGGCACAAGGTAATATAATGATTCTTATAAAAATTAAAGTTGTGCCAAGAAAACAAAATCTAATTAATAAGTATATCGGTGGTGCTCGAATTAGAAGACAAAGCAAGATTGTGGTACTTTCAATCCTGTACACCTATGGAAGGCCTGACCCGTTTCTTGCAGAGGTACCCATTTTCTTGCAGAGGTGATCCAAGATTTCTAGGAATCTGGCCGAAGATCTTACATTTTACAAAATACATCAGAAACCCCTTGCCATCTGAAATACGAATGCTAAGCAAAGATCTAATATCAGACAGATCTAAAAAATGGCAGTTGAGAAATGTTCCCTAGAAGCTGCCACAAAATATACCCTCGAATCCTGTAAGGGGGACAGGTCGAAAACCAAACCATCGCGGCCATTTCTGTGCATAAATCTCTTAAATGCTCACTAAAACAAAACAAAACAGGGCAAAACGGTGGATACCTGCAGCTCGCCCTCCTCCTCTGCGCCTGAAATCCGCACCATCTAGTGCATGCTTGTTTCCCTCCCGCCCGAGCTTGTTGGCCATTTTCCACGCCTTCGGATTTTTCGCCCAGTTCGCCCGCTTTGCAAGCCGCGCGCCTCAAATTATATTAGAGAGTTTTTTTAATTAAAAAAATACATTAAGGGTTTTTGAGACAAAAGTAGGAGGGGTGCATTAATTAGAGACAAAAATATATTTTTGTCTCTAATTAATGTCTCAAATGACCCCCCTTATAGTAGTGATAATAGACCGAATGTATCCCGATGGATATAATTAACAACAAAGGAAAGGGCTACACGTCATAGTTGAAAAATATGTGATTGTAGAGGAATTCATCTATAACTAAGCTTTCGATGGAAGGTTATTAAGACCGAATGTATCCCGATGTGTTTTGATGAAGAATAAGAAGAAATGATTCTGCTTTTGAAGCCCATAGTGGAATCTATGGTGGAAATTTTAGAGGGAATTCGACCGCTCACAAGATCCATCGAATTGGATATTTCCAGCCCACATTAAAACATAATATTGTAGAGTATGTGTGAATGTGTTAAAAGTTTCAAGTGTTCTCACATGCTATACACATTCCTACACAAGCTCTCTAGCCAATAGTGACACCTTGGCCCTTCTTTAGTTGGTGTCTTGATTTAATATGGAAATTCTCTCCCTCGTCATTAGATGGCCATAATTTCATCATAACAGCCATATAATACTTTATAAAGTGTGTTAAGGCCAAACCTCAAACTACAGTAGCTAGATCAGTCATTGTTAAGTTTATCTTTAACAAGATCATCATTTAGTATGGGTGTCACACAGTCATTATTTCGAGATAATGACAATCCATTTAAAAACGAAGAGGTGCGTGAGTTGTGTACTAAATTAAAAATATCTCACCATATAACATCTTTTTATTACCCTCGGCCAATGGACATGCCGAGGCGAATAATAAGACTTTGAAGTTCATCCTCCTTAAGCTAGTTAAGGAGAATAAGGGAGACTAAAATTTAAAGATCTTTCCCGACTTATGGGCCTATATGACTTGTTTTAAATCGGCATGTAAGAAACATCTTTCTCTTTAGATTTCAATGTTGAATTGGTATTACTAGTAGAGGTAGAATTGCCATGTCTTTGTGTGTCATTGAAAGGCATTCTTGACAAATATGTGTACTAAGACGTGTGACTAACTCGATTAGAAAGCCTCGATGAAAGGTGGTTAAGATACAAGCAACATCATCGGGTATATGTAGAGTGAATGTGTCAAAATTAGAATAAAAAGGTCTATGAACAAGAAATTTGGGTAGGAGACCTTGTAATAAGAATTAACAACTCGAATTTACAAAAAGCTTGGCGAAGGTAGAATATTCGTGCAAAAATTGGTATGGCCTTATCAAGTAAAGGAATACTAGAAAATTGGTACATTTCGTCTTTCTACTTGAGGGTAAAGAATTTAGCGAATCCGTTAATTCACTTCACCCAGATGTTTCTATGTATAATAATTTGAAATTCCATATTGTCCTTCATTCCATTCATATTATCTTGCCACTTGCATTATCATGTTGGATAGATTGTAAAACACAAAACTTGGTGTTCAAGTAATTCTTTGACTTTCAAACATGTGAAAATTTATTAATCATACTTACTTCACCATTTTTCTCATGCATTAAAACTGTATAATATTTATCATCACTTTCGTAGAAGAGACGACTTTTGAAATTAATTTATAAGGGATTAGGTCTACTCGAGTTTCTCCACGGTTGCTTCTAATTTGGAATATTATTTGCCATGGTTTTCACTAGAAGCTACTTCATGATAAATTTTCCCTAAGAATATGTATATAACAAAATAATTCTAAAAATGTCATTAACCCTCATTCGCATATCTACATCTTTAGTGTTAATACCTTGCATCTACTAGTTCCGTGGGGTTGGAATTAAGGACAAGTGTTTCTTTGAAAAAGGAAAATTTAAAAGCATGTTAAAGCATGTTAAAGCCAAAAGAAAAAAAAAGATAAACAAACAAAAAAAATAACATTCTTTAATTACAAATAACTACACTTCTTGTTGCTATAATCTTTTGTGATGATCAAATGATACGTACCTATAGAATGAGGTTGGGAAAGGAGGGAATTTCCCTTACTCACCTATGACTTGTCCTTGGTGATGATCTCGATTCTTTTTACCAAAGAGCGTAGGGTAAAATGTAGGGGGTTGAATTGATAAATCAAAAGTTGAAAATAAA
Source organism: Taxus wallichiana var. yunnanensis (assembly GCA_018340775.1). Lineage (NCBI taxonomy): Eukaryota > Viridiplantae > Streptophyta > Pinopsida > Cupressales > Taxaceae > Taxus > Taxus wallichiana. Next base: position 242,838,095 of record CM031239.1, on the reverse strand, counting down.
CAATTTAATGAGAGTGCTTCTAAAATTTCACAATAAAAAGACTTGATGTACATGTTAAGAGAGACAATTATTAATTAAAACCATATCTCATTATTAAATAGGCCATCTACGGATCTATGTTTAGTCAAAACTTGCAGGAAAAATTGATGTTAAATTTGATAAGTTAATCTTTGTTTGGGTTGTGTTGTAGGTTTTAAGATAATTTTTGTCAAAATTCCCATCTCTTGGTCATCATATGACCCAAAGGACATTTCAAAGGATGGAAGTTCCGAGAGCCTCCCGAGATCGTTACAATGTGGAATTTGACTCAGAGAGATTTCAGTTAACTACAAGAATGTGGAAACTAGATCCCATACTCAAAACAAATTGTTGGTCAAAGTTGGGTCAACTCTTGGATGAGACACAGTCAACTGAAAAAGTCAGATTACGAGGTAGAAAAAATTAATTAGGCATAGGTGACAAGTTTAGGTTTGGACATTTGTTCTTCAACACTCAATATTTTCATTTCGTCTATAATCAAAAAACAATTTTCCAATGTTTTGGGTCCTCAAGCCACACACTAGCTGCCACCACATTGTCACATCAATTCCAAGGATGCGAGTTGAACCAACTTGACACGTCAAGATATGGATGGTGAGATGGCAAGTTAGAGGGTAATATACTATTAGCTCGGTAGAGCCAAGAAGCAAGCCATTGAGATGACCTGGAATATATATCTTGGTAATAAAAAAAGTGTTTATGTGGTGAAACCCACATCGTGTAAGGATGAAAAAGGGATTAATTAAGTGTTTGTAATGCCCACATACCTTTGAAATCTAGTGATATTGATCCTAATACCGCTAACTATATTATGGACATTGTTATAGTTTAATTTAGCATGATGTTAAATGTTAGATCATGGTTTATTGTGGACTTTTTTCGTATATGGTGCATGATGATAATTAGAGACATTTTGGATATTGATGTTGATATATTGTTTGGCATGGTTACATTATAGATGTTGTTCGGACTTATGATATTTGGATATTTTGAATCTCATATTTGGAAAATGAGAATTGAATTAAAATTTGTGATGATATAGTTACGGTTGAAATTGTAAGTGATATTGCGGATTGTCTTGATGTTTGTTGTGATTCACGTATATGACAATGATCTTGAAATTATACTTATATTCATTGTGATGTTCTAATATGGCCATGAGGCCGAAATTGATATTTGTATTTTACAGGTTTAAAATATCACAACAAACATTAGGGGATTGGAGACCAACCACATTGGAATTCTATATTAATTCAACAAGGTCACCATGGCAACTTTTATTTGTTTGTGTGTTTGATTGTGTTAGGGATTCCCATGGGGGGATCACCTTTAAATGTGACCAAGGGTTATGTTTATTTATTTATTTGGTTTGTTTTTATTGATGTTTGTATGTGTTTATTAAGTGATGTGTTTACCCTTTTTATTTAAATAAATTGTGGTATATAATGTGAATAATTATATTGTTAAAATAAATTAACAAACTTGGGTCATAAGAAAGTAATTATTGGAGTGGTTGACTCTTGTATTAAATGTTGTAAGATATGTGTAAGCAATGTGTAATTTATGTGTAAGAGATATGTAAGTAAAATTTGGAGTAGGAAACACTTCATCTTCTTTAGAATTTGAAATTGTCCTTGGAGATTGTTTTTGTTGGTTTGTGGGACAAGTTAAACTTTTCCCATACCTCTTAAATTTGCATACCAACCTTACCTACGGTTGGAGATTTTAAATCTATCTTTCACTATGCATTTTTGTAAGTCCAATGAATGTTTTAATTCCACATCTTACTGGAAATTAATTTTAGTTCTTTCAGGTATGGGCTTGATTTGATTGTGTAAGTAAAACTGTCATATTATTCACCTACTTATTTATTGTGTCTTGGAGATTTAAGTTATCTTGTGAGTTGGAGTTGAAGATGTGTGTTGTGGCATCCTACAAAGATCCACCTCATCCTCCTCTCTTCCCCCTTATATATATTCGAATTAATTTTATTGTTTGGGGTTACACCCTTTTACCCGCTTCACTTTTACATACTTCATTTGGGGTGAATTCTTTTTCTGTTTGGAGCCCTTTCTTTTGGAGAGAGTTTCCAAAAATTTTATAGGCTTGTGTTTCGTTGATCTTGGGCTATTTTATATTGGAAAGCTTGCTGGTTAGAACTTGGAGCAAACTCCATTATGGAGAGGTAAGAGTTTGGCTCTTGAAATGCTCTTCTTTTAATTGTGTAAATGTTATAGTTGTGATTTTTTTGGCATGTGCATGGGCTGTTTGGGTAGATGGCCTCAGGATGGTGTAGGAGAAGACTATGGTATATTTCTATGGGAGGCATAAGTGTTTTAGGGAGGTATAAGTGTGGAGGGAGTTGGGATTTTGGTTCCACCTTAAATGAAATAGCTTGCATTTCTTTACTCATTATGGGGTGCCATAAGAGATTGGGGAGACATAAGGAAATGCAAGGAATAAGGGGTACTTGGGGAGGCATAAGGGCATGTCGGGATTTGAAATTATATATATATATATATTGGTGTTTTGCTCTCGTGCCAAAGGAGCAAGAAACTATAGGGGATGTTGCTTATTCCTCCCAAAGGGGAAATTGGTATCACCACCTGAGATTAAAAACACACACACACACACACACACACACACATGTGTGTGTGTGTGTGTGTGTGTGTGTGTGTGTGTGTGTGTGTGTGTGTGTGTGTGTGTGTGTTTTGTGTTTTACTCTTAGGTGGTGATACCAATTTCCCTTTGGGAGGAATAAGCAACATCCCCTATAGTTTCTTGCTCCTTTGTCTTGCATGATGGAGCCCGAGTTTTGTTGCTATGTTTTAATGTGGTTTTAAACAACATTATGTTTTGGACTGTGTGTTGTAAGGTGAAATTTGCATGTGTTGAGGAATCTGTTGTTGCCATGAGTTAAAACACATCTTCTATTGCATTGTGGTTGGGGCTCGGGAAAATGAAGAAGCATGGCTTCTCCTTTTCATTGGATGTCTAGATTTAGCGGAGAGTGTTTCCTTTCCCCCTATTCTATTGTGATCAAATTTAAATAAATAACATGAAGGATCTCCATGTTGTTGTTCTGGAGTTAAGAAATAAGATAGAGTTTGGTAGTCCTTTGCAAGACTTCTTTTTGTAGGACTTTTTCCTACTTCAAGTGGATGACTTGTAATATTATTTGTATTGGATAGTTATTCTATTTTGGAAATGAAATCCTATGTTTAAATAAGAAAGAGATATGCACTAAAATCTGTATTATGTAAAGAGACATGAAAGTGCATTTGAATGAAAGGAAAAGAGAAAGAGTGGTAATTTGTAAAGTTGTATGTGATAAATATAAATAGAAGTTGTATTCTTTTCCATAAATGGAGTTACTACTGTGTAAAAAATGTGTTGAAATATGTTGAGGAAATTCTGTTTGAAAGAGAGAAACACGTATGAAGAAGATATATTACTCTATTTTTGTTGAAATGCATGATTTGAAAAATAGAAGCTGCATTCTTGTTTTTACATTTTGATTGAAGGAAAGATAACTAGTTAAAACTAGCATGAAATGTAATCAACATTTGTATGGCATGGCAAAAGAAATAGATTAATCTCTGGTTGTGAAATGTATAAACTTCATTTTTATTTCATGGTAAACTTTGCAATTTTTTATCAAAAGATACATAACAACCCTGTAAAACTATGGAAAACAATTGAAACACTAATACAATCTAAGAAATATCAAAACGAGCCCAAACAAACTAAAATACTTATGAAAATTTTATAGAACCTTTCAAATTGGGTTCAGACAAAAACTCAGACTTTTGCTGGATAAAAATTGGTAATTTTGGAATTGCTAATCAATCAAACCTTTTGAACCTTGCAATCCATCCTAAAATCTTCCAAGTAAAATTCTCCATGCTTGTTGGGCATCTTGACAAAGAGTTAATGTCAAATTTGAACAAAATTTATAAGTTTAGACAGAGACAGTTCACTTTTTGAGTGACAAAATATTGTTTTCTTAAAAACATTACCACTCAAACTTTATCAAAATTAAAATCATAAGCTTCTTGTGCAAAGAGGACTTCAGGAGATTTCCAAAAATTCCTCGTCTGCCAAATATGGAGCTCCCAGTCAAAAGTTATGGCCTTTTGAAGTTTTACTTCACCTTGGCTTCAAAATCTAACTATCAAATTTTAAAAATATATTCTTGGGTAGACCACAGAATAAAAAAAAAAAAAAAAAAAATTGTGCGTTTTTCCAAAAAGCTCTTGAGGCATGAAGTTTCCTACTTTTCCCCTAACCGGAAAACCTTCTAATTGGTCAAAATAACCTAAGTTTAAAAAGAAATTTGGGAAAAATTTCTAGGTTTTCCCCGCTTTTCCGTAGGCCTGCAACAAATCAGGTGTTGCCACATGGCTTAACGAGGCTCCAACAAAGGTGATGAATTCCTTCTAACCTTAGTGCTTGAAAAATTAAAATTTGGGAAATTTTCATATTTTTTCTCCACAGCCCCACCGACCCACAACCAATCGGGTCTTGCTACCAAGTGGCATAACACGGTGTTGTCGGACACGTGAATCGATTTAAACCTTAGATCTTTAAAAATAAATTTTTGGAAAAATTCTAAAGTTTCTTCACCTCCCCGCTTTCTTTGTAGCAAATAAGATATTTCCATGTGGTTTCACGAGGCATTGGCGGAGGAGTGGATCCCTTTTTACTTAATGCTTCAAAAAATAAAATTTGGGGTAAAATTCTTAAGTTTCCTCGCTAACCCACCAGCCCGCAACCAATGATTGATTGACACATGGCATCCATGGGCATCAATGGAGGTGCTGGTGATTCTTAACCTTAACGCATTTCAGGAAAAAGTCATATTTTCTATGTTTGCTCCATCAACCCTCTTTCCCGCTTGAAAATTAGGAATGAGATGTGGCATCTCTACTCACTAGTGGAGGAGTGGGTAATTTTGAACCCTTTCGCCCTTTCAAAAAATATAAGGCAAAAAGTCAATTTTTCCTTCGGTGTCCCGCCTTTCCGCCTAGGCTAGAAATTTGGACACGTGTCCCTTGTGGACCTCAAACTTAAATTTCCTCTTGGGGCATGAAGTCCGTCTGCGGGCTCATGGGCGAGGAGGGGGTAGGTGAAGTTTTCTATTTTTTCCCAAAAGTGCAAAAGGAAAACTACCTCCCTAGCCCAACCGACCCAAATCCCTTTTGGGAAAATTTTCTTCCCAAGGCCCGCTGGCCCATAACTTGAGTTTTATAGGCAGTTAGAAGGACTTATTTATATCACTCGAAAGGTGAGAAAATTTCCTAACCAATAGAAATGTTTTTAGAAGTTTTCAATGCATTAATTTTGAGAAAAATACATTGAATCTCTTAAGCCTGTTAGGGGTGGGAGAGTGAGAAATTGCCCTCTTAATCTTAATGATCATTCTAACCCTAAGTTTTGACCCTGTAGATTTAATATTTGTTGTAATGGAAAAACTATGAGCTAAGATTTAATTTATTTATTTGGCCTCTAAACCTTGCTTGTGGAAACTGTTGTTTTATAACTTGGTAGCAGACACTTTTAAACAAAAAAAATTATTCCATAATTTTCTAACTAAACCTAGGTTGTTCTTTGGTCTCGAGTGGTTGTCTTTAGCAGGCATTACACTTGGTATCAGAGTGTGGGTTCAAAATCTTGGACCCTTGGGCACACTAGAAAACTTGAGACATGAACATTTAAACCTAGTACAATATTAACCTAGCACACTTTTTAAATATAGAGAGAAACTTGTGGAAATTAGAAAACCGAACAAAACCTAGAATAGAGAACTAAATCTCACCTCGGCCTGCAGGCAGGAGGCATAGATAAGACAAGTGGCACTTTCACAAAGACCTATACTTACCACCACTAGATCATGTTGTAGCAGCTATCCTACCACAAATTTTACAGACACTTGGGATGTTAATGTCACTCTACGCGGAGGGACTGTAGGAGCACATTCAATCGGACATGATAAGGTGACATCCATTGAGGCTCATGCATCTCCTCAACATAACGAGGAGCATAGAGGAGAGAACTCCCATGAGGATTCAGTTAGAGTAGAGTCACCGCAGAGGGGATAGGGAGACCAAGTTTTAGGACACAAAGATAGCTCTTAGAGCCTTAGGATTAGAGATGAGCATGCAAAGTGGACTAGGGGATACCAGACTACAATGGTAGATCATATCAAGGAGATCCTAAAGCTATGACTAGCTCATTATTCTGCTGACAAAGGTGGATTTTAGGAAGAGGCCTAGTTAGTGAGCTTGAGTGGGTGCTTCAAGATTTGTCATTGCTCTAGAAACACGAAAGATTGTGTTGCGATCCATCTTCTAAGGGATGGATCAGGCATATGTTGGAGGAAAGAGAAGCATAAGCTCCACGTTGATTCGAGAAACTTACCGGGAACTCTTTAAGTAGTGTTTAGGAGCATATATTTATTTCAAAGTTTCATAAAATAGAGGATTGATGAGTTTCATGACCTCACAGGCATCTCTTACAGTGGCTAAGTATGAGAGTAGATTTCTTGATCAACTCCATTATGTTGATTACATGCAGGATGAGTGGGTGCAGATACACAGGTTCATCCATGCGTAAATTTGGACATTGGAGGTGCAAGATGGATCCATTATCCATGTATACATTGGCCGAGGCCATGCGAAGGTCTATATAGAAGAGGAGACTCGGGAAAGACCCAAAGAGGCTATAGACCGAGTCCGGAGCAATATACAACACATGCAAGAGAAAAAGATCAAGGTGGTCCGTACCTCCTCCTCATGGTAGATAGGGTTCAACATAGTCATCCTTTAGAGCACAACAACAATAGTCTTACCCACCATATAGACCTCCACAGAGATTTGATTTATAGAGGGGTCAGATTATGGGGCCTCCTCCTAGGGGTCCCATTAGGACATAGGGAGCACCAGAGCTCGGCCGGCCAGGAGCTCACTAGAAGAGACCTCAACAGTCTATAGCTAGGTCATCAAGATCCATAGCACACCCCTCTGGGGAACCGACTGGAGCTGCTACTCATGAGAGAGGATCAATTGTTTTTTTTGGATGTGGTGTTAGTGGACATTTTTAGGGAGACTACCCATAGAAACCTAATAACAAGGGTAAGACACAGATCTTAAATCCTACTGTTGGTGACATGGGGTGCAGTCATAGGATGTATGCAATGGTTGAGAACTACCAAGCTGAGCATCAGAGTATAGTTATTGAGACTACATGTAACATTGGTGGTATTCCTACCTCCATTTTGTTTGATTCTGGTTCTTTTGATTGTTTTATTGGACCATCTTTAGAAGAGCAATGCAGGATGGTGGTAGTTAGGCAAGGTCATAGTTGGGATGTTGAGATAGCTTCTGGAGCCAAGATCTTTGTAGACTCTTTAGTTAAGGACTATGTAGTGGATTTGGAACCTTTCACCACTACCTCGGATCTTTGTATCCTTCTGTTTGGCTCTTATGGAATCATCTTGGGCATGGACTAGTTATCTACACACAGAGCCGAGTGGATTGTTACCACATGATCATATCTTGTATAAATGATCTAGGAGTTGAGGTAGTGATAGAAGGGGTTAGGAGACTTGTTTCTATTCGCACCATCTCCACTATGGAGCTTAAGTGGTGTGTGCGACGAGGTTGTAAAATGTTTGCTATCACAAATAGTGACCTATCGAAGATGAGTCTAACGGACCATCGCTAGATGACTATCCCATTTTGAGATATTTTTCTGATGTCTTTCTAGGGGAGCTACTGGGGTTATGTTTGCCCCATGGGAGATAGATTTTCATATAGATCTAGTTCCGGGAGTAAATCCTATCTCATGAGCACCTTATCGGATGACTACCCTTGAGCTCTGGGACCTAAACTTACATCTTGAGGGCCTCTCGGAGAAATGCCTAATTTTTCCTAGTGTATCCCCTTGGGGTGCATCAGAGATCTTTGTAAAGAAGAAGGATGGATCCTTGTAATTGTGTATTGATTACCGCCAGCTAAACAAAGTAATAATCAAGAATCGTTATCCCCTTCGTGTATTGATGATTTGTTTGATCGGATGAAGTGAGCCACAAATTTCCCTAAGATAGAAGACCTTAAGTCATGCTACCATCACCTAAGGATTTCAGATACGGACATTCATAATACCACCTTTTGTACGAGATATGGCCACTATGAGTTCACATTGGTACCCTTTGTCTTGACTAACGCCCCGTAGTGATTATGAGTTTTATGAATGGGTTATTTATGACATTCTTAGATAGTTGTGTGCTCATATTCCTTGATGACATTGTTTTTACTCACGTACGCGTGAGGAGCATGAGGGGAACCTTCGCCAGGTTCTTATGTGTCTTTGAGAGTAGAAACTTTAAGGGAACTTGGAGAAGTGTGCATTCTTTTAGACGAAGTTGCATTATTTGGGTCCTATCATTTCTAGAGAAGGTATCTTCGTTGATCCTTCCAATATTAGAGCTATCATGGATTGTCTAGCACCCACTACTATGACTAAGGTACGAAGCTTCATGGTATTAATAGGGTACTATAGGTGAATTTTTTAAGACTTATCTCAGATTACGCACCCCATCACTTCCCTTGAGATAGAAAGGGAAGAAGTTTGTTTGGTCGGATAGGTGCTCGTAAGACTTCAGGACATTGAATGAATGTCTCACCACAACACCTATTCTTGTAGTGTCGGATCCACAGGTGATTTTTTTATATGCACAGATGCTTCTTTGGTAGGACTTGGAGGTGTATTGATGCAGGAGGGCGAGTGGTGGCTTTTGAGTCTTGCAAACTCAAGGATTATGAGCTTAACTATCCAACTCATGATCTTGAGCTTGTGCCAAGTTGTGCACGCCTTTGTTCAATGGAGACACTTTCTTCTTGGCAGGAGATTCACACTCAAGACTGATTATTTGAGTCTTCACCACCTCTTTACGCAACCCAATCTCAATGCTCATCAGCGACATTGGATGGAGTTGCTTTGTGAGTATGATATGGAGATAGAGCATGTGAAAGGGAAGGAGAATGTGGTTCTATACACTCTTAGTATATGAAGGCATGTCATTATGGCCACCTCAGTGAGCACAAATTTGCAGAGAAAGATTCTACAAAGAACTTGCTTATGACAAAGCTTCTACATTATAGCTAGAACGGAGATTGAGTCTCAAAGAACCCTTGAGGGAAGTTTGATGGTTTTTTAGAGGAATATGGTCATTTCAGCACGAGAGGCTGGATTTATGTTACCAGTGATGGAGGCTTGAGACAGAACATCTTGGCAGAGGCACATTGTGCACCCTATTCAACCCATCCGGGGTGAAGAAGATGCATGCCACCTTGAGACAGTTGTTTCATTAGAGATGACTTTGTAGAGATATGGTTTAGTTCATCTCACACTTTTTAGAGTGCCGAGAAAGTAAAGGGTGAGCATCATCATCCAGTTGGCATTATCTATTCTCATGCTATACCAGAATGGAAGTGGGATACCATTTCCATGGACTTCATTGTTGGGCTACTAATGTCGAAATACCAACACGATGCCATCATGGTCACGGTGGATAAATTGACAAAAGTGGCTAATTTTTCTCTAGTAAAGATCACTTATATAGCCGGCAATGGCATGGGTATATCTTTATCAGATTTTCAGGTTGCATGGGATTCTCGTGGAAGATCATTTGTGACCGAGATCCTTTGTATACTTCCCATTTTTTGACCACCATGTAGTATGCCATTAGGATGAGGATAAAATTATACATAGTATATCACCCTAATACAGATGGAAAGACTAAGCAGTGAATCAAATTTTAGAGGACATGCTTAGGATGTATGTGATGGATCATTAGGTGAGATGGGAGGAGTACTTGTACTTGGTGGATTTTGCCTACAATAATAGTTTTTAGAGTTCTATAGGCATGGATCCTTTCTAGGCCTTGTATGGAAGAGAGTGCAAGACACCTCTTAGCTGGGACAAGTTAGAGGATAGGGTTTCTCTTGGACCAACTTTGTTGCAGGACATGGAGCAGTAGGTGGTTATGATCAGGCAAAGACTGTAGGAGGCACAAGACATGTAGAAGAAGTACGCTGACTAGCATAGGACCAATTGTAGTTTTGATGTGGGTATGAAGGTGTTCCTTCATGTTAGGGCACACAAGAGCCCTATCCATTATGGAAAAGGTTCTAAGTTAGCTCCTAGATTTGTGGGTCCTTTTGACATCTTGTTGCGTATCGGCCCTTTGGCCTACCAACTAGAATTGTCACCTAGCTTGTCTCGTGTACATGATGTGTTTCATGTTTCAGTTCTTAGGAGATATGTTGCAGATTCCTCTCATGTGTTAGATTGGACATCGGTGTATGTGTAGGATTAGGTGAAGGTCATGGTGGAGCCCTTGTTCACATTATAGATCGCAGGACCGTAGGTCTTCAAGGCAAAGAGTGCAGTGGGACAGATATGATGAGACTACAACTACATGGGAGGATGCTACTTTGTTACGAGTTCAATTCCCACATTTGTTCTAGTGACTTCCAGAAGGAAGTTGAGCCTAAGGGGAGGGGAATGTAGTGTCCACTTTCCTTCAACACCTTGTGATATTGATCATGATACTACTAATTATATTATGGACATTGTTATGGTTTAATATATCATGATGTCATATGTTAGATCATGGTTTATTGTGGAATTTGATTCATATATGGTGCATAATTATTATTAGAGACATTTTATATACATTGATATATTGTTTCACATGGTTACATTTTAGATGTTCGAACTTGCGATATTTGGATATTTTGAGTAGACCTAGAAAATGAGAATTGAATTAAAATTGGTGACGATATAGTTTTGGATGAAATTGCAAGTGATCTTTTCGTTAATTGTCTTTATGTTTGTTGTGATTCACGTAAATGCCAATGATCTTGAAATTATGCTTATATTCATTTGGATGTTTTAATATGGCCATGAGGCTAAAGGAGGTATTTGTATTTTGCAGGTTTAAAATATCACAACAAACATCGGGGGATTGGAGACCAACTAGATTGGAATTATAGATTAATTCAAAAAGGTCACCATGGAAACTTGTATTTATTTGTGTGTTTTATTGTGTTAGGGATTCGATGGGGTGGCATCACCTTTAAATGTGACCAAGGGTTATGTATATTTATTTATCTAGTTCATTTTTATTGATGTTTGTATGTGTTTATTAAGTGATGTGTTTACCCCTTTTTTATTTAAATAATTTGTGGTATATAATGTGAGTAATCAAATTGTTAAAATAAATTAACCAAATTCGGTCATAAGAAAGTAATTATTAGAGTGGTTGACTCTTGTATTAAATTTTGTAAGATATGTGTAAGAAATGTGTAAGTGATATGTAAGTGCAATTTGGAGTATGAAACACTTCATCTTCTTTGGAATTTGAAATTGTCCTCAGAGATTGTTTTTGAGGTTTGTGGCAAAAGCTAAACTTGTCCCATAACTCTTAAATTTTTATACCAACCTTACCTACGGGTGGAGAGTTTAAATCTAGTTGTCATTATGCATTTTTGCAAGTCTAGATGAATTTTTGAATTGCACTTCTTGCTTGAAATTAATTTTAGTTCTTTGGGGTATGGGCTTGATTTGAGTGTGTAAGTAAAACTGTAATATTATTCACCTACTTATTTATTGTGTCTTGGAGATTAAATTTGACTTGTGAGTTGTAGTTGAGGATGTGTGTTGTGGCATCCTACAAAGATCCACCTCATCCTCCTCTCTTCCCCCTTCTATATATTCGAATTAATTTTATTGTTTTGGGGTTACACCCTTTTGGTTGCTTCACTTTTGCATACTTCATTTGGGGTGAATTCTTTTGCTATTAAAAGCCCTTACTTTTACAGAAATTTTTATCACTTTTTACAGTGCCAATGTTTCATTGATCTTGGGTTGTTTTGTATTAGAAAGCTTGCTGGTTGGAACTTGGAACAAACTCCATTATGGAGAGGTAAGAGCTTGGCTCTTGAAATGCTCTTCTTTTAATTGTGCAAATGTTATTGTTGTGAATGTTTTGGCATGTGTGTGGAATTTTTGGGTAGATGGCCTAGGGATGGTGTGGAGAAGACGCATGCGGTATTTTGTTGGAGGCATAAGTGTCTTCTGAGAGGTATAAGTGTGGAGGGAGTTGGGATCTGGGTTCCACCTTAAAAAGAAATAGCTTACATTTCTTTACTCGTTATGGGGTGCCATAAGAGGTTGGGGAGGCATAAGGAAATGTGAGGAATAAGGGGTACTTGGGGGAGGCATAAGGGCATGTCAGGGATCTAAAATGATATATATATATATATATATATTGGTGGTTTGTATTCAAGTGGGGATACCCATTTCCCCTTTGGAAGTCATAAGAAACATCCCCCATAGTTTCTTTCTCCTTTGGCTTGAATGATAGAGCATGAGTTTTGTTGTTATGTTTTAATGTGGTTACAAATTATATTCATTTTTAGACTGTGTTTTAAGGTGAAATTTGCATGTCTCATTGTGGAAACTCTGTTGTTACCATGAGTAGAAACACATCTTCTATTGAATGTGGTGGGGCTAAGCATCCAGTGAAGAATGATGGCTTCTCCTTGTCATTGGATGTATTGCTTGGGTGGAGAGCATTTCCTTTCCCCTTCTTCTATTGTGATCAAATTGAAATAAAAACATGGAGGATCTCCATGTTGTTTTTTAGGAACCGAGAAAGAAGATAGAGTTTGGCAGTCCTTTACAAGACTTACTTTTGTAGACCTTTTCCCACATCAAGGGGATTACTTGTAATATTATTTGTATTTCATAGTTATTCTATTTTGGAAATGAAATCCTATGTTTAAATAAGAAAGAGATATGCACCTTGAAATTTGTACTTTATAAAGAGACGTGAAAGTGCATTTGAATGAAAGGAAAAAACAAAGAGTGGTAATTTGTAAAGTTGTATGTGATAAATATAAATAGAAGTTTTATTCTTTTCCACAAATGGAGTTACTGCTATGTAAAAGTTTTTGTTGAAATATATTGACGAAATTGTTTTGAAAGAGAGAAACAGGTATGAAGAATATATATTACTTTGTTTTTGTTGAAATGCATGATTTGAGAAATAAAAGATATGTTCTTGTTTGTACATTTTGATTGAAGGAAAGATAATTCATTAAAACTAGCATGAAATTTAATCAACGTTTGTATGACATGGAAAAAGAAATAGATTAATCTTTGGTTGTGAAATGTATAAACTTCATTTTTATTTCACTTTAAACTTTGCAAATTTTTATCAAAAGATACATAACAACCCTGTAAAACTATGGAAAAAATTAAAACAGTAAGACAATGTAAGAAAGATCAACATGAGCCAAAAGAAACTAAAATACTTATGAAAATTTTATAGAACCTTTCAAATCGAGTTCAGACAAAAACTCAAACTTTTGCTAGATAATAAGTTTTAATTTTGGAATTGATAATCAATCAAACCTTTTGAACCATGAAATTCATCCTAAAATCTTCCAAGTAAAATCCTTTATGCGTATTGGGTTTGTTGAGAAAGAGTTAATGGAAAATTTGAACAAAATTTATAAGTTTAAAAAGACGAGTTCACTTTTTGAGTGACAAAAACATTTTATTAAATAACATTACCACTCAAACTTTATCAAAATCAAAATGATAAGCTTTTTGTACAAAGAGGACTTTGGGAGATTTCTTAAAAGTCCTCATTTCTTAAAAATTGAGATCCCGGTCGAAAGTTATTTCCTTTTTATGTTTTACTTCACCTTGGCTTCAAAAACTAATCTGTCAAATTTAAATAAAAATATTCTTGGGCGGACCCACGGGATAAAATTTTTATTTTGTGCTTTTTTCCCATAAGCGCTTAAGGCACGAAGTTCTACACCACTTTTCTCGACTGCAAACCTTCCGATTGGTCAAAATCAGCTAAGTTTTAAAAAAATATTTGGGAAAAATTTCTAGGTTTTTGCCGCTTTTCCTTAGGCCCGCAACCAATATGGTGATGCCACATGGCTTAACAAGGCTCTATAAGAGGCGTGGAATTCCTTCTAACCTTGGCACTTGAAGAATTAAAAGTTTGGAAATTTTCCTATTTTTTCTCTGCGGCCCCAATGGCCCGCATGCCTAATCAAGTGTTGCCACAGGGCATAATGAGGCGTTGTCGATGCGTGGTTCACTGTAAACCTTAACACTTAAAAATATTTTTAGAAAAAATTCTAAATTTTCTCCACCTCCCGCTAGCCTCGCAACCAATAAGATGTTGTCACGTGGCTTCACGAGGCATTGGTGGAGGAGTGGATCCCTTTTGACTTAACGCTTTAAAAAAATTGGGGTAAAATTCTTAAGTTTCCCCACCGACCCACAACCAATGATTGATTGACATGTGGCATCCTTGGGCATCGGTGGAGGCGCGGGTGATTCTTAACCTTAACACATTTTGGGTAAAAGTCAAATTTTCTAAGTTTTCTCCACGGGCCCGCTTCCCTGCCTAGAAAATTGGGACTGACACGTGGTGTCTCTACACATTGGCGGAGGAGCGGGTAATTTTGAACCCTTTCGCCCATTCAAAAAAATTTAAGGCAAAATAGTCAATTTTTCCTCCGACGTCCCACCTTTCTGCCTAGGCTATTAATTTGGACATGTATCCTTGCGGACCAAAAACATAAATTTCCTCTTGGGGCACGAAGTCCTGCCATGGGCTTGCAAGGGTGTTGGTGAATTTTTCTATTTTTTCAAAAAGTGAAAAAATCCAAACTACCTCCCCAGCCCCACCGACCTGAATCCCTTTTTGGGAAAATTCTTTTCCCAAGGCCCGTTGGCCAATAACTTGAGTTTTATATGGAGTTAGAAGGACTTATTTATATCACTGCAAACGAGAGAAAATGTTGTATCTAATGGGAATGTTTTCAGAAGTTTTCAAGTGCATTAATTTTGAGAAAAACTAGGTTGAATATCTTTAGCTTTGTTAGGGGTGGGAGAGTGAGAAATTACCATCTTAATATTAATGATCATTCTAACCCTAAGTTTTGACACTATAGATTTAATATTTGTTGTAATGGAAAAACTATCACGTAAGATTTATTTTATTTATTTGGCCTCTAAACCTTACTTTGTGGCAATCGTTGTTTAACAAACTGGTAGAGTACACATTTAAACAAAAATATATATTCCATAATTTTCTAACCAAACCTAGGTTGTTCTTTGGTCTCGGGTGGTTATTTTTATCAGAATTATAACGTTTCTAGATTCCTAACCCAACACATGTGCTATAATATTCTCACCCTAGTGATAAACTTAATGGCATGTGGCTTGCTCGAAGGATAAGGCACCAAATTTGTGAAAGGTGGGACTGACTCTGTAAAATTGATGTAGGGAGTCAATAATATATGGATGGCGTGACTTGGCAAGTCAGGACTAGATGTGGTAGCTTAGTGAGCCAACCACACATTGTGGTGGTCGAGTGGTTCAAACTATCAAAGAAACCAACTACACCAATTGGGGGTGGGGGAGTTGATCCCTCAACTTCCCGCATAATGTAGGTCGGTCCTAACGAGTTGGTTGTTATAAGGATTAGGCAATAATCCTTATAAAGAAAAAATTCTAGGTCACCCAAGGCTATTAAATACTTCCTCTCTCCATTCAGTAAACAAGCTCCTCAATATCTTTGAGAAAAAAAAGTGGAGACTAGTATGAGGCCTTAATGAAACATGAAGGCCATATTTTTGAAGAAACTAATATTGTAAGTCCTAAAGTATATTTCTAGCCATTATTTAATAAATTCATATTATTTTATCTAATAAGCATGGAGAGATAAGGCTTATTTTGTATTATTATCAGCATGACTAATATAAGTAGTATATTGTACTAGTATAGGCATTATTTTAAGTTCGATATTATTATTATCGGTAATATGAAATTAAGTCCTATTATTTAATAGGCACATGTAAACATTTCAAGTTTTAGTATCGGTTAAATCTTCAATCACTGCAAAGGGAAATTTTATTCCTTATTCTCATGTTGGAGCCCGAAGATGCCATGATGATGAGGGACATGAAAAATAACCAAAGAAGGAATATAGATAAGATCCTTAGTATGTTACATATATCTCGAGATCATTTTGTGCTACCGAGGGTCATGATCTTGAATGACCTTGATGGAGACACTAGATCCACTTATCTTTTCGTAGAGGTTCATTTTCCAATCAATAGACTAGAAGGAGGTCATTGTCAACACCAAACATCAGATCATTCATAACTCGTGTAGAGGCTTATTTTTTTATGCTATAGAGTGAAGGAGGATTATTATTTTTGATGATATCTAAAGACTTATCTATGTACAACAAATGCGTTGAGATCTTATGGAAGGATTATTACCACTATGCAACAAAGGCATTGAGGTCTTATAGACGGTGACTTAGCACCATGAGGAAAAGGTGTTAATGTATTTATTATTGTAGAAGTTATTATGAACTCACCGAAGATGTTGTCGACAAATTGCCTAGATTCAATATTTGGAGCCATAGGGTATTTCAAATTGGAGATCAAATTTTTGACAAACTAACACTTTTTGTGCAGGAGGTTCTTGTTCTTCCGGCATAAAGCTTATTATAGATTCATTGTGATTTTATATTAGAGTTCAAAATTTGAAGTGAATAATAAATCGTTCAATTTATGAACTTGGAGACATAGGAATTTGGTGAACTCGTTATCAACCCATTTGTAGTGTGATTCTAATTATTCAATTGCATTTGATTAAAACTTATTATAATGGGGTAAATTCAATAAAATAATTAATTTCCTATAAGGGTACAAGGTCAAGAAAAAATAATTGGCTGAATTATAGTTTAAGTTTTTTATCTAACTAGGTATTGCACCTATAAGCTTGTTAATAGCCAATCAAGTGATATCGAGAACTTGATTGTCACCTGTGATCAGTAGTGAGATGGAATTTTAAAAGTTCACACTATAGCCGAAAGAGGGATTCTCAATTGATAAAACTCATAAAATCTCTTTGAAGAAGAGAAAAAAAAGAAAGAGCTACAACATAGGTTTGAGTCTCCAAAAAAATTTGGGTATTATTTATACCAATATACTAGAGATTGTAAGGCTCTCATGTAAGGGAAATTTGTTTGTTGTAGTGTATCATATATTCTTGTTCACTAATTTTTAGAGGAACAATAAGAAACCATTTTCATATTTTGTAGAGAGATTTATCATGCAGAGCACATGATGGGGGACCAGAGACACCAAGTCAATGTAATATCTAATATGTTTATAATGCTTCGTGTTTTCTTGCATCATTTGCAATCAAAGATCTATATGAGCTCCTCAAAGACAAGATGGTGATAGTTCATCCTGGTTTGGCATCAAATTTGTACAATAGAAGGTAGTGAGCCCAAGTGCCATAGGTCTAGGAGATTGAACTAATAGTTTTATTGGAGAAGGATAAGTTTACAAGGTGATTGAGTTAGTTGTGAGATCTCTTCGAGACAACATTAGTTTTTTAGATCCAAAGAGCGTAAAATATAAGTTTTTTGGGATAAAAATCCTCTTTAGTGGGGAGGTGTGATCTAGAAGAAATTTAGAGGAAAAAATTACCCAAAACCTCATGGGATCACTATACTTTAGAAGTTGACCTTGAGAGAATTCTTTCGACTACAAAAATTCATAAAATATAGTTTATACATGAAAATTGTGGTTGGTAAAATTTGGGTAAACTCTTGGACTAGACAGATCAATTGCGAGTCACATTACAACGTGGGAGAATGAATCATACATATTTGAAAAGTTTGGGTTTTCACCTCTTGTCTTTGACACTCGATTTTTTCATTTCATTTATGATAAAAAATATTGCCAACATTTCCACATCATTTCGATGCTAGAAATTTGAACTATCTCTAAAGGACAAGTTATGCACACCGAGTGACAAGTTAGAGAGGTGAGCTAATATCATCTTGGTTGATCTAAGAAGCAAGCCATTGGAGCGACTTGACATATATACCTTGGTGATCAAAATAGTGTATATGTGGCCGAATCCACATCATATAAGGTTGGAAAAAGGCTTGACAAATCTTTGCACAATTCCTAACCCCACGCATGTGGGATAATATTCTCACATTGGTGAAGGACTCAGAAGACATGAATCAACATGAGGATAAGGTGCATTCTCCATGAATAGTGGGTAAGACTCAAAAAATCGGACATAGGGTGCCAGCGAGATAGGGACAACATGATATAGAAAGCTAGGACTCGACATGGTGGCTCGAATGAGAAAACCATACAGTTTGGAAGTGGGTTGTTCAAATGTTTAGCAAAAATAATGAAGCCAAAGTGGGGGTGGGAGAGTCGACCCCCGTGACCCCCTATAATGCGGGGTGATCTAACTAACTTGGACAATGATTTGGTTGTGATAAGAATTAGGTGATATTCCATATAAACAAGAAATACGGGCTTCCCAAGGATATAAAATCCCTCCTCTCGTGATTAAATGAACAAGCTCCTCAAGATCTTTAAGGAAACAAAGAGGAGACTAGTATGAAGGGTTAGGGAAATATGAAGACCATGTTTAGAGAAAACAATATTGTGAGTCTTAATATATTTTTACAGCCACTATATATAAAAATTCCTACAATTTTATTTAATAGGCATGAATAGATAAGACCTATATTATTTAATCATAGGCATGAATAATATAAGTCCTATATTGTATTAGTATATGAATGATTTGAAATTTGATATTATTATTATCATGAAGATGAAATTAAGTCCTATTATTTAATAGGTATATGTAAAATTTTTGGGAGTTATTATCTCTGTTAATTCACTTGTGAGTTTAAATGAAAAATTACTTGCCTTATTCTTGTGCTAGATTATAGAGACATTGTGAAGCTAAGGAACATGAAGAAGCAATGGAGAAGGACAAAATCTTAGATCCTTAGTATATTGGACATATAACAAGATCGAGTTGTTTTGGAGGAGGGTCATTATTTTTAATTATCTTGTTGGCATCAATGGATCCACTTAGCTCTACATAAAGGTTGGATTGGTGTGAAAAAGAGTGGAAGGAAGTAATTTTCAAGATGAGACATTTGTTCACTCATAGCTCTATATAGTTGTGTCTTATTTTCTTGCTACAAATTGAAGGAGGGTCATTTTTCTGCTAATATCTTGAGAATTAACACTTTGTATATTGGAGGCATTGAGGTATTCTAAAAGGAAATTAACACCATGCAACAAAGGCATTGTGGTTTTCTAGAAGGATACTTAGCATTTTCCAAAGAGAGGCATTGAGGTCTTCATTATTACAAGAGTTATTATCAACTCATCGAAACTATTTTGGAGTACCTAGATTCTAACTTTGGAGCCATAGGGTATTTCGTATTGGAGATCAAATCTATTAGCGCATTAATACATTTTAGTTTGTATTTGTTTAATAAACAGTTATGTAACTGTTTCTGCCGTGGCTCCCTCTCTCGCAGCCTATATAAGGCTTGCTCTATGTATTATCAAACATAGCAATACATACAATATATTTGGGAGCTCTATCATTGGTACAGAGCATGGAGCATGAGAGCTGAAGAAGAACCTGCGTGTGGAGGAACAGAGCGTGGAGATTGAAGAAGAACTTGCGTGTGGAGGAACAGAGTGCGTGAAGAGGTCTCTCGCTGTGTGGAAGGATTACTTGTCTATCTGTTTGTTGTTCTTTTCTAGTGCGTCCTCTACCTATGCGTGGGAGTTGCTGGTGCGTCCTCTTCCTATGCGTGGAGAATCCTTTTTTTCTTTGGCTTTGAACCCTGTGCATGGAGATTCAGAGAGAAGACTCAGCATGAACTATGATGAGTGTGGAGACCTGCGTGGATTGTAGTGCTTGGAGGAAGTGGCTGTGCTATCCTTGGAGGTATTAGCCTGTCTGGAAGACAAGAAGAATTTGTTGTGCATGGATAGCGACCACGAAAGGAAAATTGTTGTGTGTATACTGTGCGTGGAAGGAGACCTAGCCAGCAAATAAATCATTGTTTCTGTAGAACCACGTGGAATACCATCCAAACCTCTGTACGTGTAAGCAAAGTTGGCAAATTACAAAACTGTGTGTGGGTGTATGTCTCAATTTTTAGATGCACAAAGCACCACAAGCAATGCACCAAATATTTGGGCATTGAATGACAACGAAGACACCACTGAGCTGTTCTTTACCTTGATCAACGAGCTACACAACACTGGGAACATTCTCTTTGACGAGATTGTGCGCCGAGGACTATTGGAATATTTTTGGTTCGACGTTCGATGTCAAGCACGGCAGATTCGTGTAGAACTTGAATGTGGTTATGATGCAGATGACAAATGTGAAATAGAATGCCCACAGGAGCGTTGGCGTCTCACTGCACGAGCCTATAGAGCCCATCTTCGGGATGATTCCTTCAGTAAGCATTGTAGCCATTTTTTTGAAAAATAAATAAATAAATAAAATACATTTTTGAGTTTTTAAAAAGTCTCTTTGTAAAAATATTGCTATCCGATGCCTAACTCTTGAAAGGGCCAAATTTCACCACATGGAAAACCAAAATGCGGACGATTCTTCAATTTGAAGATCTTTTGGGGATCGTCTCTGCAAAGACGCCCTCCGACAAACGCTAATCTATTGGAAAAATATGAAAAGGATGATGCAAAAGTGCTAATGCTCATCACCCCGAGTCTTTCTGATGAGGTGCAACCATACATTCGGGAAGCAACCACTTCTTCTCGTGCATGGAGTGCATTTTTACCATCTACAAAGCTAAGAATCGACAACTTTAGACAAAGCTCCATATGATGAGTATGCATGATGGCGAATCAAGTAGAAGCATTCTTGCGGTGTGTAGCTGAGTTATGTGTAGAACTCTCTGCACTCGGTGAACCGAGTGGACGAAAAGTTGTTAGTCCCGCTCACCCTGCGAGCTCTTCCTTCCCGGTTTCAGACATTGATCACCACGTTGACAATCACTCAACAGGAGGTGAGTTTTGCAACCCTGGTGAATTATCTCCAGCAGGAAGAAGCCATGCAAAATGTACAAGAAGCCTTCAAAGACAAGGCTCTCATCACGAGGCAAAAACATAAGCCTTGGAAAGGGCAATCTTCCCCGTAATCGAAGCAAAGCATGCTCAATGACCATCTTCATAGTGGCCACCACAGCGGCCACCCCAGAAGTAGCATAATCACAAGGTGGATCGGTGGTGCCACATTTGCTCCATGGATACGCACACGACTGCGAACTGTTATTACAACGGTCGCAAGTATGGAAATTCTGGCGAAGAGAGCACTTCTGGCCAAGGATATTCCAAGAAATCCCGATGGCATGCTCGTAATCAGAGGCAAAAGGGCCACATTGCTGCTCAGCAAGATGCCACCTCCGATGAAGAGGTACCAGATACGACTCATTCTGACATTGTTCTAGTCTCACAGACTTCGCAGCCATCAGAAGATGTCTGGTTGATTGATTCAGGCGCCAGAAACACATGACTGGCAACAAGAAGTTGTTCCATACTCTGAGTGACCGGCCCACTGGAGATCAGATCACCATTGCAGACAATCAAGAGTATATTGCAGTAGGGATTGGTGATGTCATCATTCCTCTTGGAACACGAAGATGTACACTCACAAAGGTGCTATATGTTCTAGGTTTGACTTCAAATCTTTTGTCTGTAAGTCAACTTCTTAACCATCGAATGCAGGTTGAATTCTTTGTTGAGAAAGGGGTCAAGTCCTGCATCATTTCCCAGGGAGATTCAGTCATTGCTCAAGCATTTCTGAAGGGCCGTCTATTTGCACTGGATGTGGTCACTTCATCCAGCGTTGCTCTCTCTGCATCAACGGTGGAGTCCACTGCACTTTGGCACTTTCGATATGGTCATCTTTCTACCAAGGCTCTGCATCAGCTCAGTGCCAAGGAAATGGTAAGAGGGCTTCCTCCACTCTCCCATTCCTTACCTGTTTGCTCAGGATGTCTTGCGGGAAAACAACATAGAGGTCCATTCAAACAGAGCTCTTATCATTCTATGAGAGCATCTTCAGGTCATTCACACCAATCTGTGTGGACCCCTGCTAGCTAGCTTCCAAGGTTTTGCGTACTTTTAGCTCATCATTGATGATTACTCACGGAAAATGTGGGTATATTTCCTTCGGAAGAAGAGTGAGGCACTTGCAAATTTCCAAACCTTCTACCAGCAAGCCACCAGGCAGTCTGGGAAGCCTCTTCTTCTCCTCTGCTCAAATTGAGGGGGGGAATTTGTGTGAAAGAAGTTCTTAGCATACCTGAAGTAGCATGGTATTCAGCAACATTTGACTGCACCCTACACACCCCAACAGAATGGGATTTCCGAGCGCCACAACAAGACTGTCATGGAGATGGCTCATTGTATGCTCTCGACCGCCAAGTTGGAGGATCATTTTTGGGCGTAAGCCCGCAGGCAGTGTATCTACTCAACCGAGACACCCACGAAGATCTTACGAGAGTAACAAGACACCTAAGAGGTATGGACTGGTCGTAAACCTTCTATTCATCATTTAAGAGTTTTTGGTTGTACTGCATATATGCATGTTCCAGATAAGAGAAGGAAGAAGATCGATCCAAAGACACTGCCATGTCTTTTCTTGGGGTATAGTACTACCTCAAAGGCATATCGTCTCATGGATCCTGAGATGAAGAAGATCTACGAGAGTCAAGATGTGGTATGTGATGAGTCGTCCTTTGACTCCCTACCACACAATGGAGATCCAGTACCGACCTCGTCACATAGATTGCTCACACATCCAGATGATGAGCAAGATGATTCTTCTCAGAGAGAAGAAGAGCTGAGTGGAGACTTGTTCGTTGATCTTGGCACACTGGAAAACACATCTTCACATCAGCAGCACCAACGTCCGAAATGGGTCCAGAGTACTATCAGGGATGCACACCTGAACTCACTTCCTGGTACTTCTACGGGAGTTAGAACACGAAGTCAAGCTAGACATGAGGTAAATTTTACACTCATGAGTTCAGTTGTTGAGAGCACCAAACCTGACACTGTTCATGAGGCATTAGACCAACCATAGTGGAAACAGGCTATGGATGCTGAATATGATTCCCTGATTCAGAATCGGATGTGGGAACTTGTCGATCTACCTCCAGGTAAGAAATCCATTAGCTGCAAATGGATTTTCAAAACAAAATATAAGGCTAGATGGTTCAATCGACAAACACAAAGCATGACTTGTTGCAAAGGGTTATGCTCAACAAGAAGGAATTGACTATGACGAGACCTTTGCACCCACTGCGAAGATCAAAACCATCAGAGTTGTATGTGCACTAGAAGCACAAAATGGATGGAAACTTCAGCAGATGGATGTCAAGAGTGCTTTTCTAAATGGTGATCTACAAGAAGAAGTGTACATGGCCCAACTTGAAGGGTTTGTAGACGAGCATCAACCACAGAAGCTATGTCGTATGATAAAGTCTCTTTATGGACTCAAACAAGCACCTAGGGCATGGTATATAAAAATTGATGATCACCTATTGCAGCATGGATTCACTCATAGCCCCTCAGATACAAATTTGTATATCAAGAAGGTAGGAACAGAGATTTTCATTTTGGTTTTGTATGTAGATGATCTTGTGATCACAGGAAGTTCTAACAATCTTGTAGATGATGTAAAGAATGATCTAAAGAAATCCTTCGACATGACTAATTTGGGGCTACTTCACTATTGTCTTGGCTTAGAGATATGGCAGAAGAAGAATCATATCTTTGTCTCCTAGATGAAATATGCCAAGACACTCCTGGAAAAGTATGGCATGTCAAATTGTAAACCAATGTCCACACCTATGGAAAAAGGTTTACAATTATCTAGATTCCAGGATTCACCACAGGTAGATGGCACTCACTATAGGCAGCTTGTGGGGAGTCTCATTTACTTGACTTATACTGCACTGATCTTTGCTTTCTTTGTGAGCTATCTTGCCAGATTTATGCATGAGCCGAAGAAATGTCATTGGATAGCAAAAAGCATGTGTTGAGATATGTCTGAGGTACAATTGACTATGGTCTGGAGTATCAGAAGAACACTCAGTTCTTCTTATAGGGATATACAGACTGACTATGCAGGATCTGTTGATGATAGGAAATCAACTTCAGGATATGTTTTTCATCTTGGATCTGGACCTATCTCGTGGATAAGTAAGAAGAAAATTGTTGTTGCTCTCTCATCCACTGAGGCTGAATACCGTGTTGCACGAGAAGCTGTGTGCGAAGCAATTTGGTTACGTCGCATTCTTGCAAATATAGGGATTCCTGAAGAGAAACCTCCCATCATTCACTGCGACAATCAAGGTGTGTTGAAGCTTGTGAAGAATCCTGTTTTCCATGAATGAACAAAGCATATTGAGGTCGAATGTCACTACATTCGTGAACAGGTCTTGAACCACCAAATTCAGCTCCAGTACTGCCCTACTGATTTTTAGGTTGCAGATATTCTCACCAAGCCTCTCGGCAAGGTGAAGTTTGATTTGTTTAGGGGGTACATTTGTAAGAACAATGTATTAAGGGGGAATGTTAGTGCATTAATACATTTTGTTTGTATTTGTTTAATAAACAGTTATGTAACTGTTTCTACTGCGCTCTCCCTCTCGGCAAACCTATATAAGGCTTTCTCTATGTATTATCAAACATAGCAATACATACAATATATTTGGGAGCTCTATCAAAATCTTTGATATGAACCACTTTTTGTTAACAAGATTCTTGTTCTTCTAGCATCTTGTTTATTATAGCTTTAATTATATTTTGTATTAGAGTTACAATTTGGAAGTTTATAGTAGATTAGTTCAATTTATAAACTTGGAGTTGTATGCATTCTCTTGAACTTCCGTATAAATTTATTTGTAGATGTGGGTCTCATTCTTGCATTTCATTTAATTAAAATTGATTATAATGGGGTAAATTAAGTAAAATAATTAATTTATTATAAGGGTTTGTGGCCAAGAAAAATTTATTGGCCATTTTATGGATCATTATCCCGTTCATATTCATCAAAACATATATCCGATGGTCTTGAACTTCGATGGTGATCCCTCACATCTTAATGGTTGCATGGAGTTAAGGATGAAATGAGTTTTTTTAATCATAATTTCACATCCATCACATTTTGGAAATGGAATAGAAATTCTCAAAATTACGTGAAAAACAAAGTTTACAATTTACAATTTATTTCATCTTATGCATAATCATATAAATACATCATTTTGTTTATCACATTACAACATCATCCATAACATGCATTCAAAAACATGAAAAACATCAGAAATTCTAAACCATCTAAAATTACATAAATGATATAAACCACGATACAAAGCAATTGACATAAAAATTATGTATATATGTGTAATCTGTATATTTTCTCATGTACAATGCTATAAAACCATAGAGTAAGTGTGGTTAAAATGCTCATTAGGAGTTTAAAATGCAAAAAAATGATATACATATCCAAAAGTTATCTTAATGTAATAAGATCCCTAGCCCTATCCATCCCTTCGAGATTCCTATGAAGGGGAAGGAGATGATCCTTGTTGTGGCTCATACTATAAGATCATCTATGTGCAACATTGGAGCCTCGATGTGCATATCGGTGAGATGGCCCCAGTGAGAGACTAGTATTGGTAACTCCGGTTCATTTGTTTCCTTTCCACATATCTCACTCCTTATGTATAGTGATCACCATCCTAAATCGATCCACATCCTCTCGCACCATTCCAGGTAGTGTGATCATGTCATTATGATGGCCATCTAGTTTTGGGTGTCCAAAGTCAGTAAATAACATCTCTCGAGTCCTCCTCATAGGGATCGAAAACATTTCTAGATTCAGGTGGAGAATAATGTCTCACCATCCATCAAGTGCAATCAAATAATGATGAGTCATAAAGCATAAGGTAAAAATGAAAAAAAGTGGAGAATTAATGTTTGACTAACATCTATCCTAGAAAGTAGAGATAAAAGAAATGTGTTTTAGTAACTCGAATCTTGAGGCATCTAACATTGATAAAAAAATTGTTGCTAGAAGAGATTTTACAGTCTCCCCTCATCTTTCCTCTCATCTATGCACTATGGATGGATTGACTTCTCATCTTCCTCCTCTATTTTGAAAATCTCTTCCTCTTCATCCACCTAAACTCTAACTACTACCGAGGCATCTCTAATGCCTGCCACTCTAAGTTTCTCTTCTCCCCTAAACCTGACTCTATCTTAGCCTCCTCTTTATCCTCGCTCTATACGGGGTATACACCAATCTTTACTATCTTTGTTAGTCTAACTGATTCTCTAGAATCTAAATCTTGTGCATCTCTTGGTGTGGTTTTTCCCTTTGGGTGGCTCTCACATATTGTATACTTATGTATACTTTGTGGCCATTACCAAATTTTCATGTATATAAGGTATTCCAAATTTTTGGCATATGTTGAGCATTGGATTATTCTTCACTCTTTTGCTCAGTTGACAAGATGAATGGTAGTATGAAATATGTTCAGTTATATCCCCTCCTTACCCCATCTTCTAGCCATATCATAATACAACTCCACAACCATATCTTCAATCGTCATTTTGGAAACTAAATTTGATTCCCCCTTTGTGGAGCCGTATCCACCTACCTTGCTTCTCTAATCATTTTGATATATTTTACTCTAACACCCCTCTAGTAGGGTATCATCCACTAATATACCCAATACATAAATAAAGTAGGATGGCTAAGTTATGTAGCCCCAATCTTACAAACCCGTAGAGATCATGATATGTAGTCACCAAAATATTCACTCCCAATGTGTAGAATATGTTGTGATGCTTAATAATATGAACAATAGAATCCCATCGTAATAAGAAGCTATCTACTCCCTTGTCCTTGATAAATAAAAATAAAAATACCAATCATGGCCTTGCATAGAGTGATGATAAGTTTGGTATCCAAGTATGAACCTTGGCCTCTTGTTTGTCACCCGTGTCAAGTGCCAATGCATCACCAAGATAGTTATCCCAACTATAGGCCTCAGCTATTGAAATTTAGTTTTTAACACCAACTTCATTCTCGGTGATAGGAACTTTGAGAATCCTATAAATGTCCTTATGTGTGATGGTCTTCTCTCTCCTCTAGCCTCGGAAACTAGAAAGTGTTCTAGTCTACATACCAATAATTGAATAATTCCCAAAAAGGATCTTATGGAGGAAAAGGTCATGTTTAAGAAATCCTTCATAGGCTATCAATCCCCAGCAATTACCTCTCATCATGGGTCAACAATCGTAGAAATTTTGGCAACCAATCCTACACTGTGGTGCTATTCCACCAAATATAGATTCCCTTCATTCATAAAGAACAAGATAAGAGAAAGATAGAACTTGATGAGTGTATAACAAGCTCATAAAACCAATATAAAATCAAGAAAAAAAATTAACTTTCATACCTAGTCCATAATTAAACAAAATTCATGACAATTACGTAATTGATTCTCTTGGAAGAGTGATAGTTATGTTTTTTCCACGATGATTGCACAAACATCAAGATCCTCAAGTGGAAGTTACGTAACTACCACTTCGCTTATACAACTACCACTCTCTACGTATAACGACAACTAAATAAACGTTGTTGTGGTTCCTCTCGTGACATTTGGGTAGTACCCTAAGGCCTAAACGCTCAAAAACATCAAAAATACATATTATTAACTCAAATAAAAGAAAAAACCTAAAATCCACCCCCATTTTGATCATTTTCACCATAAAATTATTAAGAATCACCTCCTATACCTATTTTGAAAGAAGTCCTACTATTGAAAATGTTTTGCACTTGTGCAAAAATGGGCAACTCGAAACTTCATTATGATGGATAGCATTGGTGAAGTATACCTAAGATAGGGAGTTTCTTTCAGAGAATAAGGTTACTGTTGAATTAATTTTTGATTACATGAAATCTGCAACTATGTGTGTTGTTACAAAATGTAACAGATTACATAGTATGTAATTTCATGATTATCTTCAGCAAAAGAATATAAGGCCCCAAAGGATATTTGTATTGTCTTGATGAAGACATCCAATTGTAGAGTAGATGTAATGGTAGGTTTTGGAACAAAGAGACATAAATGTAGATTACAAAAATTAGATTTCTTTCTTTGGATGTTATAGGTTTCTTTAATGTTCTTTCCTTTATGATTAAGACATTTAATTATATTACTGAGTTGTTTAGTTCATCATACAATCCATATAGAAAACTAAAATGCAGAAAGAAATACATAACTCAATTTCAGAATTCAATGTTTTATTCGTAAATAATTTCAAATGTTCCCACACAAGCCATGGGATGTAACTGAAAAGTAAAGTGTAGCTATTGAAATAAGAGGTACACATGCATGAAAGAGAAAATAATGGAGTATGAGTTAACCCATCATTTCCTTGGGGTTTCTTCTTTGGTTGAGACATCTCCATTTCTAGATTTGTTCCTTCTTCATCTTCATTTCTAAAATCACCGTAATGAAAAGTGAGAAGAAAGAATTATCGATTTGCAAGCTCAGGATCAATCCATATTCCTATACTGTCCTAAATCATGCATATGAATCTGTTAACAATAGTAGATATAGTTTACTTGAAGATTAAAGCGCATACATGTTTAAGTCACTCAAAAAGAAGAAAGAGAAAATAAAAGAGGAAAAAACATGGACATAAGAGAGACCAAAAATTCTAAGTGTTTTCTAATTATTTTCTTAAGTGTGTGTGTGTAATCGCCAAGAAGAAATAGATAAGTCATATGTACATGCTGGAATGAAGGAAAATGCAACTCATGTTTCAAGAACTCTCCTATGAATGGAAGAAGTTACAATACGTAAGAGAGACGAGCAAAAAGAAGTACATGTTTTACTTTGCAACTAAATAAGAAGAATCAGATTTTAAGAAGATGAAGTTAAGCTGGAAAGAAAGGATTACAACTAAAAAAAATAAAAATAGAGAATTCTAGAAAAACATTACCAGGGCTTCGCGATGAAATATCAACATTTCAAATTTTCCAGCATGCCAAAAATCTTAGTATCAAGGAAATAAAGCATCTAAGTAAAAGAAACAAGATTATAGTATTCCAACAAACTCGAGTAATCATCTTCAGAATCAAAGTATAGAACTATAGGCTACAAGGGATCATTTCAGAAGGCAAACTGAAGAGATACAAAAGAATGTAAAGTTTCAGACATTTCATTTTACAGATTTTATCAAACTTAGAACATTGAGACAGGTTCAAGAATACTAAAGACTTACATCTCAAAGTACATTTTTAAAATAAAAAGATCATGAAATAGTACAGAGATACATAAATGAATCAAATTGATCCTGAATAATGAATTATAACAGTGGAAGCCATAAAGAACTCAAATATAGAGTACAATTTTGGGAGAAGCTCAATACTTGAATAGATTCATCTACATCAATGACTCATCATAGTCATGAAAGGTAGCAAAATATAGGACAACCTAAGCTACAGAACAAGTAAAGCAACAATCCTAGAAACCAAAGTTCAGTTTTCTTTGTATAAGAGTCAACAATGTTCATATTCTCCATAAGCAGAGAAGGAAATACCTTCTTGTATACAGACTCAGAAGGACCACTACGTTTCAAGGAACATGGTAGAAGCAAAATAACAAGGTACATATTCTTCAGATCCTTAGAAGAGAAATTAAATGCAAACGAGCTTCGTTATTATAGTAAGTCTGAAAGAAAGCAAACTTTCAGCTTGCAAAGAATGTTTTCCAAATAGAGGTATAGAAGAAATGTGCACACGAATGGTATTCAACTGTCAAGTTTTAAAGAATACGGTTTTCAAGGGTACAGTTAGAGAATGTTATCATCACAAAAATTAAGAAATAACAATGCAGACCTAGTATCTCCATAGGATCCAGAGATATCGAAGTGAGATAAGAATACCCAAGTCAGAATGAATGCACATATCATATTTCTAGGTTGTTAAAATGAAGCTTTCAATCAAAATACGAGTTCACAACACAACAGTCAATCAACTATACAACTCAAAGTTTTCAAAACAGAACCAGAGTTCAAAAATTTCAAGGAAATTCTTCTTGAAGTTCAGAGACAAAACCCAACAGATGGTCGAAACCTCAAAAAATTATTCATAGATGAAGTTAATGGCCGCAAATAGAAGATTTGCATAATCTTATCGAAGCAAATGGAACTTGAGGTTACAGATCTACAAATAATGGAAAACCCACAACAAAATAATATGCATGAGGTCAAATCCTCCATCGTAAGAGAAAGGAAAGCTACAGAATGCAATTATAGTGCATGATGAAAACCAATATTTCAAAAAAATTATAGATGTTATCTACACAGAGTTGAAGAATTTCTCAAAACTCATATCTACAAGTACCTGTGTCTCAGAAAGCATAGATCCTGACCAATGAATGAAGACCCATTAATGGGTAGAAAGGAAATGGAGTAAGAAAAGAACTCAAAATCACAAAGAGCTGTAAAGTCCTTGAAAAAAAAGGAAATCCAGAGCAAACACAATAATCATAGAGGCTCTTCGAGCTCATCTAACCAATGATCGAGCACAAACAATACAAGGGAAAAGGGAAACGCAAGTATCAGTGCTCAAAAGAGAAACCGATGCTCCAAATTTTATGAATGTTTTCTAAGAAAAGTTGAAGAAATCGTCAAGATTACAATTGTAAGAAAAATGTACCCAATGTTTGAGCTCTCATAGCTACACAGAAACCATAGAGCGAGATAAAGCTCGAATAACTAGAAAGTTCCAACCAGGAAAAGCTAAGAATGATATGGAGCTATTTTATAGATGAGCTGAGCTCAAAAATCCATCAATGGCATCAAGAAAAAAATTTTCAGGGCTTCGCCACTCTCTGCGAGCAAAAAGAAATGATCAAATGATGGAGCTCAGGAATTTTCAACTAACCGATAACCATGGCTTAACCTAACTCACCTGGAGTTAGTGATCAATGATCCAAGATCAACAAGTGTACAAATCAAGGGATGGAGATCGATCTACAATATTTAATGCAAAACACAGTGATCAAATGCCACTAACAACACTAAATATAGGCCAAAACCCTAACTACATGTTCAAGTGATCAATGATCAAAAATTCATCAAGGACATAAATAGATAGTCGACATCAAAGACCTAACTCAACCTTAGTTGCAAATGCCACTGAAAAGCTCAAAGGGTCGATTCAATGTTGGAAGGGGCCAACCCCATGTTTGAATAAAATAATCATTGCATATTGACTTTTATAAGTCTAAACTATATTCCAACTCCCAAATGATGCAAGTGCCCTTATATTATTTCAAAATCATGGTAATTTGCTAAGTCCACAAGAGTGGGAAAAGCCGTGAAGACTAATGGTGAAGAGCAAGGGTGGGCCCACTTATTTGGAGAGACAAAAGGAAGCACGTGCACATGGACAAGTGGTCCCTACATTAGATGATTTACTTTGCAAATATTAAAATTATTGTAATTATTTTTTTCTTGCATAGGAGTTATTTTTGCATGCTTTCACTAGGGACAGAATGCATACAAGAAAAAAAATTCACATGCACAAGGAAAATAGTTGTCCAACAAGCAAGCTTATTATTAGAAAATTATTCACCTTTATTTTATTAAAAATAGAACAATCAACTTCATTTTGATCTAGTAATGTAATCAAGGCTATTATGCCTATTTGTAATTACATATTTTATTTTTATTCCTTTATCTATTATTAAATAAAGGATAAAAATAGGATGCATGGCCAAGTACAAGCCTTAGTCTATTTTTAGGAATGGTGGGAAAATTATTTTGCTATATATTGTGTGCCTTGGCAAAGCACAGAGAGGACTTTTGGATTTAGGAGTACTTGAAGCAATTTTTACCAATTTTTCCTCCGAATGTGAATTTTTCTCGCTTTTTCAATTATTTAAAATATTTCATATGTTTCCATTAATCTTGTGAATGTAAATTCCATAGTTAATTATCTTACCCTGTTGTAAATTCAGTAATTTTTGCATGATATTAATGTGCATGTTTCACTTAGTAGTATTATTGTGATACTTTCCTCAATACCTCAAATTGTTTTTCCCTTAACTTTATACGGAAAAAGCTGTTTGTTCATGCATTAAGGATCCTTTCACATATTATGTGTGCATATAATTAGTCAAATCCCTCATACACATTTGGTGTATCACCAAAGTTTTAATTATTTTACAGCCTTTTTTACCCTTAACCCCCCAGAAATAAGTTTAGGATACACCAAGAAGGAACTAGCCTTAATACCGAGACTCGTCTCAAAATATGTATACCCACATACTTGAGGTGTTTTAATTTTATCTACGAAAGAGAGAGATCCATTTTACAAGCTTAGAACACCGCAACCATCTTTTTATAGAGTGTAGTTTTGAGAGATAACACATGCATTTTAGGGCACAAGTAAACAAATGCATATAACTTACCCAATCGTGACGATTAACTCTGTTATTGGTTGCACTATCATCATCGTTTAGTGATCTTCAATTTGAATATAGTCTCTCATGAAATGGTCACAAGTAATATAGAGATTAAAAAAATGGCTAAGTGGGAGAGTAAAAATGATTTCTTTAAATATTAAAAAGTAATATATATATAGTGCAAATCTTAATTTCTAATGTTATTTTTAGTGAGTATACGTATATTTAGAGAATTGGAGCATGTTTATTTGTCACCCTCAAAGATATGGTACATAATCTGATCATTTTATTTCAAAGTGTTTTGTTAATTGGGTTTTATATCTACACTTGACCCTTGTGTCTCTTTTCCAAGTGGTAGGAAGGTTATCGTGGTGTCATTTCAACACATTCATGATTAAGGTATAATTTGTAACCCTAACATTTTGGGGCACCGTAATCAGAATTCACATTTTACGCCCATTCATGGCTGGAACAATTCTTCTAGGGGACAATTTTTATGTATCCAAAATTACAAATGATCCACATCGGCAAGTATGGTAAATGTTTGTGATGATGATTTACTCTTTTCTAGCATAAATGGTGAATTCCATATCATTTCCCTTTCTATTAGCTTTCTTATTTTTCTTTACTTATCCTTGTATTAGATTTTTCTATCTTTTGAGCCATTTTATTCTTGTTACAAGTTTTTTGTTACTTTAACTCACGCAACCATTATAGCAGTTGCGTAACCAATCGTATGCTAGACCAGAATTTACATAACCATGATGGTGGTTGTGTAACCTCTAGTATGCGTAGATAAGTGGTTATGTGAGAATTTACCCAAACATTTTAACTATGTGTTTTATACAGATGTCATAAATTTTGATTATATTTCTCACAAAATTTATACACACGTACAAAAATAGTTCATATTTATGGGAAAATGCTCATGAAACCACTAGTCTACGTAGACTAGTAGTTACGCAACTTTCATGGTAGTTACATAACCTTTAGTGTAAACAATCTGTTTGTTTGTGCAAACCAATGGTTTCATCAAAATTTACCCAAATGTCAAATATGTGTTTTATGTATGCTTGTCTCAAGTTTATGAGTATATTTATCACCTGTTTATTTAGCATTTACTGATATTTATGGCTTGTTAGATAGATATGGAACTCCTCTTCGCAATTTAGTATAATTTTAATGTTGACTACCTTTCCTTGGGATGATTTAGTACTTCCGATTACTAAGTATGTTATAATTCTTTTCTACATTTTTATATAAAAACAAAGTTTTTACATGTAACATGGCTTGAATATTACTGATTTGAATGCACCTTTACTATTGCAAAATCCTTCGAGAAATTACAAAAGAAAACTAGTACATTGCTTTGTTTATTCCTACATGCATTTATGACCAACTAGCCTTCAAATATTTTACTCTAGAATCTTCTTGATTCTTCTTCTACAACTTGACATATTTTTGTATAGATCAATTGCATTCTCATCTCATGAAAGGAAGATGAGAATACAAAATAATTCATCACCTCAATTGGAAGTTTTCACGGTTCTACAATATCAAGGTTGGGGTTCATTTATAATTTTTTCAAAGATTTAATATTTAGAATATTGTCCTTGAATAGATTTTTAAAGGAAATAGTATTTAGCATTCCTTTTTATAAGAAGATTCCATTTATATTTTGTTCCTATCTTATCCTTGTGGATCTATCCAATAAAGAATCTTGAGGAAGGATTGGTACAAAAATGTCATTATTTCCTTGTTTTAAAGTACATGTACAGTTACATTTATTTATTCATGTATTTAAATGTGTATGAACAAACTTTATTAAAATATTCTTCCCTTCTTATTCATGTGAATCAACAAGGAAAATATGGTTGAGGAAACTTATGTGTCTCGTGCTTGTTATTTCAATTCTTCATTATTAGTTTGTTTGTGCATTTTATTTGTTTTACCGAGGAAGTCTTAGGGGAAGAGGAAATTACTTTTGAGAAGCCTTATTTATTGCCTTTATTCTTACGTGAAGCAATTAGAGTTAGTTATATATCCACAACTACAAATTAGAATAATATTTCTTTGAATTAAATTTAGCTTCACATCCTGCAACAGAGGAATAACAATATGTGGTTATTCCATGTATGATTTAATTTATCATAGAATTAGATGATTTTATTGTAATTAGTTTCTTTGTCCATATATTTCTTTTGTTTAATTTCCAATAACTAGAAAAGAAAAGAAAAGATAGATGAGAAGTGAAATGTAGATTTATTTAATTAATTTATTTTACAAGCTTCATTGAAAATACCGAATATAATTAGATAATTTGAGTACTTCTTTACTTTAATTTAATGCATGAAAATTAAACTTAGTTAATTAAAAGGCGAAATCAACTTTCTTTTCCTTAATTTGAATTTATTTTAATTTATTTAAAGGTAGGAATTTAGATTAATTTAGATTTTGAATGAACAAAACACACTTTTTTCCATAACATCCTTGGCTACACGATATTAGCTTCCAACCCAATTATCTTTTAGCTTACTTTTTTAATTCCATAGTTGTTTAATTTGTGCCCACATGGTGATTCAAGGTCCAAAATAACCACATATTAGCGTTTTGGATCAAGTCATAAAGTGCAAACAAATATTGAAACATTCTTGATAGACATGACCAAGGCTTAGATCATGTTATCTTCACAACCTCCCCAATCCCACCTTATATTTTGTGCCAAGTACTTGCTTTATATGATGAGGAAAACATCGATGAATAATTCTAGTCCAACCAATCAGGGAGAGACTAGAACTTACAACCCTTGACTTGTCATTTCGACACGTCTTTTCGACATGCCTTTATGACCCTTTTCAGAGTGGAATATAAATAAGACAAAGGAAAATTCCCTTGCATTCCACAACTTAGTCATGATTTATTTTGTTCCGCTAATTTTGATACCAAATTACGCATTGTGATAATCCTTGATCGTAGCATCACCGAAGAACAAGTTGGACACAAATTTATTACTCTCAACGAACAAATTCCCATTTTACCAGTTGAGAAGATTTAATTTCCTTGACTTATTTTTATCATTCACATCCATCCCACATATAATCTATCCATATAGAAAAATACTATATCATTTTTCACATTCTGGTTATCTCGACACGACCTTAAAAGGTTGAATGTATCTTGAATCACGTGTTGATTTTATGACGTATTATAAAAATTAAATGAATTATATTATTAGAGAGTAAATTCTTAAGAAATTTAAGATATATTACAATATAAAGGACATAAATTTCAGCATATGAATACCTCTTTTCATATTCAATAAGATATGGGTGAAAAATACGATTGGTTTCTCTAAACTGTCTTTGTTTTGGTAGCTAAGGATTCATGATATTGTATCAACATTAGCATAGACATAAAACATGAAATATTTTAGAAAATAAGGATTGTTGAGAGTAGGATCCAAATCTATGGCCTACTTGATGGCCTCAAATTTTTTTACTCCTTCAAGACATGTATAATTTTTAGATTTCTTCAACATATTTTTTAGTGGCCTTGATATTGATGGAAAATTAACAATAGACCTCTATATGAAATTGATTTTTCCAAGAAATATTTGCATTTATTTCTTATGATTTGGGAAGGATAATGAAATAATGGTACTTACTCATTTAATATAAATATGCATACCATTCTTTGCAATGACATGAAGAAATACATTTCCTTCGAAAACAAAAAGTCACACTTTTTGGAATTGAGTGACACTCCATATTTTGTACATCTTTCAGACACTTCTTTGAGTTGTGATAAGTGATTACATGCAACCTAGGAAAAAAATATTATGTCATCCAAGTAAACAAGAAAAAATAATGATAATACCTTGGAATACCATGTCCATAGCTATTTGAATTGTTTCACCTATATTCGACAACCAAAATGAATTTTTTCTGTATGCATAAGTCCCCACTTAGTTGCAAATGTTGTTTTATATTGGTAATCTTCCTTGAAAGGTATTTGGTTATAACCACTATACCCATCAAGCAAAGAATACCTTTCAAAACTAGTAACCAACTGAAGTATTTGTTCCATTGATGGAAAAGGATAAGGATCGCATTAAGTGAATCCTTTCTCAAATAATGAAAAACTACACATAATTTTATTTCACCATTCTATTCCCTTACCATCACAAAGTTATCTACCCAACTAGAGTATTTTATGTGAGGTATAATCAAATATTAAATAAATTTTTCAAGCTCTTTCGTCATCAATGGTTCAAATTTTTGTTGATTGGCATTTTTTTTCCTTACTATTTTAGCATTATCTTATAATGTAATGTTGTGTTGGGATAATGAGGAGAAAATCCTTTCGTATTATTTAAGTATCATACTAACACATCAACATAATATTTACATACGTCAATGAATGCATAGTTTTTAGATTTTGAACACACCTTACCAAGATTGAGATTTTTTCCATCAAGAATGTAAAAATTTCATGTTGGTCCTCACTTGTAGTTAAAACGTCTTTACCTTATTTAATTTCATCATTATCTCCAACGATGCTTTCATCGTTACAAGACCAATAGTTATCTTATTTGTCTTAAGTTGTATAATTTTATCTTCAAACCTCTGTTGAATTTTTCATTGTTTTTGTGAAGAAAATTTAATCCCTTCTTGTAAGAATCTCACTATATGATCGTCATCATCAAAACTTTCCAATGTCTGTTGTTATCTAGGATGTATGGCCTCACCACAACTCAGATATGAGGATTTTATTTATCACTTATGATATGTGTATGTATGTTAATCTGAGATGTAAATGTAGAAAGTGTATCATCGCACTTATGTTTATCCCTAGAACAATTTTAATGTTAAAAGTAAGGAAATATTTGATCATATCCAAAATCTATGTCTGTAAGTCCTCATCAATGGGTTTATACAATCTCTATGGATTATTGCAAGATGTATAACTAACTCACTATCACCATACACATGATAATTTATATTTCCTTTCTTTCTTTTTCACTCTAAGCCATGAATAAGTACCGCATATTTTGAAACATTGGTATAACATCAAAACTAGAACTTAACAACAAAATAATACATTTGATTAGTATATGAATGCATCATAATGCCATCTCTTGAATCATTCTAGTTCTTTGAGTCATTGAAAAAAAAATCCAAATAGCATCCTCAATTTGATTTCCCTTCTCCACAAATAGAATTTTAGCATTTTCTTCATAAAGGCAAAGTATATATCGATGACTTGTTCTTTAATAACTCTAAAAGGATCATGTTGATAAACTTCGTTAGTCCTCTCATCATTAAACAAATAAATACTATTGTCTAATGCTTGAAGAGTTTTAGATTTAATCGACCAAGATGCTCATCCTTAATAACATACTTTTCAGTTATAATGCTAGGTGTATAAGATTATATGTAAAAATTAGATAAAGATTCACAATTGATTGTCAAATTTTTCCTTACGGTTCTAAAAACAAGATGTGATGTATCGGTTGAAAGGTAGCCTCAAATCTTAGAGGTCAATTCTCTTGAAAGAAACATGGAAATATAATGTAGAAAATCCACCACCATCACATCTTACAAATTTTTACAACTCCAAAGACGTGCAAGCTGAAATTAAATTTTTATATAATGCACATTTTCTTAATTGGTGAACCATCTAGTTGTGATACACCTTTAGCACTTTTTTCATACTTCAGTCCTAACTTATCCATAACCATTTTGGGAATCACTGTGCTTCTTGTTCCA
This sequence comes from Taxus wallichiana var. yunnanensis, assembly GCA_018340775.1. Lineage (NCBI taxonomy): Eukaryota > Viridiplantae > Streptophyta > Pinopsida > Cupressales > Taxaceae > Taxus > Taxus wallichiana. Next base: position 242,799,791 of record CM031239.1, on the reverse strand, counting down.
CTATCTACCATGTAGTTGTGTACTAATGAATTACCATTTACCTATGAAAGATAGAAAGGATGTGGTTTTATGAGTTTTTCCTCACTAACAACAACCTTTACTTCTTAGTTTTCTTGTTTTTTTAATTCTTAACATTCGATATGTATTTTTCATAACCATGTGGGTTGTACTTACTTCACCTTCTTCTCGGATTCGATGATATTTTAAGAATGAAAGATATTTTACAAGAAAATCATTTTTTCCCGGAATGTATAATGAGTGCCACCTAGTCATAATAACATGTTATTTCTTCATATGTTAAAAATATTGAAAGGGAAAACCCTATCTTAAAATTAAATTTTGAACAAACCTTCTCTTTTACTTGGGGTGAAAATGAAATCCTACCAAAGATTAGTATTCTTATTTTCTTATGCTAGAACAATAACTTGATCACTAGTAAATTATCATCAATAGAACTCTTTCTTGACCTCTTTACAGTTTCAATAAAATAAATTCTTTCCTTGGATGTAATTTTTTTATTAATATCCCCATGATCACTTATTTCCCAAATTACCATAGTTGAATGAAGATGTCCCCGCATAAAATTTAGATCTTTTAGTGGTGGTAGAAAACAACTCTAGTGAGCTTGATAGAATACCTATTGTTGTGTCATTATTAGCATTGGAAGGCATTGTTTCATGATTTATAATGGCGTATTGTAATAATTAGGCTGCATATTAGGATCGGTGTCATGTTGCTTTCGGGCAAAGCATTGGAAACAATTTCTCTAGAAGTTGAGGGCACATTAGTATCAACACCTGTAAGTTATTTTGTTGTTCTAGTATCTCCTTGAGCTTGATAAGGAGGCATATAACATTGATCAAGAGGTCTATAATTGTTATAAGGCTGATATTGGGTCCCATAAGGAGGTTGATAAGGTCTATTAACATGAAACTCGATAGTTACACTACCTCATTCCCAATGGTTTGTAAGGTTGTTTAAAACTCATATAGCTCATTGGGATTAACTGTGAGAGGTTTTGATAGTGTTGTAACAAATGGAATTGGATTTAACTCTAGAAAGATCAATATACAAGGTTTAAGGGAAAAAATTCTAGCTTGAATAAGGCTATTTTATGCTCTTATTACTATGCCAAAAGCAAGAGGAATTTTATTACAACACATTGGATCAATCGTAATAATAATATCTCTATTTAATGCACGTATGTAGTAAACACTTATTTTACTAAATCAAGACTTATTCCAGTCTTTAAAGAAGCTAAAAAATATAGCCAATATTGGAATCCAATATTATTATTTTTGGATTCCAACATGCCAAATATTGGAATTATTTGCACTCCAAAATTGAACAAATTGTATTAAAAATTTAACATATTGGACTCCAAAATCGCATATATTTGAATCCAGAATCACATATATTTGAATAAAAATCACCTATATTGGAATTAATTATGCTCAAAATCACATATATTTGAATCGGAAAATAAAAATATTGGAATTTTTAATTATCCATAAAAATTCCAATGTATCCGGGCATGATTTAAATTTATGAATATTTGAAAAAATATTTAATGATTTCAGGAATCCAACATTGATATGAGAAATAATGCCTATAATATGCTACCCCATATATAAATATACATGTTTTGTTTTATAAGGGCTAGTGGCTGCTAGGATTAATGATTGCTTTGGGATAATACTCTTATCTATTTTAAGATGTTTTTAAGATTAAACTATTAAAATTTTAATATTTTAAATGCTATTGAGAAAGAAAAGACTAAGATAATGAAATTCATGAGATGTGAGACACTTCAAAATTTAATTACTATATTTTAATTGAACCTTAGGAAACCAGAGAATTACCATAGATGTTAGGAAGAAACTTAAAGAGGATGACAATTCAATTTAGAAGAATGTAATTAATTGTAAAACAATTCCAGATATATTTCATATTTCAAGTTAGATCTCGTATTTATTTAATTTACTATGGTGTTATTGAACCTCAATGCAACCAGAGAATTTCTAAAGATGTTATGAAGAAAGTAACAGAGGGCAATGATCCGATTGTACGAGAATGTAATTAATTGTAAAACAATACCAAATATATTTTCATATTTAAATTTAGATATAAAATAAACTTTAAGAGACATGGCATAAAAATTTCATATTCAAATATGGATTTGAACTTATTTAATTTTGTTTTATTAGATTAGGTAAAAACTATATTTTGAAGCGATCAGAACCCTGTACAACCGATAGATAAGAATTAAGGCTCAAAAGAGAAAAAATGTGAATAGGACCCCCGGGCCCAAGGAGAAACAACAAGACAAGCAAACACCCAAAAATTAGGAAAAAATACGAACGGTGAGAGGGCTCCAAAATATAATTAACAAAAATAGCTTGGCCCTTTACCCAAATTTCCCTACCTTCCCAAGGCTTCCCTTTATGATAATGGAGGCTCATCTTGAGAGGGGAATTACCAAATTTACTTTTATTCTTGTTACTAAATACCTTCCAACCGTCCCCCCGTTAGGATTTTCATTCTCGTTTGAGTGGACAACAAGAAAAATTTCAAGAGAATCCATTGATTGAGAACTTTTATTTTTGAAAGACACGTGGATAAAAAAATCCCTTACCTCGTAACATGTTGTGAAGAAACTCTAATAGTGTGAGATGGGAAATACCCTCCCATCATCTCATCCTTCATCTCCTCCATTTTCTCCTCCTTCTTGTCTTCCCGGAAACTTGAAAGACTATCATCATTATCAATAATATCACTATCAACTTGAGCCTCTACCACAAATTTATCTCGGATTAAAATCCTTCCACCCAAAATTTTAGAATTTAAATATAGATCTGAAATAAATTAAAATTCCTTTACTAAAGGTAGGTATAATTATAGTAAAACATTTGATGAATAAATTTAATTTATTATGTAACATTATTCTTGAATATGGGCTTCCAAATCAACAAGACAAAACATAGTCAAACTCCAACTAAAAATCTCCCTATAATTGTTTTTGTGATCGAATATAATCTAGAACATCTTCGGCATTTGTTAATGGTTGCAAAAAGGACACAACACATCTAACAAGTATTTGTCTTCTGAATTAGAAACTATGTTGTATGTTTCAAATATGATGTAGTTTACAACATCATTTAACTTGTTTTTCTCCAAAGAGTCATCTACAAGCACTATATTTTAACAATTGTACAATGCATTAAACTAAAACCAAACAAAGTTAAGATTCTTGAGATATAATTTGGTATTCATAAAACCTTCATAATAATATTATTAGGTCTTGACGTAATATTCTTGAGTAAATATAAACTTGAAGCTTGTAACCTCAAGCCGGTGTTTTTAAGAAATGAAGGCATCATGTCATCGACATTTGACTTTCTCACTAATGTCCATATTGCTATGTTGAAATGTTTTTGCACTATGGAAAGAATTTTTCAAATTAGGTCGAGAAAATATTATTCTTTTTAGCTCAATGCCGGAAGATTTTTTTATCTATTGAATTGTCGAATATGCCTTTTGGAGGTTGTGTGCCAAAACACCATTTATATCAAATATGATCAATTTAATGTTGTATGTGTTCAAATCTGCAAATGAAAAAAATCAAATGGTTGAGGGTGGTGAATCAATTAAAAATAAAAATAAAGTCCCTTTCGATATTTTTATATCAAAAATAAAATGATCGTAGGTGGTGAAAATGGTAAAATCTAAGGGCATTCCTCATTTCTTATTGTTATCCTAGGAATAATTTTTTTAATAATTTATTTGAATGGAATGTAATGTTTCAAGATGATTATTACTTGAATAACGTATTGTAGTTATTTCATTACATTGGAAAGTGGTATATGCCATCTAATATCGAAGAAAAAAATTCATGTATGCTCAGAATTAATTTAGGAATAGATATTTCATTATTAAGAAATGCTCAAATATTTGTTACATTAATGATTTACTATTAATTTGCATTTGGAAATTATACGCTCAAACTCGAGCTTATAATCGAGAAAATTAAAATTCTCCCAACTTCAATAGTTACGCACAACCATCACTATAACATATGAATGTATTTTATTTACAATTTTAAAGCTGTATTATCACAATAACATTTTGAAATGCTAACTTTTCATTTAGAATTGACTCGATCTAAATATTTTATGCCCTCTAAGCATTTAATCCATTTGACACTATTAGTGATAATTATTTGTACAAATTGGTCATCAAACACCTAGCTTTTGATAATTTTTCTCCACTCCTTGCCATCCCAACCATAAAAATTTCTGCAGGGTTTCCATTTGCACCTAATGTAATACACATTATGTCTTCAAAATTGTAGGGAATATCTTTTCTACTCCAATCCTTTTCTAGATATTTTATTGCAATTCCATTAACTATTTTGCCATGTTATTTTCCTCAGTGAGTACTATATTCAAGTTAGCCGATAATTTTGTATTGAAGACCTTTGTTAGCTTCTCAACATCAATTAAAGTGAGTTTTTCTGTCTAGAATACCATTTCAAATTTTGTTGTTAATGACTTTATAAAAAAATTAGGCCACGTCGCACATTGATAGTCTTCTGTGGAACTTGAATGTTATGTCCCCAGAGGGTGATTGGTTTTTCTCATACAATAAGTCCTCAAAATCTAAAATAAGAAAGTAATTCTTGTAGCTAACTACATGGAAGTGAATAATTTTTTAAATCGGTTTCATACAAATTCATACCAATGGAAAAAATAAACATTTAAGCTTATGACTACAACTTATAGGTGGGCCTTGCGTATGTACGATCAGTATCTTCTTTACCCATAGTTAGATCCTTTCATGTAATATCTATTTCAAAACAACATCAATCTATTCGTTATTAATATAGGTATTGTTATGGAATATGAAAGCGTAATTGGAAAAACATAGTGAAATACGTGGTAAAATGGAAAATTAAATATTACAACTTTGAGTAGCTACCACTTACCAATTGAGCTACCATCTTCGCTTGCATAGACCTTACTAGATGTTGGATTTATTGATGCAAGATGTATTACAAAAATATAAATCAATTAAAAATCAATTTCATGCTATCGCAAATGAAAACCTAATTGAATATCATACTAGTCTCCATGGTAATATGTTAAGTACAAAATCAAAATCTCCTATGTCTTATGAATGAATGTAGCATCCACTAGGGTTCTTTTATATCCATTAAAAATTACAACATAGAAACAACAAACTATGTAGCAATGGATGCTACCATGAACTTTTAAAATAGGTTATTTGGTAAATAATTCTTTGAAAATGGTTCCTCTTCTAGAATTACCTTATACTGTTTTCGATAACTATGTGAGATTCACAAATGGTTATGTTTAAAAATAAGCATGGCTAACATACCTAGTTTTGTCTACATATTCATGTTGGCTACAAACACACACTCCAATGTTACTTTCTCTAGGTAAACCATTAATTTTTTATAAATTTGTGGTGCTTAGTAGCAGTTATTATTTATAAATACACACGACTAATGTATATCAAGATTTTCTTCCATATTTGTGGATGATGTGGCTAAGTTATCCTCATCTATGGTAAGAGATGGTGAGCATAGAGTATTGTAAAAAAATGAGAACAATGAAAATTGAAAAAATATCTCATTAAACATATTTATAAATTGATTGAAGGTAAATCACCATGATGAGTTGGTTGTGTAGTGCTAATTTGAGAGGTTTGTACATCGATTGCTATTGTTATTTGGTTATCTACGTAGTTAAGAAATGCATAAGTAGATTTTTTCAATTGAATTTTTTTAATATAATCACATGTTTGATTTGTATTCCGGTATGAACCTTTCTTCATATGAGAATAATAATGTTTCAAAAACAGTTCATGACTATGTATCAAAACAATAACAATAATAGATTGATTGGATTCAACTAATGCACACAATGTGACACTATTTCCGTATAACACTAATATTATAGAATCCTAGGAAGAGTATTGAGTAAACACCTAAGACCAAAATACATATGATCACTCACAAGGAAAAGGATGTTTTTTTCCTTTTACACAAAATTCTCTTGTAGTTATCAATTATTAATGTAATTGTTTCATCCAATCCCTAGTGACTTACTCTCTTTCATCATTGTTATCATCGCAAGTTTGCACTACGCTTATTGTGTACATAAGAAAAAAACTTTTAAATTTCCGATGTTATCATAGAGTCTGTAGCATCCATCATGAATTGATTCTTTACTATCTTTTACCTTTTTCATGTATTCTTTATTTTTTTCTCTCAATATTTTTGCATATTCGGTTGGTATGAGAACAATAATAATACATTCAAGCTCATTGGTTCCAATAATCTGTTAACATCTCCATTATTTATTCAAAATAAATATTGTAAGACAAATTTTAAAAATCAATGATAACACATTCTACATTGAAAGGATTGGTGGCAGGAATAACTACTAGAGTTGATGAAAGATGGAATAAGTATGCACATTGACAAGTAAATTCTTCTATGTCCTCCATCCTTGCCGGTATATTGTCTTCCATTGACACCACATAGTTGTCTAATATTATTTGAGCCTCAGGGGGATAAATTCTTTCCGCCACCGGTCCCTTTTTCATTTAGATTTTTTTCCCCTATACGGGAATCATATTTTTCTTTCCTTTCAAATCTTTACCCAACAAGTATAGAAAACTATAGGTAGTGCGATTCATGTAATTTATTTATTTTTAATTACATTTGATTCACTAGGAGGGTTAATAGATTAATATTTTGATGTTTCTCTTTAAAATAATTTAGAAATTTTGATCTCATTTTTCTATCTCCTTTTATTCTCCGCAGATAAGAATAAAATGTCTCGCTATTATGTCTTCCTAAACAAGGCCTTTCAACCAGACATCCCCTAATTATACTTTATCAGCTAGTGCTGATAGTTCTTCATCATTCATTCCTCTTGCATCCCTGAATGAATTGGTTGTGAATATTTTCAATGAATTAAGCTAAAAGTTATCCTAATTATCTTTAATAGGTGAACAAGAAAGGCCACAAAATCTAAAAAACTCAAATGTTTTATTCCATTTAGTCCATATATCATTCAATTATAATAAAAATTTCATTTTTGTATAGATTGTTAGTTGTGTCTATGTTGAAAATATGAAGGCATTAGTTAAAAATGTTCTACATTCAAATGAAAATTATATGTTTTACATTTTTATATAAGGAAGATAAAAGTTAATAACAAATGCAATAAAATAAAAATACATTACCCCGCATTCCTATTTTGTTTTCCAATCTCCCGGACATTGAGGACATCTAATCTATTTGAAACTGATCTAGCTTTGTACAACAAATGAATAAAATTGGTTTCTATCCAAATTTTTTTCACTTCATTCTATTTGTTACAAATATTAGTAATGTCTTCATTAGTTGCATTTGTAGAAAGAATGTGAGCCCTTCAAAGTTGTAGCCTCTTATGTAAATAAATGTATGTATCTAAGCCCAAAATAATTTTTGTGCACATATTGTATGTTATCCATAAGTATATAAAATTTAATCTCCCTCCTTTCCAAGTATTTCAGATATTGGAGAAGCGAAACCTTATTTGTAGACTCCAAGAAAGGAAGAAGAATTGCATCGCTCTATGAAGGAATAACATTCATCAACATGGATTACATAATAATGTCAACATTGTCATCATCTACAGGATGATATTGATACTCTAGAGGGGTTAAATGGAACCTGGAAACATCAATTCAAAAGACTTCACCATTGAACATAAAGTAATCAAACCGCTGAATAGTTTAAGGTTTTGTTGTCGTGAATATAGTGGTTTCTTTCTTCATCAATGCATCTAACTCGAGTATTCTTTTTCAACCCATGGAACTTTGATCTAGATGGATTGAGCTCCAATTCAGCCAAATATGTTTTCCCGGCATAGTAAACAATTTTGCATGTTTAGGTAGTGAAAGAAAACCTTTTCTATTCAAAAAATGACAAACGAAAGAGGCTCTATTACATCTATACAATTTTATAAGTATTGTAATTATGCCACTTTGAATGCTTTCTACATTTGAACAACCAGATTTTGTCTTTATTTACTAATAAACACAATTCCCAACCATATATTGAATAAGAACATTGTATTTTGTCTTTTGAGGATTTCATCTCCGTTTCTGAATAAAGAGACATCAAAATCGATGTCATGAATAAGATACTTATTATTTTCATAGTAAATGTGTTCATCTTTAACACTTAGTGTACTTTAATTGATGACTTTTGACAATATAACCATTATGACTTCTTCATGTTTTTCATCTATAACGAAAAAAACACATGTCATTGTAGTAGTTGTTAGGGCCATGGATTTTAACAAACCATTCCTCATCTCTTTTCTTCCAGCACTCAATACCTTCAATGAATGGAATTTCCAAGAATGGATTGTGACCAATGGAAGACATTGTACCTACAATTGGAGTAGAATATATTAAAAATTACTTCACATATGGATTAATTTTTGTTCCCATCATATATGTTATGAATCTAAGTATTAATCTTTGTAATCACTAATATCTATAATACATTATTTATTTTCATTGGTGAGCAATCAACGTAAACATTATTTACTATTAGGCTTCAAGAGAGCATGATCTCTAACCTTCAATTCAAGTTATCAAATCATATTTTGTGGATCACATCATTAATACAAAGAACAATGCAAAATTGTTTTTGAAAATTAACATGCAACATATTTTGGAAGGATTATCCATTGTTTGAAAACCATCCACAATGCGTAGATTTCGTGAAAGTAATGTTTGAAAACATCGATGTTAGTGAGAGAAAAGATTTAAGTTGACATATGAATGGATAATTTTTAATATTACTTGTTTGTTATTTACACCAATTGAATGGAATAGCTTAAAGTCCATTAAGATTTAATATTCATAACTAGTAGAAAAGAATAGTGTAATGCTATTAGGCTCAAGAATGTATTTAGTTCATTTGTGGACAAATATTATTTTTAAATGATAGTAACTATATCATATTGGATGGAATTCACATGTCGAACCCAATCGCAACACTACATTTCAACAAGACAGATAAAGACTTATATATTTCACCAAAAATATATATTTGTAAATTATAATCCATATTCATTTGTATTAAATAAAAATCCTAACAACCGCTACAATTTATGAATCTCAAAATAGCTATCAAATAGAAAATCATGATTTATCTTAGTATTCGGTATAATACTTTCATTACCTCTGGTTGTAGCAATCACTAGATGTACAACTTTAAAACTTTGTTATTGTCAATGACTATAATTGTATCAAATTAGCCACATGTTACCTTGTGGAGCCAATATTTGTACTAATTTCCATCGAAAGGGATCAATAATTTCTCTTCATATCAAAGGAATAACGTTGTAGACAATATGTGAAATAATTTCTAAATTTGAGAATAGATATATAATAAAAAAACAATGGTCTAAATTAGCAGCCATTGGGCTCCTATCATCACCATTATCCATTGTAATCACTATTTATTCAACTTTCGATAGTTAATTCATTTCATTGATTGTAAGTGTAACATATTGGGTAGACTTCACATTGCGGACCCAATTACTACGCTACATTTCATCATGAAGCATCTAGTATTATTTATTTCTCCTAAGAAATATCTTTGAAAATTATAATTCATACTCATTAGTATCAGAGAAAAATTGAAAAAACAACTCCACTCAAGAATTTCAAAATTTCAAAATATTCGTTGAATAAAAATCATGGAATAAATTAATGTCTTCTATGGTCATATCATTACCTCTTGTCACAACAATCTCTATCTATACAATTATAGATCGATTGTAATTGTATGTGATTAAAATGTTAACAAATTGTCCACGCTTTACCCGGTGGAGCCAATTCATGTAATGATTTCTAGTGAGAGGATAAAGACGTTCTATTCTTATCAAATAAAATTCTTAGAATCGCCAACCTTCATAACTCTTTGAAAGTAATAATGTAGTGGCCACTAGGCTCAACAATTTTAATTTTGAGAGGATTCAAGACTTATTTATTTTTCCTAAGATAGATATTTTTAAATTATAATCCATATTTGTTTGTATCAAAGAAAAATCATAGCAGCCCCTAGGATTAAAAATTTGTCAAGTTCTAAGTACCGATTGATTAACAAATCATGACAAAGCTTAGAGGCCTACAAGATCCTTTCATTACCTCTTGTTATAGTAATCACTATCTTTACATATTTATATAGATTGTAATTTGCAATGATTATAATTGTTTCAAATCGGTTGCACGTTACCTGGTGGAGCCAATTCCTACACTATATTCTGTTGAGAAGGATCCAGACTTTTAGTTCATATCAAAGAAAAGGTTTAGTGGCCACTAAGCTCCATTACTAGTTGAAAGGAATAACGTAGTGGCCGCTAGGCTCAATAGTTTCAAATTTTTCAATAGCTATATTATAAAAAATAATGTCCTATTTTACTTGACCTCAGGATCCTATCATTATTACTTATTATTGTAATTGTATCATTTTGAGTAGACTTTATATGGCAGCCCAGTTATTGCACTACATATTTATCTCATACAAGAATTGTGTTTATAATTTGTAATCCATATATAACCACGAGAGTAAGTGTATTCTTACGTAGTTATGATAAGATCAATCATTGTAACGTATAATTCACATCAGTTCTTATCAAAGAAAATGCATAAAGAATCGCTAACATTATTTATTTATTGATTGAAATTACATATGGTCCATTATGCACAATAATTACTTAATTTGGAAATATTGATAGCATATAATATCATAATAATGCCTAGCAGCCACTAGATATATACCAATACTACTTGTCATTGTAAACACTATCTTTATAGCTTTGACACACTCTGCTTTTTCATTGTTTCAATGAAAAAAATCATCTAGGATTTAGGATTTTTCATGCCATGTGTCATCATTTTACTCGTAGCTAGTTATTGTTATCACCGAATCACAGCACCCTTATGTTTATACAAGTGCATATACTTGAACTCACGGTGTGATTGGATAACATGGGTACTATCTCCAAGTTGTGGGACTTGCTACTTGAGATAGACCTCCAGAGAAAGCTGGTTCTTGCTCCTAAACTACCTGCCACAATCTACTCTAATGCAGGATAAGCTAACTGTTCTAATCTAAATTTCCAAGGGACCAGGGAGAGAGAATGCATAAAATGAAAGCCTACACTAAAGTGGTGATACACCAGAAAAGGAGGGTGTGAGAGTAGTCTCCAAATGTGTGAAATACAGAGGCAAAGTGCACACTAGAAGAGGTGATGACAGTTCACCATAATCTAGCAAAATGCATTCACAACAATATTCCAAGCATACACAATGATAATGAATCCCTACAAGAACATAATAAATAGACACAATATTCTTATAGAAATATCAAAGGGGCAAGAAGAATGCAAGAAAACACAGCAGGGGAAGATACATCCACAAACTGGTATTTTATTGCTTCATGATATGCACAGTTCAATCTATTACAAGATAAGGGCCTGGATCACCATGCAAGGAGTCCACTACAAGGGCCTGCAACACACTGGCTTCACAAAGCAATTTTGGCAGAGCTTTGCTACCCAAAAACTCTCTCCTTTACAATGAGCCCAACACTCCAATTTATAGAAAAAATGAGAAGGAGAAGAGAAGGGAAAATGGAAATCCCGAAATATGTCCTTCAACCACCTGTAAGAGGCATTAAATTGAGTGAAATGATTGTATATTACTTGCAAAAGGCTCCCCATACTATCCCATGTGCTGCAGCAGAGAAAGAATGATGACCATGCCTCTTAATTGCACTCCCAACTACCAAATAAAACACTATTCTGAACCCGGCCACGTTTCCTTAAAAATATCAATCAATTTCTGATCAAATATGGAATTTCTTGATTTCTATGCATCAGGATTGGAACCACGATTCCAACGGTACCAATTTTGTGTGATTTTGTTGAGAAATACAAAAGTTATGGCCTTCTGAGTGCGGGCAGCTATTTTGGGCCTAGCGCAGCGTTTCTGTCATTTGTGGGAATGAGCATTAATCGATTTGGAGCTGAATATGTTTCCTTTCATCAAACATATCTACCCTCATTAAAAATAAGAAATCCAGAAAGTCCAATTTTGTGGCGTAGAGGACGTCATACTCGTTCCAGAAAGTCCAATTTTGTGAAAATTGGAGCTCGGAGTCAAAAGTTATGTCCGTTTGAAGTTTCACGCGCCAAACGTTGACTTTTCTTCTCTGCCTTTGGCTGCTTCGGCTTTTCGCGTCCCACATGTCCCTTTGTCCCAAATGTCCCAATGCTGCGCAAGACAAATTCTTCCGAACCGCCCGAAATGGGCTTCCATGTCCTTTTTCTGCCAGTGACACGTGGCGTGATCTGATTGGCTTTCGGCTCCTTCGGCTATCCGCATCCCACGCATCCCTTTGTCCCACTTGTCTCGGTCTTTGAAGTTCCCTATTTCGGCTGAACCGGCCGGTTTGCTATGCACTCTCGTCCCATCTGTCTCCGGGATTGTTTGGGAAAAATTTTCTGATCGGTTCGCCTTGGTTCGGTTGGTTCGGCCGGTTCGTGCCCTTTTGTCCCAACTGTCCCGGTACGAAAGTTCTCATTTCGGCTAATCCGGCTAGTTCACGTACTTCGTGTACCTTTGGCCCAACTGTTCCGGGCTGCCTTAAGTCTTTTCGGCCGACTTGCATCCTCCGCGTACTAACTGTCCAGATGTCCCAGACTGCCTGTTTCAACAGTTAGTCAATTTTTTCCATTTTTCGGCCAGTTCGGATTTCCGCGTCCCGCGCGTCCCTTTGTCCCACTCATCCCAAATGCTGAGTAGACCGCCTGGCGGCCTTTCGGCCGGTTCGCGCCCTTTTTGTCCCTCATGTCCCGACTGCCCGAGGACTAAGACTTAGCCATTTTTCACAATTTTTTCTGGCCCGAGCCTATTTTTTGCAATTTTTCTTACCTTTCCTCAGAACTTTCTCTCTTCTACTTGGACAAGGGAGTTAGAAAAATATGAGGGGACCCTAGAAACATGAATTTTCACCCTGAATCAATATAATTGCTTGGGACTAAAGAATTTGATGCATGTTATCAAAATTTACCTTGGGGGTGAATTTTGGATAACAGTTATATTATAATATCATGGTTTCATATAGTTTCAAATTTTTTTTTTCTTTACATTTAAATTTCATAATAAATAGGTTAATTATAATGTTTCATAACTATTACATCCAAAACATGGCACATGGCACAATATAAGTGGATAATTATTTTTCATTTGCACATTACATCTAACATTGTATAGGTCGATTTTGATAAAAATAAAAAATATGTGCCTATAAATTTTTACACTTTATTTCATTTTTATTATAATATTAAATTTTTATTGTGTTTCAATTATTTTAAGCTATAGCCACATGTCATCGTTTAACTTGTTGCTATTTATATTATAATATTGTGGTTTCATATTATACTCATTTCTTTACATTTTAATTTCATAATAAATGTGTCAATTATAAATGTTTTCTAACTATCAGCGTTAAACTTGCCACATGGCATAGAGTAATTGGATATTTATATTTAATTAATGCACTACATCTTACATGATCTAGGAAATTTTTGATAAAAATTAAAAATAAATGTGTCTATAAATCGATATAATTTGTTTCTAAATTTAATTATATTATTATTATTGTTGTTGTTTTTCAAGTATTTTAAGCTATAACCAATAACGAAAGGCATTTATTTCAATATTGTTTATTTATTTAATATCTCACACCTTTTTTTTCAATGAGTGGAAAATTCAAAAATCTGATTTATGATTTCCACCACAATTTCCCCGCTCTAATATTAAAATTTCCATATCTTGAACATTTTATATTTTCAAAATTTCTAATGAGGAATGTGCCGAAAAAATATTAAAAACCCAGAGAACTAGTTTTTAGGGTTTTTGTTTTTTGTCTTGCAAAATAATAACTTGTGAAATCATAGAACAATACAAGCAATCCAAAGACTACACATCCAAATTGAAGAATCCCAGTAATTTTTCCTAGGGAAAAATCAGGAAGTAATTATAATCCCAATCATGGATTAAAAAAGGGTACAATTTAGTAGAAATGAAAAAGATACTCAAACACTTCGAAGAAAATCAAGTTGTGGAAAAATAGTCTAGATAGTTAGTTCGATACATTAGTCGGTAGTTTGAACGGCATCACCAAGCATGAAATAATATCATATGTAAATAAGGTATTTATAAATAACTTATATTATACTAAATATTCACCTTTTTATTGCGCAGCTTGTTCGGTCGTTATGTCTTGACAAGACCCTATCTTTTTAATGTCATTTCAGCCATGTTTTTCGCTACAAAAACATGCTTTATGGCCCTTGACTTTGGTTATCGGTTCCTTTTGATCATTTTCTCAAAATGCCCCTGTGTTTTTTACTTATTTTATTTTTAACTTGAGTCTGTCCATCTTGGTCCTTATGAAAAAATGATCGGTTGCCCAACTCGCTTAGCGGTTGCTTCTTATCATTTTTTCATACCACCTCATTTTTAAAGAAAAAAATGAATCTGTTATGCCCCAACAAAATAAAACTTAATCCATTTTCAGCTCTATTTTTTATTTCATTTGAATGCTTTCAATTTTATTCCATTCTATTTCCCCCTCTGGATTGTTTTTCTCGATAATGATGGTCAGTCACATAATCACTAGTTTTTAAAATTGTAATGTTTAATGAGACTCAAAATATCATTTTGGTATTCGTTAAGTTTTCCTTTTTTCATTTCAAAATGATACTTTAGAAATAACCCAAGGTAAATATTTCATTGTACATTATTTATATGGTTTCTGCGTTGACTTTTTGAGAAGATATTCGAGGTTAAAAAAATGGCATCAAAGTGTTAAATAATATCAAGTTTTCAATTGTGAAATAATTTTTTGTGCAATGGAAGGTTAATTTTTTTATATATACACCTAAATTTTATGTATAATATATTAGAATCACTATGTATTTAAATTTATATATTAAATATTTCAATCACTATTTATATATGTATTTTAGTCACAACAATATAATTCCTTTAAAACTATATTATCATGTAGGCCATGTATTGTTTCGGAAGATAGTGTGTTGGCGTATATATTAATTCATTAGGGTTGTTGCGGAAGGACAAAATATCATCGAGTCTCTTGAGAAGGATAAAAAATAATATTATTTGGATATTAGATGTCACTATAATTTAGCAAAAACCTAAAATCTATTGCATGCTTAGCGGCCGCTAGGGTTTAACACAATACATTATTTGTAGCTTAGAAATTGGTACTCAATAATAGATATCACGAACTTATACACCACCAATACAATGTCACATCATAATATTTGGAACATAGCGGTTGTTAGGATTTAACAAAATAAAGAAAATATTGCAAGTCTCGCATCCACTAGGTATTGCTGCAATATATTATTTGGAGATTAGTGTTCACTAGGGTTTCACAAAATAAATAAATAACTTGTAATTCTAGCTTCGCTAGTTATTACCACAACACATTATTTATGCCTTAGCACTCACTATGGTTTTACAAATTAAATTAAGGTAGCATGAAATTAGCGTCCTCTACGTACTAAAACAACATAATATTTACAAGAATATTTCTAGACGATTTAACATTTTAAATGAAATTTATTTGAGCTTAGGGAGTACACTAGCCTTTACAATGATGTAATAATTTAAATTAGCCAACATTCGGAGTTAATGCATACTATTTGGGGCATAACATTCACAATAATTTAACACATTAAATTAAGATTCAAGGAGGCTAGCATCCACTAGAATATGTGTACTCATAATGTTTACAAGTTGTTGGAGGTATGCTTTAACAAATAAAATTAACAAATTTTGAGCTACATGACATCTAGTTGCTTCCATAATACAATATTTTGAGCTTGGATGTCTCAAGAATTTAAAAAGACGAAGTCTGAAATTTTTAGCCCGACATTTGCTATCTTATATTGTAACATATTATTTGAATATATATTGTCACTAGTATTCAACTAAAAAACATGTAAGGTATTGCAAGCTTAGCGGCCTCTAGTTTATGCCTCAAAAAATCTAATCTTAGAGATAGGTACTCAAGAATGGATATCATGAAGTTATATGTCATTAAGACACTTCCGCAACATACTATTTTGAGTTTAGCAGCCCTAGGATTTTAAAAAATTAAGAAAGATATTAGAAGTCAAGATTTTACTAGGTATTGCGAAACATATTATTTGTACCTTAGTGGTTGTTAGGATTTAACAAATTAAATAAAAGTAGTATGACATTAGTAGGCATCTATGTATTATAATAGCATAATCTTGGAAAAATCATTCTACACGATTTAACATTTGAAATGACATTTATTTGAGCTTAGCGACCACTATTATTTCCAATGATCTGTAATAATTTAGGCTTAGTGTTCATTATGATTTAACACATAATATTTGATACATATAAGTCACAAGAATTTAACACATTAAATTAACATTCCAGGGAGGCTAATGTCTGCTAGAATATGCTCACTCGTAATGTTTACAACTTTTTGGTGGTATGCTTTAACAAGTAAAATTAAGAAATTTTGAGCAATATGGCATTGAGTTACTTCGAGAATATAATATTCGAGTTTGGATGTTTCAACCATTTAAAAAGTTGAAGTATGAAATTTGTATCTTGGTGTCATTATCTTATGTTGCAACATATTATTTGAAGATATGTTGTCACTAGGATTACACTAAAAATATTTGATGTCTTGAGCATTTAACAATATGAAGTATGAAATTTTTATATTGACATCTGTTATCTTATGTCGCAACATATTATTTGAATATAGGTTGTCACTAGGATTAAACTAAAAACCCGTGAGATATTGCAAGCTTAGCGGCCACTAGGTTATGCCTTGAAATTTATTTCGAGCTTCAAGATATGTCTTGAACAAAAATATAATGAAGTTATATGATGCTAACACATTTCCAAAACACATTATTTAGAACATAGCCAATGCTAGGATTTAAAAAATAAAGAAAAATATTGCGATTCAAACGTCCACTAGGTATTGGCACAACCTATTATTTGTACCATAGTGGTCGCTAGGATTTAAAAAATAAATTAAGGTAGTATGAAGTTAGCTTCCTTTTTTACCAAAACAAAATAATATTTAAAAGAATATTTCTAAAGGATTTACCATTTTAAGTAAATTTGATTTGAGCTTAGCGATCGCATTACCCTTTTCAACGATGTACTAATTTTGGCGTAGAGTTTGCTATGATTTAACACATAATATTTGGGAATGGAGGTCACAAAATTTAACACATTAAATTAAGATTCTAGGAGGTTAGCATTTGCTAGAATCTATGTACTCATAATGTTTGCAACTTTTTAGTGGTATGCTTTAAAAAATCAAATTAACAAATTTTGAGCTACGTGGCATGTAGTTGGTTCGACAATAGAATATTTTTCTCTTGGATGTCTCAAGTATTTAACAAGATGAAGTATGAAATTTTTATCTTGGCATTCGCTATCTTATGTTGCAACATATTATTTAAATATATGTTGTCACTTGGATTCAACTAAAACCATCTCACACATTGCGAAGCTTAGCGAACACTCGGTTATGCCTCAAAATTGTTTTCTAAGTTTAGAGATTGGTACTTAACAAAAAATATCATGAACAATTAAGATAGTGCTGCAACATTTTATTTCGAACATAGCAATCACTAGGATTTAACAAAATAAAGAAATATATAATGAGTCTAGCATTTGCTTAGGTATTGTTGCAACATTATTTTTGTGCGTTAGCGGTCTCCGAGATTAAAAAATGAAATTAAGGTAGTATGAAATTAGTGGCCTTTACGTCATGCGACAAAATAATATTTAAAAAAAAATTCGATAGGATTTAAAATTTTAAATGAAATTGATTTGAGCTTAGTGGCCACTACCCTTACATCGATGTAATAATTTAAACTTTTCGTTTGTTAGGATTTAACACATAATATTTGGGGTATAGTTGTCGTAAGAATTCAACATAGTAAATTAAGATTCCATGAGGCTAGCATCTGCTAGAATATGTAAACTCTTAATTTTTGTAATTTTTGGAGGTATGCTTTCAAAAATAAAATTAAAATTTTTGACCTGCATGTTTTTCATTGAGTATTCACTATCTTATGTTGCACGATATTATTTCAATATATCTTGTTGCAAGGATTCAACTTAAAATAACTATAATATTATTTCAAGATATATTGTTCTTGGTAGGATATGTATCAAAAATACTTTCGAGCTTAGCATACAGTTCTCGAGTAATGGATATTATTAGGTGATACACCTTTAAGACATTACCGCATGGTAATATTTTGAACATAATGGCCACTATGATTTAATAAAATATACTAATATATTTCAAAATTAAAGTCCACTAGGTATTTTTGTGAAATGTTATTTGGATCTTAACAGTCGCATTAGGATATCACACATTTAGTTAAGGTAGTATGAAATTAGTGGCCTTTGATTACTTCCTCAATGTAATAAGTTACGCTTAAGATTCATTAGGATTTAATGTATAGTTTGGATAATAGCAGTAAAAGGATTAAACACATTACATTAAGATTCTAGAAAGCTGGAATTTTGAGCTACATAGGATCTAGGTGCTTCCATAATAGAATATTTCATTCTTAGAGGTCTCAAACATTTAACAATACAAAACGGTGAAATTTTAAGCTTCACATTTGTAATCCTATTTTACAACATATTATTTGAAGATATGTTGTCGCTAGGATACTATGAAATCTTAGGTTATTAAGACTCTGTTACATCATAATAGTTGGAACATAGTAGCCATCAAGATCTAACAAAATAGAGAAAGATATTTTTAGTATACCATACACTAGGTATTTACGCAACATATTAGTTTTAGTGTATTCAACTACAAACAATTTAGAGATTAGCGTATCAAAACTAAAAATGCATGTTTAAATATGTATAGCATTTGAAATATATACAAGATCATTATATCAATTAAAAATATTCATCTATTAAAATATCACACATATCCAAGTGCTTTCCATTCTATATCACATACTAAAATATATGATTCACTATTGTTCTTCATTAACTACGGGGTGATGTTTATCCGAGACTATAAACATGGTCACTTCCCGGGTTTTTGCTCTTGTTTAGGACATGTTTTATCATCTTGCGGCCATCCCTCGTAAAAAATTTTTTGTGAATCTAAGAATCCTATATTATCTTTACCATTTCTATAATCATGCTTCTATATAGCACAACAAACTTTTAACGAAAATACTTTTGACCACCACATAATTTTTTGACAATTTCCTTTAGAGTCTCTATTTTTTTTTTTTCTTTTGTTTTTGAAACAATCTCATTGACATGCAAAGTTTCTCATTCATTTTCCTTAGTTATTTTCCTTTCAAAATTAGCCATGAATTGCTGAACGGATGTCACAAAATCTTCATCAGAAACCAATGCATGGTTTCCTTTAAATATTCCCATGACTGAAGCTTCTATGAAAATATGATTTCCTCTAGAAATAATGTCATCAAACTCTAGAGAAAATTTTCTTACATGTTTATTCCACTCTGTTAGTCTTTTCTTTGTATAATTAGCATATGTCTAGCATATATAAATATCGTTCATGGTCATAATTGTAGGATCTTTACAAATTCCTTTTTGAATGATGTACCCCATATGTGTTAATATTTTTACAACAATCCCATTCCTATAATGATTTTTTCATTTTTTTACATGAATGGTTGTGTCTACTCATTTGCATGGAAGTAATTATTTATTATATTGTACAAGCCATGAAATTCCTCTTCTACATAAAAAACTATACAAGGAGGAATTGTGACCTTTAATTGAGTTTCAAGCTCTTTATTTCTATCATTTACTCCCTCACTACTTCTTTGGCTACTTCTATCCTAGCCCTTATCAAGGATTATAGATCTTCCTCATATTACACTACTTGGGATCCTTTGGATTTCCTTTTCTTTATTATAGTGAAGAGTTATTCTAAAGTTTCGTACAAAAATAGCTTACTATGTTGACATATTATTTTTGGTTACCCTTTTCATTGTTCCTTCCTTCTATTGAAGTAAATGTTCACTAAGGGATCATATTATACCTCCTATTTTGGATGTTCTTTGTAGGTAATTATAAATTTCTCTACCCAATTGTTTCTCGATTGTTGTGAAGTTCATGGAGAATATTGAGAGAGTTACCCCGGGTCTTCGGTGGATAGAATTTTAGTTAGCATAGTCTCCCCTTCTTTTCTTGATGATGGTACCCCATATGCAACCAAATTTGGTGCTTGATTTAGTTCGGACAACCCATCTTGAAACTTAGATCAAGATTCGTTTCGTGGAGATAAGGGAACACGGGGTTGTTTTCAATGTTCTAAATTAAAAAATTTCTTCCTCTTCGTAGCATCCTTTTTAATAATTACTCTCAAAGGTAGAAACACCCTGTCTCCTTCATATTCTATTACACAAGGTTATCTTGTGTTTTGGTAATCCATACATAGTCATTATCATCATGGACATGAACATACGATATATTTAACTATCCTTTAAACAAATTAAGGTATTAGGAAACCCTTTTTCTATAGTCATATTACCTTATACGGTGTTCGGATAGATGAAATGAATTTCTATTGGCCGAGGTAACCTTAAAAATTTTCAACCTATTAAATTTTTTCGTATCACATAGTCTAGGAAGGAGGGATGTGTTTTAAGTTTCTTCTCCTTAAACTTTAAAGCAATAATGTTGCAAATCTGATATACAACCTCATGTTTTGTCAATTTTTTGGAACATAATATAAAAACTGAAATATAGGTGTAAGGATCCCTCTATCATGATAAGCTGTATATTCTTAATGAAGTATATGATACCCATTATCCTTATGGAAGTGAGAATGACAACATATATTCTTGATGTCACTATTTCATGTAATTGTTGGTAGAGAGAACGATACAAGTAAGTGCATATATCTTTAATATGCAATCTAAAGTGATAGGAATACAAGTATGAATATTTCTCATTTACCTTAAAAGTGCTAGGAGGATACCAAATTTGACAAAAATCTATACAGTCAAGAACACCAAAGACAACATTGAGAAGATACGAAGGCATGCAAAATGATTTCCCTTTGTCAACAAAATTATTTCTTTGTCTCACTATATTGAGACAGATCACCAAAACTAAGGAGGGATTATTTCCATCAAAAATAATAAACGGAAGTAAAGGGATCAAAGAAACATCCACCTTAGCTATTGATAAATTTCTAGATAGCATATTCTTGAGTGTCATGCCAATACAAACTCCTAGTCTAAACCTTTTAATAATTATATTGGAAAGATTAGAATCATCCATATTATCTAATGGGTCAAATGCCCAACTCTGCAAAACATCTCTTACCCTCCTTTGGTCATTCTAGGACTCCATTGTGTTTGATTTGTGCAGTCATTTTGGCTCGGGAAGTTTATAATAAATTTTTTATGCATTCCCAAAAAAATTTATTGTCCTTTTCCCTAGTTTAAAAATAATAACAAATCCTTGAAATTTGCATGAATTACATAGGAAGCAATAGCTTTTATAAATTGAAGGACCTCTAGTTTATAAACAATTAATTGAAGATTAATTCTTTTAATTTCCCTTATGTTGCGAAACCATAGCACTTGCTCTTCGATATAACCATTATTTCAAGGAAACAATATCAACACTTCATTTTGAACTGCTGAATAGAGAACAAAGTATTTTTAAATTCATCATGTAAGGAAACTAGAGTAAACACGGTAGCTCTTATTACTCGGTTATCATCATTAGAACATAAATAAGTTTCTACCATCGAGATTTCCTACTCTCTCACCATGTTGAAAAATTAATGAGACATGAATGCTCTCTAGTTGGCATATATATTAATTAATTAGGGTTGTTGCAGAAGGCCACACTATCATTAGTCTCTCCGGAAGGTAAAAACTAATATTATTTGGATATTAGATGTCACTATAATTTAACAAAAAACTAAAATATATTACATGCTTAGCGGCCACTAGGGTATAACACAATACCATATTTGTAGCTTAGAAATTGGTACTCAATAATAGATATCACAAATGTATACACAAAGCAAATACACTACCACATCGTAATATTTGGAACATAGAAGTTGTTAGGATTTAACAAAATAAAGAAAATATTGCAAGTCTCACATCTGCTAGGTACTACCGCAATATATTATTTAGAGATTAGTGTTCACTAGGGTTTCACAAAATAAATAAATATATTGTAATTCTAGCTTCCTCTAGCTATTACCACAACATATAAATTATGCCTTAGCACTCGCTATGGTTTCACAAATTAAATTAAGGTAGCATGAAATTAGCGGCCTCTACATACTGAAACAAAATAATATTTAAAATAATATTTCTAGAGGATTTAACATTTTAAATGAAATTTATTTGAGCTTAGTGGAGTATGCTTAGCCTTTAGAATGATGTAATATTTTAAGTTAGCCATCATTCGATTTAACACATACTATTAGGGGCATAGCATTCACAATAATTTAACACATTAAATTAAGATTCAAGGAGGCTAGCATTAGCTAGAATATGTGTACTCATAATGTTTACAATTCATTGGAGGTATGTTTTAAAAAATCAAATTAACAAATTTTGAGCTACATGGCATCTAGTTGCTTTTATAATACAATATTTTGAGCTTGGATGTCTCAAGCATTTAACAAGACAAAGTATGAAATTTTTATCCTAACATTTGCTATCTTATGTTGTAACATATTATTTGAATATATATTGTCACTAGTATTCAACTGAAAAACATGTAAGGTATTGCAAGCTTAGCAGACCACTAGTTTACGCCTAAAAAAAAAAAAAAAAAGCTTAGAGATAGGTACCCAACAATGGATATCATGAAGTTCTATGTCATTAAGACAACTGCTTCAACATGCAACATACTATTTCTAGTTTAGTAGACCCTAGGAATTTAAAAAATTAAGAAATATATTGGAATTTGAGCTTCTACTAGGTATTGTGGAAACATATTATTTATACCTTAGCGGTCGCTAGGATTTCACAAATTAAAAGAAAGTAGTATGAAATTAGTGGGCATCGTGTATCTTTGTAATATCATAATATTGAAAAAATTGTTCTACAAGATTTGACATTTGAAATGAAATTTATTTGAGCTTAACGACCACTATTCTTTACAATGTTGTAATAATTTATGCTTAGCATTCATTAGGATTTAACACATAATATTTGAGACATATAAGTAACAAAAATTTAACACATTAAATTAACATTCCGGAGGCTAATGTCCACTAGAATATGCGTACTTGTAATGATTGTAACTTTTCGATGGTATGCTTTAACAAATAAAATTAACAAAATTTGAGCTATATGGCAATGAGTTACTTCGAATAGAATACTCCAAGCTTGGATGTTTGAAGCATTTAAAAAGTTGAAATATGAAATTTTTATCTTGGTGTCTGTGATCTTATGTTGCAACATATTATTTGAAGATATGTTTTCGCCAGATTCAACTAAAAATATAGATATTAGAAGTTTAGTGATGGATTGGTTATGCGTTGAATTTTTTTCCGAGATTAGAGATTGGTACTCAACAAAAATATCATGAATTTGTACGTAGTTAAGACATTACTACAACATATTATTTTTAACATAGCGGTTGCCACGATTTAATAAAATGACAAAATATATTTTGATTCTAGCACCTGTTAGGTATTTCCATAGCATATTATTTGTAGCTTAGCATTCACTAGAATTTCAAAAATTAAATGAAGGTAGTATTCAATTCTGGTCTCTACATATTGCAAAAAAATAATAATTAAAAAAAAATGTACTCGATTGACCATTTAAAATGAAATTGATTTGAGCTTAGCAAATGCTAGCATTTACAACGATGTAATAATTTATACTTAGCATTCATTTGGATTTAACACATAATATTTGAGGCATAGAGATTACAAGAATTTAACACATTAAATTAATTTTCTAGAAGGTTAGCATCCACTAGAATATGTGTACTCACAATTTTTAAAAGTTCTTGGCGTTATGCTTTAACAAATCAAATTAACAAATTTTGAGCTACATGGCATTTTATTGCTTCAAGAATAGAATATTTCTATATTGGATGTCTCGAGCATTTAACAATATGAATTATGAAATTTTTATCTTGACATCCACTATCTTATGTTGCAACAAATTATACGAATATATGTTGTCACTAGGATTAAACTAAAAACCCGTGAGATATTTCAAGTTTAGTGGCCACTAGGTTATGCCTCAAATTTTTTTCTAAGCTTCAAGATATGTCTTGAACAAAATATATCATGAAGTTATATGATGCTAACACACTAACGAAGCACATTATTTAGAGCATAGCTGATGCTAGGATTTTAAAAATAAAGAAAGATATTACGATTCCAAGGTCCGTTAGGTATTGGTGCAACATATTATTTGTACCTTAGTAGTCAATAGGATTTAAAAAATTAAATTTAGGTAATATGAAGTTAGTGGCATTTGTTTAATACAACAACATAATATTTAAAAGAAGCTTTTTAAAGGATCTAAAATTTTAAGTAAAATTGATTTGAGCTTAGCAATCACTATCCTTTTCAACAATGTACTAATTTTGGCATAGTGTTCGTTATGATTTAACACATAATATTTGGGGAATAGAGGTCAAAATAATTTAACACATTAAATTAATATTCCAAGAGCTTAGCATCCGCTACAATCTATGTACTCATAATGTTTGCAATTTTTTCGTGGTATGCTTTGAAAAATCAAATTAACAAATTTTTAGCTACATGGGATCTAGTTTTTTCCATAATAGAATATTTTTATCTTGGATGTCTCAAGTATTTAACAAGATGAAGTATGATATTTTTAGCTTTGTGTTGGCTATCTTATGTTGCAACATATTATTTGAAGATATGTTGTTACTTGGATTCAACTAAAACCCTCTTAGACATTATAAGCTTAGCGAACACTAGGTTATGCTTCAAAATCATTTTCTAAGTTTAGAGATCGGTACTCAACAAAAAATATCATGAAGTTATACATAATTAAGATAGTGCTACATCATTTTATTTGGAACATAGCAATCACTAGGATTTAACAAAATAAAGAAATATATTGTCAGTCTAGCGTTTGCTAGGTATTGTTGCAACATTTTTTTATGCCTTAGCGGTCACCGGGATTCCTAAATTAAATTAAGGTAGTATGAAATTAGCGGGCTTTACGTACTGCACCAAAATAATATTTAAAAGAATATTTCTACAAGATTTAAAATTTTAAATGAAATTGATTTGAGCTTATTTTCCACTACCCTTTACATCGATGTAATAATTTAAGCTTATCGTTTGTTAGGATTTAACACATAATATTTT
This sequence comes from Taxus wallichiana var. yunnanensis, assembly GCA_018340775.1. Lineage (NCBI taxonomy): Eukaryota > Viridiplantae > Streptophyta > Pinopsida > Cupressales > Taxaceae > Taxus > Taxus wallichiana. The sequence goes on along the minus strand of CM031239.1, from coordinate 242,774,233 downwards.
GGGTATAGTTGTCGCAAGAATTCGACATAGTAAATTAAGATTCCAGGAGGCTAGCATCTGCTAGAATATACGAAATCTTAATTTTTGCAATTTTTCGGTGGTATGCTTTAAAAAATAAAATTAACAAATTTTGAGCTTTATGTATTTCTCATTGCATTCACTATGTTATGTTGTATCATATTATTTGAAGATATGTTATTGTAAGGATTCGACTTAAAATAACTATGATATTGCAAAGTTAGCTACATCATTCGAGCTTAGAATACGGTTCTCGAGAACAAATATTATTAGGTGATACACCTTTAAGACACTACCGCTTTGTAATATTTTGAACATAATGGCCACTAGGATTTAACAAAATATACTAATATATTTCAAAATTAGAGTCCACTAGGTATATTTACGAAATGTTATTTGGATCTTAATGGTATTAGGATTTCACACATTTAGTTAATGTTGTATGAAATTAGTGGCCTCGATTACTTCCTCAATGTAATAAGTTATGCTTAAGATTTGTTAGGATTTAATGTATAGTTTGGATAATAGCAGTCAAAAGGATTAAACACATTACATTAAGATTCTAGGAGTCTTGAATTTCGAGCTATAAAGGATCTAGGTGCTTCCATAATAGAATATTTCATTCAAATATGTCTTAAACATTTGACAATACAAACAAGTGAAATTTTAAACTTAGCATTTGTAATCTTATTTTACAACATATTATTTGAGGATATGATGTCGCTAGGATACTATGAAATCTTAGGTTATTAAGACTCGTGACATTAGAATAGTTGGAACATAGCGGCCGTTAGGATTTAACAAAATAATAGAGAAAGATATTTTTAGTATACCATACACTAGGTATTTTCAGTAACATATTATTTGTAGTGTATTCAACTACAAACAATTTAGAGCTTAGCGTATCAAAACCAAAAATGCATGTCTAAATAAGTATAACATTTGGAATATATAAAATATCATTGTATCAATTAAAAATATTGATATATTAACATGTCATACATATACAATTCTTTCTAACCTATCTCACATAGTACAATATTTTATTCACTATGGTTCTTCATTAACTACGGGGTGATCTTGATCCGAGACTATAGACATGGTTACTTCCTCGGTTTTTGCTCTTATTCAAGAGTTGTTTTATCATCTTGTGGTCGCTCCTACTCAAATTATTTTTGCGAATATGATAATCTCTTCTTATATTTAACATTTCTACAATCATTCTTCTATATAGCACAACAAACTTGTCTAGAAAATACTTTTGACTACCACATGATTTTTTGACAATTTCCCTCAGAGTCTCTATTTTTTGTTTTTTTCTTTGGTTTTTGAAACAATCTCAATGACATGCAACGTTTCTCTTTCATTTTCCTTAGTTATTATCCTTTCAAAATTAGCCATGAATTTATGAAGGGATGTCACAAAATATTCATTACAAACCTATGCATGGTTTCCTTTAAATATTTCTATGATCGAAGCTTCTATGAAAATATGATTTCCTCTTGAAATAATGTCATCAAACTCTAAATAAATTTTTATTACATGTTTATTCCACTTCGTTTGTATTTTCTTTGTATAATTAGCATATGTCTAGCATATATAAATATCATCCATGGTCATAATTGTAGAGTCTTTACAAATTACTTTTTTAATGACCTACCCCTGAATGTGTTAATGTTTTCTACAACGATCCCATTCCCGTAATGATTTTTTCATTTTTTACAAGAATGGTTGTGCCTGCTCCTTTGCATGGAAGTAATTATTTATATTATTGTTAAAGCCATGAAATGCCTCTTCTACATCAAAAACTGTACAAGGAGGAATTGTGGCCTTTAATAGAGTTTCAAGCTCTTTATTTATATCATGTACTCCCTCACTACTTCTAAGGCTACTTTATCATATCCCTTATCAAGGATTCTTGATCTTCCTCATATTACACTACTTAGGATCCTTTGGATTTTATTTTCTTTATTATAGTGAAGAGTTCTTCTAAAGTTTTGTGCCAAAAATGGTGTATTGTGTTGACATATTCTTTTTGGTTACCCTTTTCATTATTCCGTTGCTGTATTGAATTCAATGTTCACTAAGGGATCATATTATACCTCCTATTTTGGATGTCCTTTGTATGTAATTATAAATTTCTCTACGTAATTGTTTCTCGGTTGTTGTGAAGTTCATGGAGAATATTGAGAGAGTTACACTAGGGCTTCGGTGGATAGAATTTTAGTTAGCATAGTCTCCTCTTCTTTACTTGATGATGCTACCCATATGTGACCAAATTTGGAGCTTTATTTAGTTTAGAAAACCAATCTTGAAACTTAGATTGAGATTCGTTTCATGGAGATAACAGAGCATAGGGTTGTTTTGAATTTTCTAAAGACAAATCTTTCTTCCTCTTCGTAGCATACTTTTTAATAATTGCTCTTAGAGGTAGAAGTACCCTTGTCTCCTTCATATTCTGCTACACAAGGTTATCTTGTGTTTTGGTAATCCATACATAGTCATTATCATCATGGACATGAGCATACGATATATTTAACTATCCTCTAAACAAATTAAGGTATTAGGAAACCCTTTTTCTATAGTCATATTACCTTATACGGTGTTCGAGAGAGATGAAATTAATTTCTATTGGCTGAGGTAACCTTAAAATTTTTGACCTATTAATTTTTTTGTATCATATAAACTAGGAAGGAGGGATGTGTTTGAAGTTTCTTCTCCTTACACTTTAAAGCAATAATGTTGCAAATATGATATACAACCTCATGTTTTGTCAATTTTTTGGAACATAATATAGAATTTGAAATGGAGGTGTAAGGATCCCTCTATCATGATAATTGTATATTCTTAATAGAAGTATATGATACCCATTATCCTTATGGAAGTGAGGATGACAACATATATTCTTGATGTCACTATTTCATGTAATTGTTGGTAGAGATCGGGATACAAGTAAGTGCATATATCTTGAATATGCAATCTGAATTTATGGGCATATAATTATGAATATTTCTCATTTACCTTAAAAGTGCTAGAAGGATACGAGATTTGAAAGAAATCTATACATTCAATAACTCCAAAGAAAACATTGAGAAGATATGAAGCCATGTAAAATGATTTACATTTGTCAACAAAATTATTTCTTTGTCTCACTATATTGAGACAAATCCCCACAAACTAAGGAGGGATTCTTTCTATCGAAAATAATAAAAGGAAGTAACGGATCGAAGAAACATCCACCTTAGATATTGATAAATTTCTAGATAACATATTCTTAAGTGTCATGCCAATACAAACTCCTGGTCTAATCCTTTTAATAAGGATATTGGAAAGATTAGAATATTTCAAATTATCTAATGATTCAAATTCCTAACTCTACAAAACATCTCTTACCCTCCTTTTGTCATTCTAAGACTGCATTGTGTTTGATTAAATGCACAACCATTTTGGCTCTAGAAGTATATAATAACTTAATTATGCATTCCCAAAAAAAAACCTATTTTCTTTTTCCTTGGTTTAGAAAATACTAACAAATTCTTGAACTTTGCATGAAGTACATAGGAAGCAATCACTTTTGTAATCTGGAAGGATCTCTAGTTTATAAACAATTAAATGAAGATTAACTATTTTAATTGCCCTTTATGTCATGAAACCATAGCACTTACTCTTCCGATATACCCATTATGTCTAAGGAATCAACATCATCACTTCATTTTGAACTCGCTGAATAGAGAACAAAGTAATTTTTAAGTTTGTCATGTAATGAAACTAGAGTAAACATGGTATCTCTTATTATTCTATTATCATCATTGGAATATAAATAAGTTTTGATCATCAAGATTTTCTACTCTCTCGCCATGTTGAAAAATTAATGGGACATGAATGTTGCATTCATCATCAACAGATGACATAATTTATTTTAAGTAAACATACATATGTCCCTTACTATGAATATTAGGTAAGTTTAAAAAATAAATTTCACATATAATATACGAGTTTTGATCCTAAGAATGCTAGGGTCAGTAATTACTAAATAATTATAGTTTATTGGTTCTAGGGATTATTCATAGACTTTTTATTAATGGAATGAGAAAAGCGTACATGTACATGCACCATCGAGGGGTCAAGGTATAAGTAGTTTCAACCATGAGTTCACTAGGTGTCACTCCATTAAAACATATTAATGTAATGATCTAAGTCATCAATATAAGCACACTTGAGGCTTCAAAAATTATTTAGTTCGGATCATAGCTATTTCTAAGTTTAGAAACTATGTAAAATAATTCATGACAATTAAATCGCAACATATTTTTGAAGGATTATCCAATTGTCTCAAAACCATCCACATTATGTAGATAGCATGAAAAGAAAGTTTGAAAACATATATGTTAGAAAGAGAGAGGATTTAAGTCGACGTATCAATGGATAGTTTTAAACATTACTTGTTGGTAGCTAACACCAATTGATTTGGACTAATATAAAATATCTTAAGATTTATTTTTTCAAATTTTGAAAAGAGTGTGTGAGAAAAAAGCACAATAATGGGTCCAGTAGGTTGCCAAACATAATTTTTTAAAAAAATTAGTTGTCCCATAACACATTTTTCAAAGAATAATGTAGGCCTCCTAAATACCTAATGAGTTTTATTTGAAATTGTGCATTGTACTATGTTGTAATTCAGATCCATTCATATCAAAGAAAACTCTTCATAGACATGAATATCCATTACTAATTGAAATGAATGACATAAAGACCGCTAGGATTTTCTGGTTCTTAATTTAAAAAGAGAGATAAATTAGAAAATCATTGTCTAGCCTATCATCCTCAAGGTTCCCGACATTACCTCTTGTGGTTTTAACCACTATCTCTACACTTTTGAATTGAAGAAAAATCCTAGCGAATGCTACAATTTCTTAATTTCAAAATAAATATTGAATAACAAATCATGGTCTAGCTTAACAACCGCTATGATACTTTCATTACCTCTTTTTGTAGCAATCACTGGTTGTATAGATTTAGAATGATTGTAATTGTCAATGACTATAATTGTATCAAATTAGTTGCACATTACCTAGTGGAGCCAATTGTTGCACTAATTTCCATAAAGAGGGATCAAGAATTTATCTTTGCATCAAATAAAATTCATAAAGAATCGCTAATATCGATTAATAGTCTAGTTTAATGGTTATTGGGATACTATCATTACCATTTTCCATTGTAATCACTATTTATTAGACTTTAGATTGCTAAGTTTAGAAATTATGAAAAAATGTTCTTGAAAATTCACGCGCAACATATTTCATAAGGATTATCGGTTGTTTTACAACTATCCACATTTCCTTGATATAAATTTGATCTAAGTCTCTCAATATAAACAATCTTGAGGCTTCAAGAATTATGTATTTTAGATCCTAGCGATGGCTACATTTAGCCACAAAAAAAAATAGATATTGGTTGTATCTATGTATTATCCATCGGACAAATATTATTATAATGAGAAAAGTTTATCCAATCTTTGAATTGCTAGGATGTCAATATTTACATTGTGCTGATCTTGGTGGTCACTATGTTCAACCACAATAAATTATTTAGAGATTCATTATATCTAGGATTATTTCAAATCTCAACTATTATTGTGATGAGAAATAGAATTCTAATGCTTTCACTAATGAGGGGTAGAGACACAAGTATTTATAATCTTAAAGATCGCTAGGGTTAGCCGAAACATTTTTTTAGAGCTTAACAGTTTATAAGAATCATTAAAAAGTAAATATGTAGTTCTTATCATGGTTACTATGATCATTCACAATGAATAACCTATAGCTTAACGGTCGCTATGTATCAGTAATAGGAAAACTAATAAAGAATTAACAAAAAAAAGATAAATATTAACGATCAATAACATCCACCTCGACAAAATATTTAGATCTTAGTGTTAGATAAACACCATTCAATGGAAATCTATCATTGACTTAATAATTTTTTTGTAATAGATGTATTTGTAAGGGATCAACATTTCCTTATGTCTAATTAGTTCATTGCATGATCATGAATACGTATGATTCAAAGGAATCATTCATATAATTGTTATTAATTGAATAATGGAAGCACCGCTATACAAACACCACCGAGCAATCAAGATATATGTTTTTTAACCATAGTGTTCACTATGTGTCACTTCAATAAAAGTATTAATGTAATGAGAAAAATTTGTTAATACAAGAACTCTTGAGGCTTCAAGTCTTACGTAGTTCGGATCATAAAGAATCACTAATTTTATTAAAAATATATTTAGAGATTGGTTGTATCTAGGATTTTATTCAAAGCATAACTATTATTATAATTATAAAAATTTCTACATTCTTTGATTTGGTGGGGGTCAAGATATACGAAGTTTTGATCTTAGGGGTCACTAAGTTTAGCCACAATAAACTTTTAAAACCTTCTCTCGTATTAAGTGTTATTTCAAAGAACAATAGTTATTGTAATGACCAAAATAACGCCAATCTGGTCACTTTGTTGAGGGGTACAAACATAAGCATTTCTTATCCTAGCAATCATGCTAGGATCATCCGAACAAATTTTTTTGAGATTAACGGTGTAAAAGAATCATTAAAAGATAAAATATTTCTTCTTATCCTTTCAGTTACTACGATCAATCATCATTAACAAGAAAAGTACTAATGCATTAACAAGAAAATATATAAATCTTAGTGGTCAATAACATATTTTTGGATAAAATATTTGTAACTTAGTGTTAGCACAACACCATTCAATGGACATCTTTTTAATTACTTATAATTATCTAATATCCTAGGTCATTAAATATCATAATGAGGAGTCAACACATACAAAATTATATTCCTAGAAGTCTCTAAGGTCAGCCACAACAAAATATTTACAAGTTTAATAGTCACTATGATAAGCATTGATAAAATATTTTAAACCTAGTGTTCGCCAAACATCATTCACTAGACATCTATTATTTAACTAAGAAAATATTTTCATTACATGTTTTCTCCAGGTTCAAGAATTTCTTAGCTCTCATTAGTTTGTTACATTAATTTGTTTGAGCCAAGAGTTACATTAGATACCCTCGTGAGCGATCAAGCCTTAACTATTTCTCATAATATTTACTATAAGTTATTGAAAGGAAAATTAAAAAATCGACATTTTAACTATTAATGAAATATCAAAAGACATGTTGATCTATAATTAGTTCGTAAATGAAGCCTTAAAGGCCATGGTATAATTATAATAAATATAATGAACACAATTTTTATATTGTTAGTATAAAAATACAGACTCTAAACCCTATGTATAACCTCCTTGTTATTAAACCTTATAATTTTTCATGATATCACATCTCCTATTTCCATATGCATATTGACACATTAAGAAAGAAAAGCCTTGACATCTTATAATTTTTAATGTTAATATATTATTAGATAATTTAATAAAATAAGTGGAGCCTATAATTTTAATCGTTAAATGTTGTATATGTCTTTGCAAAACTACCAATTAAGTGAAACATTATTCAAAATCTTGTTTAGACTAACTTCTCAAATAGTCAGTTTTACAATTCCCGATTCACTATTTTTCAAAGAGGAACCAACACAGACATAACTATTTAAATTCTTTCTTTAGAAATCACATATATGTTTAAGAAAAAATTTATGTCCAACAATTGCCTTATGTAATCAAACTATTACTATAAACAAGAAAAAAAAATTTTTGTTAGTTTTCCTATTTCAATGGAAGTTACTATTTTTATTTCATTGCTACAATTTAATGTAAAATGAAATGTCTATAAAAGCCACTACTAACAATCTAGAAGCCCTAAAGGATTAACAACCCTAATCTGAACCAAATCTATTTTCTTCGGCCTTTTAGCAACAATTATTTTGTTCACTTCAAGAATCATTGTTTTCCATCTCGTATTTTATGAATTATTTCTCAATCCTCTTGTGAAAAATAACCCATAACATGTTTTACATTATTCATAATCGAGATACGACATATTTAGAAAATCATTTAGGTATAAGAAAAAATATTGAAAAAACGATGTAAAACCCTATCTATTTATTAGTTTTTGTTAAAAAGTGATAGAGAATAGACAAATTTGACTAATGGAAGTAGAAAAAATAGGGTTTTGTTGAAAATACTACCGAATATTCTACATTCAAATAATTTAAAAAATTTGGAAGGAGCAAAGGTGAGAAAGCAAATCAATGTTTGACACCTTCACGAAAATAAACCGTGCTTAGAATTTTGTGCAATCAAACCATGGTCGATTTTCAAATGAATAATTATGCTTAAGGAGTTTTCCCTTAGGCCAATTTTCTTGTGAAAAGCCTCACAAATTTAATTTTCCTTGAAATATAATAATAAATGATAATCTATAATTACATGGATCCGACACTTCCAACTACCACTTTTTTTGGCGATTTAATTACAAAAGACATGCGGCTGTCATTAATTTACTTTATACTTAATGGATAATTAATGGCTATGCACATATTTTTAATATCTCCTAGACTTTACTTTTTTTGGTTAATGGCCAATTAATTTTAGGCGAACCACACTATTAACCATATATGCCACATGCAAAAATTATCAATATTAACCACACTATTTTTAATATATGCTCATTGTCAATTTTATTATCTTTAAATTACATAGGGAGTATATAAGTATTCCATACTTTGATTGTACTACTAGTGATATGTTGTTCAATTGATGTCTCACGTATTGAATTATCATATTTTGAATATAACATGAACTTTACATTGTTCGGTTCAATGGCACTCGCAGATATTAACCATATATGCCACACACAAATATTATAAAACTTATCAACATTATAAACGAAAGAACCCGATGCTCATTGGAAATATTATCTTCTATAAATTGCATAGAGAGTATATAAGTATTCCACACTTTGACTATACTACTAGTGATATGTGGTTTAATTAATGTCTCACATATTGAATTATCATATTATCCTAAAAAATATACATTTTTATGAAAAACGTTTTTAAATAATTTTTCTACACAAACAATATCTTTAGATGTGTGTGTCAATGATCTTAGCGTGCTTGATTAACTAAAAATATAAATTTTGTATTTTTTTATTACAAAAAGTAAATGCTCTATTTAAATGCAAGACCTAAATATATTTTTAGTATCGAATGTATCAAAATAATGGAACTAAGAGTGATATGTTACTAACCTTTAAATGACTTACCTCTTTGTGTGGCCGGAATGTAGAAAATGGGTATGTGCACTCGGAAGGCTTTGACCGAGTGGCCTTAGTAAGGAAGAAGTTTCATATTTTTTCGTACCCAGCACTTGGGAGAATATTTGGGTGCCCTGGGCACCCCGGTCTAGAATCTGGGGTGTTGTAGACTTGAGGAAAGATCGAACATGAGTTTGACAGTGTCATAATATCTTTGTAATACTTTGGTCCTATCACACGGTGTCACAAGTAATGTCTCCTATGTCACCGTAAATGTCCCATAAAGATCTACGTACAAAATCCTATTCAAAGCATCAATTCCTAAAAATTAAAAATGTATATGAGTAGGTCAAACTGACCTCAACTACCAAAATACATGTATTACAAATGATCACTACACTATATTTTAAACCCCATGTAGTTACGTGTGTGCGTGTCATTTTTTTGCCTAGGATGCCCTAACACTAATGACGTGGTAGTAGGGGAAATAACTAGATGTAAAATGCAAATGGTTGATGGATTAAAAATAATAAAACCATTTCCCGTGCCTTAGTGATGCAGATGTAGAAGATACGTTAATGTAGTCCCTTGGCTTAGCGAGATAGTTCCCCTTTATAGAAAGATGTTCACCCCTAACGTACTCAGTATCTTATGTTTATATAGAGATCTCTTGTTCAAATTTCGTTACTTGTGACCTAAAACTAGCAACTATAACCTAAGGGAATGCATCAGTTAACCGTTAAGACACACCTCAAACAAAAAAATTATGACCAAAAATTATGATGACAAGGGCACCTAAAATCATGAACTGGGGTGCCCCAGTATAGACCTAGTGATGGAAACTAAGTAAATGATAACACATGAGACACCCTAAAAGAAGCCCAAAAATGACAAGTGACAATTAAACTAGAAAAACAATAATGATGCTTGGTTGAATAACAACAAGACCAAAGGATGGGTCGCTAGTGAATAATTTTATTAAGAAAGATCCATATATAAAATAACATAAGCGACAGTATAAATGTAATATTAAGTGTGTGATTTATGAATGCATTTTCCCTAATTTTATGTTGGTGTGTGGAAAGCTCAGTAACATAAAGTAGATGGAGATGTGTACTGGAGAAAAAGATGGATAAGCCCATGTTATATAAGAATGCACAAATGTGTAGTAGAAGCGTGTGAAACAATGGATCAACAAGTTGATCCAGGTAACATAATGAAAAGTGTAAGTGTCGTGATGAAGTGTGGTGAATGAGAATGATGATTCGGATATAGGATTATTTTGAATGTGGTTTAATTATGAATAGGTGGGTAGGGAGTGATTAGTTCCTAACCTCAAGGCTTGTATATGAATGGAGTAATTGTAGGATTTGGGTGTCCCACATGAAAGGAAGATTGTATGGAGAAAAGTATGTTATTCTCCAAACTTTAATCTGTATTCTCAAGATATAGCCACTATAGATGGACTTAGATCAAAATGTTGTAATTTTTGATCCAAAAGATTTTGTTTAAACATTTGACCCATATAGGATTTCTTGGGAATGGAACTCTTTCCCCAACTCCATGGGTGTCATTGAAATGTGAAATCTTCTAAGTTAGGTCATCTAGAAGTGAACACGATAGAAAAAGAGATGGATTTAAATTTAGGTCATCTTGAAGATAAGGAAGAATATAGAATAAAATTCCAAGTTATGTCATCTAGGAAAGAAGTGGTGAATGTAACTCCCAAGTTAGGTCATCTGGGAGACCGCTTGTAGATTTGAATGATATGATTTGATTTGAACGCATTGATTTTGATTGGTTGATTGATTGTTTTGATTGGTTACTCATGGAGAGATTTTTCGCTAATTTCCCCCAAGTTAGGTGATTAGGGGAATGTTGCTAAAAATTTGATGAGATGTCATGTAAAAATATTTGTATTCACTTCTTGTCCCCAAGTTAGGTCGTTAGGGGGATTTGATAGGTTATAGCATGTGATTGTGTTTGGGAAATGTCAAAGGAATGTTTCCACTAGATTAGGTCATTAGGGATGGATTGATAATGAAATATCATGGTATAAATTTCAAGGTGTTGAATTCACTTTATTGTAACTCATGGTGATATAAGTAGGGATTATAAGGGGACCCTAAATAATATAGCCCCACTTTCAACAAAAGAATCAACTCTAACCCCAAAGTACCGACAAGAGGTTAAAAATCATCTGTAGTGGATAGGAAATAGTGGTGATGGGATATAATTCATGCGAAATGTGTGTAATATGGTGGTAGATAAAATTATATAAATAATGTCGCAAATGGGCCGTAAATCGAAGTAAAAATGCTCAAGATATGAGTGAAATGGTGTAATGTGTATTATTTATGGTGATAAGTGCAAAATATAGACAATAATAAAGGTGGCATTTGAAATGTCATTATAAATAGTAATGTGAAAAAGGTAACTTATGAATTCATTTTTTTATGCCACTGTGAGAGTGTATATAGAGTGAGCAGAGATGCCTTAAGCGAGACCATTACGTCCTATCCGGTTTGAGTGAGTGGTGACCGCTGTAGCGTTGCGTACTACTGTGGAGTTGGTAAGTGTATTATTTTTGTGAAAATGTAGGGTGTACTAGAAATTTTGTATAATTTTTGAAAATTTAGGTTTTATTTTATTTTCTCGACATTTGGGACATAGAAAAGAGCGGTGAGGGTACTAGTGACCCCTGGGACTGAAGCGCCCAAAATTGGGCACTAGTGTCCTACTCTAGGATGCCCAGTCTTACATCTTGGCGCCCAACTCCAAATTTTTAAGATTTAGTGGAGAATTATAGGGAATATGTTTCAAATATGTTTAAAGAGTTGTATTTAATTGTGTAAGGTGTTCTAACATTGCGGTTGTTGTTTTTTGGTGTTATAGAAAGGGATATCCACTCGAGGGAGTTTTTTGGTGGGCATCACTTGATTAAATTACAAGGATTGGTTTGTCAGATGATGAGTGGGATGTGATGAACTGTGCTTTCCTATGTCATCTAGCATGGATGGGGGATGTGCCCGATAATATACCTATGTTGAATACAATATTGAGAGGTGGTGTGGTGATACATGGACATTTTAGTTGTTGAAGAGGGAGATTATGGGGATGTTGGAGGATGTCTATCACATATTAAAATTGCAATTTTTAGGGAGAGGGTACAAGTTTTGGTAGTAGTGGATATGGAGCAAGAGATTTGCTCGGCTAGAACATATTTTACAAGGTTATAGGTACTTACTAAGGCCCATATTCGTTTGGATGAAATATTAAATTCTAGGGTTCTCGGTTGTGTAAGTTCATCATAGTGGTGATTTCATTATGTATGGTCATGGAGGGAGGAGGTTTTGGAATATTGTATAAGATGCATGTCATATGGTAGTAGAGAGAGGAGGATGGTATAAGATATGCATGGGCATAGTGTGTGTTGGCCCATTTATACAGGGGACTTGTATTTTTTTACACAAGATGGGCACTCTGGTTGTATAGGGGCCACTATATCGCATATGAGAATATAGTCGTACTAATACAACTTGAAGGGACACAAGGAGAGTGGGCTCGGCCTGAGATATTTTCTTGACGTTGGGTTGATATCTATAGTAGGAAGGTAGACACAGATAGTTTCAGATCCCTAAAAGATAGGATGGGGATGGAGTAAGTTATATGGAGTACATATCCCGATTATAGGGGATGGCCAAAGGATGCTATAGAGTTATATAGAGTTTCTCATGTTGCTAGAGATCACACTTTCAAGGTGTGGTAGAGTTTTTAAGGTAGAGAGAGTATCACGACATTTCTATATGGTGTAGGATGTGCCCGCAAAGCCATACATATGGTTGAGATATATCAGGCCCATACAAAGGTAGGTGTGAGGACATGGCTCATGGTAGAGAATCTGAAACTATCGGGGCATGATGAGACAGATATAGTGATATCAACTATGGATATAGATGACGGGGGGTGACTGAGGAGTATTGAGCGTTGTGGGAAACACATCGGTCAATATTATTATATCCAGTATTTTTAGGTGCTATGGATTTTCCACAAGGAGGAGTGGATGAGGGAGGTGTCCTTAACCTGCGGTGCTAGATGTAGTAGAATGTAAGTATGTGTGTATTCCTATAGTGTGACTAATGAGTAATCTATGTTATTTTTTACATGTTTGACTAACATGGGGTTGTATGTTATGTATGTAAGAGATGCCTATTACTCATTTATAGTAGACACATAACTCCACACATTGACATGAAATGTTCCTTTGATGTGCTATGTGGAGGGATATTAGAACATGTGGAAGATATTGTAGCCAAGCATGCCCATCTATTTGAGCTAGTGACCATAGTAGTCATGACATGTAAAGTGCCTCTTGGTGAGAGGAATGAGGCATGTGAGGAGACTCAACATGCCCAAGAATAAGTTGGTTTTGGTCCCTTGAATGAGAATTTTTACATGATATGTCAATTTGCAGCGTCACGTTCTCGTAAAATAATATTGAGATTTATGTTACATAGGAAGGTGGTGAATTTGTGGGGTCATGGAATGCGATGTCGCATTGGTGGTGAGGTATCCATTTCTAGGGATCTTGCGGTATAGGATAGCGATAGCAATGATGAAGTTTGATAGTGATGATTGTATATGATGTGGGGCCTTTCGCCTAATTATGAAATATGTTTTTGTTTCGATGATTATATGTGCGATGTATGTATGGACACCTATTTTTTAAATATATTAGATCAATGTTGATATGTTTTTGATTGTGATGTAATGGATATGGTATGGTTCAATTATTGTTGTGATAATATGTGTATGATATTGTATGTGATGAATATAAATGTGTATGATGATGTTAGTAATGGTAGGTAAAATATGTATAGTAATGGATGATTTAGATAATCTGGTGTTATGTGAATAATGGGATGAAACTAATGTGTAGGACAGGAAATATAATGATGATAAATAGAATAAGTGTGGCAATAGATAAATGTATTGTAATGAATATGTGAGAATGTGATGTAATTATAATATAATAAGATGATGCAAATAAAAAGAGGGGAGTTTACTATGCCAGGTTTAAAGTGAGTGATGAAAGGTTCTTACAAATAAACCCTTAACTTGATCATGTAAGAACCGTAAGAACAAAAGTACATCATTAGGGAGTAAGGTGATAAATATCACCTATCAAAGACCAAGATGATGGGTGGTTGTGGGGACATGTTGAATGGATGGATAATTATTATATGAACCAAATAGGATGTCATGCGTAGTGACAATGGGGTATGCATTAACTGGTGGAAGACTATGAGATGTATAAGCGTGAAGCAGTGGATAATGTGAATGTAATGGATTCAATGAATATGGTGGTGTAAATGATAGATGCGGTCCCAAACGAACCTTTTTGGTGGAGCATGATGAGAAAACGAGCCCCTAATGGAGAAGACATAAGTTGCGTACACATTTTCTCGACAAGGTGAAGGAGACAATGATCACTCATGAGAGGAAAAGGAAATGATATCAGATTCCACTAGTTATTGTATCTGTTCACTTAGGGAAATGCAATCATTGTCCTTATGGCCAAAAATGCTATGATAATTGCAATAGTGTTGGCAATGCTGAAGTTCAGTAAGAAGTGTGTATGATGATGCTAGTTGGAGGGTAACCTAAAATATCACTCATTAAGTAATATGTGAAGTACATCATGTGGTTGAGCATGAGGAGAGAAGTACAAGGGATCTCATGAAGAGGGTAGAGTGTTGGAAGTGGGACATGACTATGGAGGTGGATGAGAATGTAATAATGGAGAAGAAGAGGGTTGAGATTTTTTAGAAGGTACCTTAAGTAATGGTGGAGGTAGTTATGGATACTCAATGGATGGTAAGGGGTTAGAGGAAATAGATGGAACTAGTGGAGAAACATGTGGGGGTGTAATGACATGTGAGGATGAAATATCTTGTTCTAGATCAATAACCTTATAGCACAAGATAATGAAGGACTCACAAGTGTCATATTGTAGCCTTTTTTTAAGTGAAGGAATAATACCACGACAAAAGATGATTTGTTTTTCTAAGTCACTAGGCTAAAAAATGAGCTGATGTATACAAGCATTGAACCATAAAATATAATCCTTGATGGGTTCAGAGGAGCCTTGATGTAATGTAGGAATGTGGTCATATGTAACCCTAGAGCCATTGTTAAGAATAAAGCAACAAAGGAAATCATCCTCCATGTCCTACAAAGTGCTAATGGACCCAAAGGGTAACTAAGTGTACCATTATAGTGTGTCATCAGTGAGACTATAGCGGAATTCCTTAAGCAACAAGTGATCATTAGAGTAGTCAGCCATAATTGTGTCATAATGTAGGATATGAGAATGATGATGACCGGTATCATGAAATCATGTGAAAGTAGGAATAACAAAATATTTTGGGAAGGAGGAACTATGGATATTTTTAGGAACAATATTGTCATGTAAAGAGTTATTGTGAATAGAGGTATAATAGGATCTAATTTCTAAAGTAAGAGTATCAACTTGCGATTGGATTTATCCTGAACCATGCATGAGAGATAGGATATCATGTGAAAGGATGGTAGGAGATGGAAATAAGGTATTGAGTGGTTGAATTTTTCCATTATGAGTTATCATAAGAAAGTCAAGAGGTGATACACTAGAGTCGATCCTAAAGGTGTGGTGGAATATGAGGATGTAAGAGTGATAATATGACTAGAATAAACACAAGGCCTAGTAGGTGTGGTGAGAAAGGATGAAACCTCAATAGGTGATGATATAGTAGGAGGGGTAGATGATGTGGGAATAGAAGAAAATAAGTAATGGCAGGGGGTGAATCATGTAAAATAGTTGATGCAACCTCGGGAGAGGATATTAATGGAGGAGAAGAGTCACATGGAGTAGTATGGAAAGAAGGAGATCCATGATGGTGATCGGTAGAAGATGGTGTTCTAGACCTAACGTTATGGTCATCATAAAAATCAATGGGATCATATGTGTAATCTGAAAGAGAATGCATGCACAAAAGAGACATGTGAGGAGGAATATCGGAAGTGATAGAAGATGTAGGAGTAGCTATAGGAGTGGTTGGAGTAGAGGTAGGAGGTACACTTGATTGGGAATCAATTCCTAATAAATAATCAATGATAGAGTCATCTAAAACATTAGGTGGCATATCAAAATAAGGATAAGAAGGATCACAAACAACTAGATGGTATGACGTATAATGAGTAAAAGAAACATGGTCATCAACAAGGCATATACCTATAGGAGAATCACTAGGATTAGTCAAAACATTTGTTGCCCTTTAAAGAAGGCTTGTTGAGTATCATCAGGTAAAATCATAGGAGCACTATATAAATCCTTAAGCTCAGCTATGGAAGCATCATCATAGATAGGTTTGACACTAAAATGAGACATGATGAGGGAAAATAAGAGCTATGCACAACGTCTTGGGTATGAAAGAGGATTCAAAATAAAAATGTTTGAAACGTAGGGTTCACCAAAATGATTAACTAAAAATAGAATTTTTGTATTTTTGTATCTATTTTATAAGTTAATCTAAATAGAAACTAAATGTTATATTGAAATGCAAGACCTAAATATTTTGTTTTAGTATTTGAATGTATCAAAATAATAGAACTAAGAGGGATATGGTACTAACCTTTAAATGACTTACATCACTATCTGTTAGACCGTGTCGACCGGTATGTGGACTAGGAAGGCTATGACTGAGTGGCCTCATGAAGGGAAAGAGCTAAATCTTTATTTGTACAGAGGTGTGTGGGGGGATATTGGGGTACCTCAACATGCTCTGGTCTATAATTTGGGCATTGTAGAATGCAAGAAGCTCGAGAACTTGATTTCGGCATTCTCACGATATCTTTACAATACTTTCCTTCCTATTAAATAGGTATCATAGTAATGTCCCATATGTCGCTACAAATGCCCCACATAGATCTACCTGTAAAACCCTATTCAAAGCATCAATTCCTAAAAAATTAAAATGCATATGAGTAGGTCAAACCGACCTTAGTTTCAAACGAATGGTCTTACGATCGAGTAGTGCACTACATTTCAGAACCCAAGTAGTTTTATGTGCGTGTTTGTGTAATTTTGTGCCTAGGATGCCATTTCACAAATGACATGCTATTATAGGGCAATAACTAGATGTAAAATAAAAATGGTGGGTAGAATAGAAAGAATACAACCCTTTCCCCCTTTGCTTGTGTGATGTGCATGTAGAAGATGCCCAAATGCAATATATTACCTTAGTAGCTAGCTTCCCTTGATATTTATATGTTTTCACGTAATGTAGTGAGTATTATATGTTTATATACTAATCTCTTGTTCAAATTTTGACACTAGTGACCCAAACTCGCCCACTATGACCTAGGGGAATGAATGAGGTAGCTATTAAGACTGACCTTGAACAAACAAATTAAGACAAGAAACTAAGATGACATGTTGGGGTGTGGATCTTGCTTTTGGTCTTCTCAAATCAGTATTGAAGTGTGGAGTTTGAATTGGGAAGATGAAAGGTCATGACCGTTTCTTTTCCAGCCATGGGAAGATGAAAGGTCATGATAGTTTCTTTTCCAGCCATGGGAAGATGAAAGGTCATGACTTTCAAACTTCTAGGGTCAGCTTTTGGACTTCTTAAAGGATTGTAATCCTATAAATAGAGGTGTTAGGGTATCTTGAATATATCTCATGTGTTTAAGAGGTCTTGAGTCTTAGTGATCAAGAGGTGATCAAGAGTGATCAAGGTTAAGAAATTAGGTGTAAATTATGGTTTAGATGTGGTTTAGCATCTTTTGAATTTTGTTGTGAGTTCATAACTAAGAGAAGACTCGTGAGAAATTTTTACTCTTGTTGATCATAAAATATGTGAAAGTTCTTGGTGGACGTAGCCCACGTTGGGTGAACCATGTTAAATCTTATCTTGTCTTCTTTTGTGCATTACTTATTTATCTTTGTTATATTTCTCGCATGTATAATTCTACTATATAGTTTCCTACTACCGTGATTAGAGGAATTTTTTCCACATATTTTTTCTCTAATTCCTAACAACTCGTATCAGAGATTTGGTGGTTTTTTTCTGAATTGGTAAGTCACACAGAAATTTTAGCTCTAGTGGGAGCTATGGTGGATGAGGGTAGATCAAGGGTTGAGAAGTTCAATGGGTAGAAATTTTGTTTGTGGAAGATGCAAATGGAGGATTACTTATATTGAAAGGACCTCCATGTTCCTTTGGCTGGAAAAGAAAAGAAACCTATAGCCATTTTAGATGAGGATTGGGATTTTCTAGATAGAAAGGCACTCAGGAAAATTTGGTTATGCCTTGCATCTTTGATTTCTTTCAACATATCATAGGAGAAGACCACAGAAGGTATCATGAGTGCATTGGGGAAGTTATATGAAAAACCCTCTACCTCTAATAAAATATTTTTGATGAAAAATTTATTTAATATGAAGATGTATGAGAATGGTTCTATTTCTGTTCATTTGAATGAATTTAATATAGTTGTGAGTATGTTAAACTCGGTAAAAATTGAATTTGATGATGAGGTTAGGGATTTTTTTATTTTGTGCTCCTTACCAGATAGTTGGGATAGCTTGGTTATGGTTGTAAGTAATTCAGTCTCTAATAATTCAAATTTGAAGTTTGAGGATGTAATAGGTGTGATCCTCAGTGAGGAAATATGAAGGAAGAGCATCGAATATTATTCTACTTCTAGAAGCGCTATGACGGTGGAGAGTAGAGAGAGACAATAGAACATAGGGAAAGGTATCCATGGGAAGTTGAATGATCGTGGAAGTTCAAAGTCCAAGAGTAAGTTAGATTGTTAGCACTTTGTGGGAAGGTTGGTCATGCTAAGAAATATTTTTGGGCTCTTCAGGATAAGAAGAACAAGAATGAGGAAACTAAAGAGGTAAATGTGGTAGCAAGTGATGTTTGTTAGGATGCCTTAGATGTTTCTTTGGATTAAAATTGTTGAGTCTTAGGTGTTAGATCCAGGGGCTTCTTTCCATGCCACCCAACATAGACATTACTTTACTTATTTTGTTCAAGGAGATTTTGGACATGTATATCTTTGTGATGATGAACCATGTAGAATAGTAGGGAAAGGTTGTGTTTAGGTTAAAATACATAATGGGAACACATGGCTAATTAAAGATGTAAGGAATGAGATTAAGTTGAGGTAGAACTTGATATCGGTGGGTTAGCTAGGAAGTGATAGTTGTGCACGGTCAGTTCTATAGCGGATTATTGGAAGGTTACTAAAGGAACTGTTGTGGTTACAAAAGGTAAGAAAAATGGTACTTTGTATTTAACCATTGGTGTTGATTATTGAAATTTAGTTGCTACAGATTGAGATGTAACTTTTTGGCACCAGAGACTAGGTCTTATGAGTCAAAAGGGCATGCATATTATAAAGAATAGGTTACCTAGGTTAAAGGAGTTAGATTTAGACTTCTATGAGGATTTGTGTTTATGGAAAAAAATAGGGTGAGATTCCTCAAGGTTAGACCTACCGGGAAGGAGGGTAAGTTTTATTTAGTGTATACAGATGTATGTGGACTAACTAAGGTAAACTCTATTGGTGGTTCATGTTATTATGTCACATTCATCAATGATGACGAAACTAAATTTTTTTGGGTATATTACATAAGAAAGAAATATGATTTGTTTGAAATCTTCAAAAGATGGAAATCCTTTATTGAGAATGAATCACGTATCAAGTTGAAATATCTCGGGTTGGATAATGGAGGGGACTATTGCAGTAATGAATATCTTGATTACTATTTGGTAAATGATATCCGCAGGGAAAATAATGGTACAAAATATCGCATAGGAAAATGGAGTGTTGGAGAGAATGAACAAGACAATCATGGAGCATGCTAGGTACATGAGGTTACATGCGGGGTTTCCACTCATGTTTTGGGTAGGAGTGGTGAGCCTAGATGTTTATCTAATTAACAAAGGACCTTCTATGGCTTTGGATGGAGGTACAGATGAGGAGGCTTGATTTGGTATGAAAAATGATTAATCATTTCTTAGAGTATTTAGATGTGAGATATTTTTTCACATTGATAAAGATGATAGGACCAAGTTAGAGGCTAAGTATGAGAAATGCACCTTTGTTACATATGGTGAGGATGACTTTGGTTTCCGCATTTGGATTCTTAAGGAACATAAAATATTTCACTCTAGAGATATTGTCTTTAATTAAAAATTAATGTATAAATATCAATTATAGGAATAGAAAGAGGAATCAAAGAAATAATACACAGTGTTAGAGGACATTTTTGAAAAAAGGATTTCAAGGGGTCGGTTTAGGCACACCATGTTCATGCACAGCCTTTGGATTCAGAACAAACTCATCACAAAACCCAAACTCCCGAGGTGAGAAAGAATTCTAGGTTAAGAAGGGAACCTAAATTATTTGCTCCATACTTGAATTATGTATTGCTCACCGACAAAGGGAGAGCCAGCAGTGGTTGGAAGAAGCGTTCTAGGTGGATTCCAGGAATAAGTGGGAGTAGGCCATGGATTAAGATCATAGATCTCTTATGGAAAACCATACTTGGGATTTGGTGGAGCTACACGAGGGAAAGAGATCATTGCAAAACAAGTGAGTGTATAGAATTAAATAGAAAGATGGAGGAAGGAAAAGATACAAGTCCCAGTTGGTGGTCAAGGGATTTACACAGAAGAAAGGTATAGACTTTGATGAATTTTTTTCTCCTATTGTTAAAATGACTTCTATTAGGACTATTCTTGGTTTAGTAATCAGTAGAAGACCTACACTTAGAGAAGTTGAATGTGAATGTTGCATTCCTTCATTGTGAGTTGGAGGAGGAATTGTATATGTAGCAGCCACAGGGTTATGAGGTCAAAGGGAAAGAGAGGTTAGTGTGCAAATTGAAGAAGAGCTTGTATGGCCTGAAACAAGCTCCATGGTAGTGGTACAAGAAGTTTTGACAAGCTTTATAAAGGAGAAGGTTTACTCCAAGTGTCAATCGAGACCATTGTGTGTACATCAAGAAGTTTATTGATGGTAGTTATATTATTTTATGCATGTATGTGGATGATATGCTTGTTGCAGGTAAGCACATGTAGGAAATAAAGGTACTTAAGAAGCAACTATGTGACTCCTTTGCTAGGAAGGATTTTGGTGTAGAAAAACAAATCCTTGGTACAAGAATAAATCAGAATAGGAAGGAGAGGAAGCCGGTGTTATCTCAAGAAGAGTACATAAAGAAGATCTTAGAGAGCTTTAGTATGCACGATGTTAAATCGGTTAGTAATCCTTTGGCAGGTCACTTTAAATTTTCAAAGAAGCAAGTCCCAAGACCAAGGAGGATAAAATCAAGATTTCCAGTACCATAATCATCAACGGTTGGTAGCTTGATGTATGCTATGGTATGCACTAGGCCTAACATTTCCCATGTAGTAGGACCGGTGCTCGGGTTTATGAGTGATCTAGGTGGAGAAACCTTTGGTAGGCAATGAAGTGGATCCTTCGGTATATTGGTACCCAAATTTATTCTTCCTCGAACACAAGCAACATCACAGTTTGGAAGGAAGATTAGAGACAAGCAAATCTTGTAGTGTGCCATTTTGTATCCGGGGATAACATGTAACTTGTTATTTTTCACTCGGATGTGGAGAAATGGGTAGCACCCTCAAGAGGATTTGACCTATCCTCACTAATTTATGGTTGTGCCTTTCAACTAGGGTGAGAGGACCCTTTTTGTAGCCTTTTGTTTATAGAGGAGATGGAGATATCCTTCCTTGTAAAGTTATTAGGAAGACCTTGAAGAAAATATGATCAATGCAACAAAACCTAACTCTCACGAGTTTTCACTCTAGATAATGGAGATATTTTCTAAGAAAGGTTTAGGCCACTAAAGACAATGAAAACCTGATTGTTTATACATGTTTTGGTAGTAGAAATTATGCATTTGTATACACACAGGAAAAACATGGGTAGTATGGGTAAGATTGGTTGTTTTTAAATGAATTTTGGTGGGAGTTAAGGCAGGATGAACTTGATTCACGAGATCCTCAAGAAATTTTACAAAAATGAAGAGATTGAACAAAAAAATGCTTTAGGATAGCTAGGTTATTCCTTTAACCAAAATATGTGCTTCAATGGAGGCCCAAATCAGCACTTTTCACATAAAATTCAAGGATCTAAAATGGAGGCACAAATTGGAAAACTTAACTAAAAATTTATCAACCTCTGTTTCATCATGCCTAAGATACATGCAAAGGCTTACAAACAATGTTATAGTCATGCTAGGAGTCACAATGATTTTAATTTTTTTAGTTCACTATCAAATGAAATATATTTTGATAAATAAAATTGCAAATACCACAAAACTATCACAAGGATCAGATCTTGTGTGATTCACAAAGATTTCAATGTAAGATTGCAACAAGAACAAGAAAACTACTTGCAGACATTCAGGAATGAAGAAAACACAAATTCCACCCAAAATAACACAGTTCAACTCAAATTTGATTAAATTTATTAGCAAGGGAAAGATTTTAGAACAATCTTAGAGCTTGTCAATGGTTGTACACTCACAACTGACTTGACATGATCAAGTTTAATACAAAGGAAATAAACAAGATTCTTTAGAGGGTTTCTCAAAAGGATGGGTTCTATCAAGCTTTTCTCTTAGAAATATCAGTCCTAACCTCTAACACTCCAACCATTTGCATGAAAAATTCATGTAATTTATAATACTTCAGTTATAACAAAGTTTTCCCCCAAAAGAAGATACATTCAAAGCACCATTACGTGTTGAGACTCCTAGAATTAGATTTGTGAAACAGTTATTAGGTGTGCAGAGGAAAAATCTCTCCAAATATTTCTAGCATTCAATTCTTCACCTGGTAATTCATTCTTCATCTCGCACGCCAACTACTTCCTCCTCTAATATGTCAAATCTAGTTCTTTGCATGCTAAGGAAAGAAAAACTAGAAAATCAGATCGAAGCCAATGGTCAACTCACATCTTAATATCAAAAGATGTTTTCAAAAATTTTCCCACCCAACTAGGATACCAAATTAATGTTCCTCTTCATTTTTCATCATGAGGAGACTCCAAGAAATGATAAAAATCCGTAAAAATTTGCATCCCCATGAGCTTTGGAGCAGAAATGGTGGAAAATCGATACAAATGCATAGTTGTCATTGATCGTCCTTTGAATCTGGACCCTCCAAGTGGGAGATCCAAGTTAAGATGGGCCCTGGGATTCCTTTTTTCCTTTTACAGCTTTTGGAAAAAATGTAAAAAAATTCAATTTTCTCCGCCCCTTTGCCTTTGAGAAATTGGCCGACATATGTCCTAAAAAAACCACAACTAAATTCTGCTATTTCACGTATTTTGTGGAAAAGGGAAATTTTTCAAGTTTTCCTACTGACTCTGCCCTTCTTTTAGTTTCTTATGTGGGTCCTAGCGGAACCACGCTTCCTTTACACTTTTAACTCCTTTTTCCACAAAAGGAAATATTTCAAATTTTACCTGAAAATTCCACACCTCCACCATTGAATGGAGCAAATTTTGACTTTTATCTATCAGGCCAATGGGTTATTTTGATGATTTTAATCTTTTGAATAACAAGGGAAAAAAATCCAACTTGCCACCGATGGTCCGCCTCCTCACCTCTTGACTTTTCAAACTACCACGCGTCTCAATGGTGCATCTTCACGGACCTTATACGACTTTAATATGATTTTGAGGCACACTTCCATTTTAGAATCTCTACTCCATTTTTCCAAGAAGGGTAAAATATCCAGTTTTCTTCCGAAGGTCGGCATCTCCACTTTTAACTCGCCATGTGACCTTCCACGGGCCAAAGAAAAACCTTTTTCTTGCCACTCAAATTTTTCTTTAATCAAATCTGATGTGGCCACGAGGTGAGTTCAAATTGTTTTCCAAAGTAGCCAAAAAGAAAAAATTTAAAAAACAAACCCACCACGTTTCATTCAATTAGAAGAATCCACGTGAGTACCAAAACAAGCAATCATAATTGAGTGGAGCTATGGGACGAGCAAGGAAAAAAGTGACAAGTTAACACATTTTCCTAATGTTCCCTAACCAGCCAAAAGAAACCACAAGACCGCAAAATGTTGAGGAATAATTTTAATAAGAAAAGACACCCACTAGACCATAAAAAGCACAAAAATTTGCCATACATGCCCAGAATCTGATTTTTCACTAGGGATGAACATTTTTGAAACAAAACCAACTGAATTATGGTTCCAAGCATCTTTCAACCATGGATTTGGAGTTTCAAAGGCATTAAAATATAAATTTATCATTCTCCAGCTTCCATGGTTAGGGAAAAATAGGAAAAAATGGCAGAACCCATGGATTTTGAAGGAATTAGTTTAAAAATACGGAAAACTCAGATATTTCTTCAAAAAGGTGCATGCTAATGGATTACGCAAATAATACAAGGCATTCAAATGGAGGAAAAAGCTTCAGGACATCCACATTAAGAGATAAAATGTTTCATAACATGCGAGATCAAAGGAAAATCGGGCAAATGGTGTGAGACCAAAACGACCACCAACATCAGCTCCGAGCTCGGGTTTGGGCACTCCCTTTGAGTGCCACGAGAACAACTAGCTGAACAAGTGCCATGAACAAACCATTGGGCGATGGAGTCAAAGAAAAATATAGCATATCGGAAAAACCACAACCATCCTCTAAAAAATGAACCAAGAAACTTGCAAAAATTAGTCACCAAGGACCAGAATGATCAAAAACACAAAATACGAAATCAAACAATAAGTTGTGCACTATACAAGTAATGCTCACCTTGATTACGGGAATCAATCCAAGAAATGCTTCAAGTGCCTACCGTTAATAGGAAATTGAGCAATTCACCATCCAAATCTTTCAAGAAGACGGTATGCTCGCCAATTAGAATGCCAATGGAGTAAAGTCCTATCCAAAATACATCAAATTTACGATGCTTTCCCTTGTCTTCTATCCCACAAAAGCACAAGATATCCAATGTTGAAAGCTCTGGAAGTGACCTTATTTTCAAATGACTTCTTCAATTTTCTCTACACTTCACATGCCTTTTGTGAGATGTTGTCCTTTCATCATCAAGTTCAAAAATTTGGTTAATGTGAGCCTCATTTGGACTAACTTCTTGATCTTCTAGTTGTTGAATGAACTGATATGAGGATAGTTGCATATGCAGGGTAGAAGAGCTTGAGTGTCATACACCAATTCAAATGGACTTTTTCCACTTTGGCTCATTTAATAGTAATTACATCGCCCAAATAACAAACTTTTATTATTCACCCCATTTTATTTTGTTCATCTCCAAGGTTCCTCTACGATAATCTTAAGAAAATTTTAATTGCTAGAATCAGCTTCTCCATTTCCTTGGGGATTGTAATTAGAGGCATATGTAAAACTGATCCCGTATTCTTTGCACATTACCACAAAAGGTTTAGCTATGAA
Organism: Taxus wallichiana var. yunnanensis; assembly: GCA_018340775.1. Lineage (NCBI taxonomy): Eukaryota > Viridiplantae > Streptophyta > Pinopsida > Cupressales > Taxaceae > Taxus > Taxus wallichiana. Next base: position 242,748,465 of record CM031239.1, on the reverse strand, counting down.
GCTCATGGAATTGTCAGCAATAATTTTAACTAGCACCCCAAACCTGTAGATGATATGGTTCAACATAAAATCCATGACAATTTGGTGTGTTGCTCTTTTAGTGGGGATTTCCTCCACCCACTTCATGAAGTAATCAGTGGCTATAAGAATCCACTTATGGCCAGCACTTGAAGCGTCTAAAATCTCACCAATGAAATCCATTCCCCATTACTTGAATGGGGCTTCAATTGATACTGAGTTGAAAAGGCAGGGAGCCTAAAGCTTTAAGTCTTCCAGAGAAGTGTTGGTAACTCTCACATCTTCTAACCAAAAGATTTGTATCCTTGAAGATATTTTTCCACCAATAACTGGTCCTCAAGATCTTGTGTGTTGTGACTCTTCCACCAAAATTCCCCACCACAAAATCCTCCATGGAGATCAACAATTATCTTGGGAGCTTCATCTTGATAATGCACCTTAAGAGAACTCCCTCAAGGTTCTTCCAAGCTAACTTAAGGGCTCTTTTCTTGTTCTTACTCAAATGCTCAAGGAATTATAGATGTCTAAGATAAAAAAATTACATCTTTGTACTAATCAGAACTCATCAATTTTTCAAAAACATTTACCCTTCCATCTTCTACCTCATTTATCTCAATAATTTGTAAGTTTCTCTCAGCCATAAGCTTAGCAAAGCCCAATCCTCTCACCAAATTTTTGGTTTGGATATCCATGTAATAGTCTTACAACTTGTTCACCCATCTACATCTTTTGCTTGAGACTTCCATCTCGATAAGATGTCTTTCACCATAGTATGCGGAACATAAGAAAAAAATTTGAGATCAAAATGTAAGGCTTGAATACATTTGTTTCTTTTACCAAGGAAAATTCTTGCTTCTCCATAATAGTGTATTTCAGCTCAGCCCCTACAATTCCTTACTAACAAAGGCAATTGGCCTCTAAGCACCTTCATCATCCTTACATCCGTAACAAGACAGATGCAATAGTGTTCTCTCGAAGCAAAAGAAAATAGTTGGAAAGGCTTGTTATAACTGGAGCTGCTAAAAAAGGGGCATGCTTTAATGCCTCGCTGATCCCATTGAAAAATTGAATGGAATCCTCCTCACATTTGATGGTCTAGTCCTTCTATATCATGTCGGTGATTGAAATTGTCAACTCAACAAAGTTTGATATGAATCTCTTGATAAATTTTATCTTCCCAAAGAAGGACCGAGTCCCCTTCTTGGTTCTCAGAATTGGGACCTTCCTGATGGCCTCTACCCTTTCTGGATCAATCATTACCCCTTCTTGTGACAAAATGTGATGAAGCAATTTTACATTCTATACTCTACGAAATGGAAGTTCTTTGGATTGAGTCAAATTCCATATTCTCTACATCTTATCAGTATTTTCTCTAAGTGTTGCAAATGATCACCTCTCTTTGTGGAGAACACGGTTACATAATCTTGGTAGACAATAATAAAATCATTGACTTACCAGCAAAAGCAACATTCATTTCTCCTTGAAAGGTTACTCCTACATTCATCAGCCCAAAGGGCATCCTGACATATACATATGTTCCCAAGGGATGGTAAAGATTGTATGCGAATTCTTTCTTATTCCTTTACAACAACTTGGTTATAACCAGAGAAGCCATCTAGGGTAGATAGCAGCTAAGAACCGATCACTAAGTGTAACATGTTTTCCATGTTTGGTAAAGGATAATTATCCTTTATTGATGCTCTGTTCATATTTCTAAAATCCACACACAGCTTGATGTCACCATTCTTCTTTCTAACTAGTACTAGGTTTACAACCCAATAAGAATACCTTGTAGGCTAAATAATCCCTTCATCCCTCAATTTCTTTAGTTCCTCTTGCATTTTAAGAGATAGGAGTGGATTGATTAGCCTTTGTTTCTACCTGAATGGTTTTGCATTAGATTCCAAGGGAATATCATGTTGAAACAGATCCTCTCTATATGCCTTTAGTTCATAATAAGTCCAAGCCATGCAATCTTGATATTTTTTCAGCAATTGGACATAAGATTATTTTTCCTCCTTGCTGAGATTGCTTTCGGCTAGATCTTCCTTGGTTTCTCCTTTGTGCCAAGGTCATGCTCCTCAACATACCTTAAGGCTACTATGCATTTGTTAATAATGTGATCATCATTATTAAATTTGGATTCAAGAGAAACCAGCCCTCTAGGAATGGTATTAGTCTTTAGTTGGATGATGCCTTTTCCAAACAAGGTTTCTTTACCCTCTACTATGCACACCATTGGCTCCCAATCAATACTTTGGTCATTAAACTCCCCATTTTTCTATAAAAACTTCGACCGAGCATCATCTTCAAAAACATGTCAATATTTAATGTTGTCAGGTAAAAATTGGCTAGTTAACAACTCAACATCATATTCACAATATGGGGATACTGTATAATTATCAAACCAAGATCCCAATACTGCAAGTTTTTCTACCAAATTATTGAACTTTCTATCATGATGCACAATATTGAATGAATCAAACATCTCAATGAGATCCCAAACTTCATGCTTGTATTGTTTCATTCACTGATTTTTTGTGGCATAAAGTTTTCTGACTTTCTTCACAATTAATTCCGAATCTCCTTTGACAATGATGTCTTTAACACCATATTTCCAACTAATCCTCACACCTAACAAGAATTCCTCATACTTAGCAATGTTTTTAGTACACTCAAAGTTGAGTTTACGGGAAAAGATAAATTCTTCTTGTCTGGAGAGATCAAAACAACACCATCACCATTTCCAAACTTGGAGTAAGCTCCATCAAACAATAAAGTCCAAGGAGATCCTACCTATTCAAGAAACTTGCATTATTCACTATTGTGCTCTTTTCCATCAGAAAATCCTACAAACTTATCAGTATCAACACTTGTGTATAATACTTCATAAGATGCATTATTGGGATGCTCAATAAGGTGCAACATCTTATTTTCTCCATACAACCTGACAATGCGGCCCTCAATTGGGATGGTAGCATATGACATGTCCATTTTAACACTCCCACCAACACTTGCAGCCCATTTTCTAGATAACAACATACCCCACTTGGCTAGGTAATCAACAATAACAACATCAAGTGCTAGGTTTTTACAGGTAAGCTGCAAGTTGCACCACCATACCTTTGACACATCCCACCTTTGGCACTTCTCTCGGAGTCCATAGCAGTACACTTTCCATATGATGTTGTTACTTTGATATCCAACTCATGCATGAAATCTATAGGCATAACATTGCATGATGCCCCGAGTCAAACATACGGTTGTGTAGCAATCGGTCTTTAATGATTAGGGTGGTGAAGAATGGATCCACATTCGAGATGAGACTTGACCAAGGATATCCCCAAATAAAACTTAGGTGGTTCACCTCGTTCCTCCAACACTAGTGGTGTCTCTAACTATTCAATGAATGGTGGAGTCTCCACTATGTTTATATTTCTACTAATGGTAGTCTTCTCCTCTTTTAGCCCCAAATACTCAAAATCCATTTTCTTATGCTCGGGAATCATAAGCAATTGAAAAATTGGAACCGAGATCTTGATCTAACTCAAGCCTTGGGCAATATCATAAGGCGAGAATTTGACAAGGTAGCATTGGAAGGAATGTTGACACACTCATTAGATGGTGCAAAAATTTTGATAGCTTGGGTAGGAGGAGGGTACGAGTTTTGTTTGGGACAACAAGGCCCTTGGTAGATGCATCTTTCTTAGGATCCTCTTTAGGAATATTTGAAAGCAATGGAGTTTTTGTTTTTTACGAGTCCCTGTCCCTTTGACAACCTACTTCTTGTGTTATACTCCTTCTATTTGGCAACAAAAACATTCATCAATATCTTCCTTACCTCCTCGGATGGGATTCCTCCATCATACTTCTTTATCATTAAAGCTCTTAAATGTTCAAATTCATTATTGGGAAATTAATGGGCTTATACAGATCTACTTCTAAAGTATGAGAGGGAGGAAGAGTATGTACTGTGTGTATGCAATCCCAAAATCAGCATTAGTTCTAGCACTTATTACCTCGGTTAAAGTGTCCCCTTGTTGTGAGCTTACAAAGCATTCCACTATGCATGCCTCCTCATCATTATCATCATCAGCTTCTTCTTCTTCTTGCTGATATTCCTCACATGGAGCATGGGCCATGAAAAATCTATCACACTAATCAATGAAATCTATCTCTTTCACAATAGTAACTTTGATGACCAATGGATCAAGTACCATTCTGTTTTCCTTGGCCTAGGACTATTTATTTCCAAATCCAATAGGTCCCTTTCCTCTGTCATCAGATCTCTAATCATTTCTATGATGATTTGTAAACCTGTCTTAGCCTTGTTGCTTGTGTTGACCTTTGTGAACTCTTCCTAATTAATTTTTCTTCCCGGCTAATTTCTATGATATTTATTTGATAGCCTCTGCCAAAGTTTTCACAACTTCCTCCAAATCAAACACTTACTCATGTGAGGCTTTTCGGTTAATTAGTTTTACACCCTCCATTCTTGGAGGCTTTCCAATCGCCTTGATGTTGTTCTCAATTTACAGAGCCATGGTGAAGGCCTCCCTCAAATTAGTATGGTTTTGTCCCTCAAGTAGTAAGAATTTTTTTATCAAATGCATCTGAAAATTTGATCAAACATGATTCATCACATGGCCTTAAGCTAAAAGGAAATCTGCTCGAGGTCTTCCTAAACATTTTGTTGAAATCATGTCTTGACTCATTAGGATTATTCTTGATGTTTTCAAATTTCTGTGAGAAGAAACCTAGGGTCAGTTGTATCACCATACTACAATCTAAATGCATTGTTAATATCTATCTAAGAATCAATGGAATTATCTAGAAAATCTTTATACCAGCCCCTTGCATCATATTCCCAAGTATGGATAAATAGTTTGATATATACATCTTCATATTAAATATCAAAGTCTTCCATCACATTAATAAAAAGATTTAAATGTTGATCACCATTTATAACATTGTTTCCTTGGAACTTTTGTAATCTATTTCTCACATCTTAGCGAATTACATTTGGATAATGAGCAATCCCTATAAAATTTATAGGACCAAAGGTGTTTACAACAAAAGGAGGTCTAGGTGGGGGTTGGGCCTTGTTGTTCATAGGAGGTCACCCCTGAGAGGAGAAAAATTGATAAGGAGCAGAGGGTATTTGAAACATAGGAGTATAACTTTAAAAATTGATATCCCCTAATGGCCTTGTTTCTTGGAAAACCCTATCAAGCTTTGAAAAGACAGGGGCAAAATGAGAAGAAAAATTTTCAAAATCAAATGAGGGCCACTCTTTTCTTGGAGAATTCAATTCCACAAAGAGGCTACCGATTCATAATCACTTGATCGAGTCTTCAATGATAGGTTGATCACTTTCATCAATGGAGATTCCTTTTCTTGTCTTCCGATCTCTAACAACTCTTGGGCTCTTCTTCCTTTTGACTTTGTTTTTCCTAGCTCTGGGAAATAATGTCCTAGTAGGATCCCTAGTAGAGACAGATATTTTTACTTTCATCTTTCCAAAAGATTAGTAACAAATCACACTTGACAGAGGTTTCCACTAAGGATTTCCACCTTATTTATGTAAATTCACTAAACTATGATCTGTCAAATGTCTTTCAATACTAGAAACTAGAAATGGAATGATCGACTTCTCTTTAACCAGATTTACCAATGAAAGCTAGTGCACTAGGTGTAGAAACTGAAATAATTACACACAACACTTGCAACCTTGAATACTTCTTATAGGTCTAAACACAAGATGATGTTTGAAACAATGTATTATCACTTACTGAGAATTCAATAAGTGTTTAACAGGTTTGAATATGAACTGTAATCATTTTATCCCCGACAACAACGCCAATCGGTGTTGGTACCCATATTGATTCTCTCTTGGAAAATGAGTAGCATCAAAGGTTTGGAAAGAAGCTTAGAGACAAGCAGAGAGCATGTAGTGTGTCATTTTTAGCCAGTGATGAAATGTAGATTTCTCTTTGTCACTCAAATGTAAAGAAATGGGTAGCACCCTCAAGAGGATTTGACGTATCGTCTCTAGTTTATGGTTGTTCCTTTCAACCGGGGTGAGAGGACGATTTTTGTATCCTGTTTTTTGTGGAGGAGATGGATATATCCTTCCTTGCAAATTTATTAGGAAGACCTTGAAGAAAATATGATCAATGCAACAAAACCTAACTCTCAAGAGTTGTCACTCTAGATAATGGAGATATTTCCTAAGTAATAGTTAGGCCACTAAATACAATTAAAACATGATTATTTCTACATGTTTTGGTAATATAAATTATGAATTTGTATAAAAAAAGGACAAACAAGGGTAGTAAGGGTAAGATTGGTTTTTATAAATGTAATTTTGGTGGGAGGTGAGGCGGGATGAAATTGATTCACCGGATCCTCAAGAACTTTTACAAAAATGGAGAGATTAAACAATAGAATGCTTCGAGATAGCTAGGTAGTTCCTTTAACCAGAATATGTGCTTCAATGGAGGCCCAAATCAACACTTTTCACATAAAATTTAAGGATCCAAAATGAAGGCTCAAATTGGGAAACTTAACTAAACATTATCAACCTCTATTTCATCATGCCTAAGAGACCCTCAAAGGCTAACAAACAATCTTATAGTCATGATAGGAGTCATAATGATTTTAAATTTGTTTATTTCACTATGAAATGAAAGCTCTTATGATAAATGAAATTGCAAATACCACCAAACTATCGCAAGGATAAGATCTTGTGTGATTCACAAAGATTTCAATGTAAGATTGTAATGTGAACAAGAAAACTACTTGGAGACATTCAGGAACTAAGAAAACACAAATTTTACTCAAAAATAGAATAGTTTAACTCAAGTTTGATTAAATTTATCAGCAGGGGAAAGTTTCTCGAACAGTCTCAGAGCCTTTCAGTGGCTGTACACTCACAACCACCTTGACATGATCAAGTTTAACATAAAGGAGATAAACAAGTTTCTTCAGATCATTTGTTAGAAGGACGGGTTCTATCAATATTTTCTCCTAGAAAAATTAGTCCCGACCTCTAACACACCAACCATTTGCATGAAAAATTCATGCAATTTATAATACTTCATTTACGTGAGTTTTACCCCAAAAATATAGACATTCAAAGCACTATTGCGTGTTGATACCCCCAGAATCAGATTTGCAAAAATTTGTCGTGTGTGTAGAGGGAAAATTTGTCCAAATATTTCTAGCATTCAATTATTCATATGGTAAGTCATTCTTCATGTCGCAAACCAACTACTTCCTCCTCTAATCTGTCAATTCACAGTTATTTGGGTGCCATGGAAAGAAAAATTGGAAAATCAAATCGAAGCCAATGGTTAGATCACATCTTAATGGAAAAATATGTTTTTAGAATTTTCCCACCTAACTAGGATACAAGATTAATGTTCCTCTTCATTTTAAGTGTAGGATACTGCAAGAAATGAAAAAAAATCATAAAAATTCGCATCCCCAGGAGCTTTGGACCAAAAATGGTGGAAAATACGATACAAATGCAAAGTTCTCGTTGATCTCTCATTTGAATCTGGACCATCCACGTGGGAGATCCAAGTTAAGACGGGCCCGGGGTTCCTTTTTACCTTTTACACCGTTTGGAAAAAATGCAAAATTTCTCAATTTTCTTTGCCCCTCCGTCTTTGAAAAATGGGCCTGACATGTGTCCCAATGTGGGTCCCAAAGGAACCATACATAAATTCTTCTATTTCACCTCTTTTTGGAAAAGAGAAATTTTTCCAAGTTTTCCCTATAGCTCCATCCTTTTGCTTTTGGTTTTGATGTGGGTCCTAAGCGGAACCATGCTTCCTTTACACTTTTACCTCCTTTTTCCACAAAAGGAAAATTTTCCAATTTTTTCCTGAAATTCCACACCTCCATCGTTGACTAGAGAAAATTATGAATTTTCTCTATCGAGCCCGTTGGTTATTTTTATGATTTTAATCTTTTGAATACCAAGGGGTAAAAATCAAAGTTTCCCCAATGGCCCACCTCCCGACTCTTAACTTTTCAAACCGCCACACATCTCAATGACACATCTTCAAGGGCCTTATAAGGATTCAATATGATTTAGCGAGAAAAGCTTCCATTTTAGAATATTTACTACATTTTTACAAGAATGGTAAAATATCCAACTTGCTTCCAAAGGTCCACATCTCCACTTTTAACTTTGCCACATGTTCTTCTACAGGTCAAAGGAAGACCTTTTCCCGCCACTTAAATTATGTTTTAATCAAATTGTGACGGAGCCACGGAGCGAGTTCGAATTTTTACCAAAGTAGCCAAAAATAAAAAGTTTATAAAACAAACCTGCTAGGCCTCATTCAATTAGAAGAAGCCACATGAATACCAAAAGAAGAAATCGAATTCGGTGGAGCTACAGACCAATTTTTCCTTTTTGCCAAAAAGGAAAAAAGTGACAAGTTAAAACATTTTCCCACCTGTCTCGCGACCAACCAAAAGAATCCACATGAACGCCAAATTCTAAGGAATAATATATTGACAGAAAATACACCCGCCCGCAGATCAAGACAAAATCATAGAAATTCACCATTCATGCCCATAATACGAAGTTTTCACTAAGGATGAAAATTGTTAAAACAAAACAAAGTGAATCATAGTTCCAAGCATCTTTCAACCATGGATTTGGATTTTAAAAGGGATACAAATACAAAATGATCATTCTCAAGCTTCCATGGTCGGAGAAAAATAGGAAAAATGGCAGAGCCCATAGATTTTGAAGGAATTAGGGAAAAAAGGGCAAACTCAAAGATTTCTTCAAAAGTGGGCATAACAATTGATTCTCGCTAACAATGCAAGGCATTCAAATGGAGGTAAAAGCTTCAGCACATCCACATCGAGAGAGAAAACATTTCATAACACATAGATCAAATGAAAATAAGGGCAAATGGTGTGAGACCAAAACGAGCACCAACACGGTATTTGAGAGGGACCATTGGAGAAATATTGTGTTTCGGTGGATTGGAAACTACATTGCATGGTTATGTAGATTCAGACATGGCAGGAGATTTTGATAGTAGGAAGAGCATGACAAGTTAGGTATTTACGGTTGGTGATACAGCGATGAGTTGGATTTCATGGTTATAAAATGTTATGGCTTGCAAACCAAAAAGGCTGAGTATGTTTCTGCCACAAAGGCAAGTAAGGAGATGATTTGGATATAGTATTTACTTGATGAGTTGGGTCATAAGCAGGATGTTGGGAGACTACAAAGTGATGGTAAAAGTGCTATTCATTTAGTGAAGAACTCCACTTTTCACTCTAGGATAAAGTACATTCAGCTGAGATATCATTTCATTAGGGAAGCTTTGGAAGAAGATAAGTTGAAGCAGGAAAATATTCATACCAATCAAAATCCTAAGGATATGATTACCAAGGTGGTCATTAGAGAGAAGTTGAAGTTGTGTTCAAGTTGGCCTTCATGGTTGATAATGAAGGGTTGAGAACTTTTCTCAGTAGGAACAATCTCCAAGTGGGAGATTTTTGGGGTGTGGAGCCATTTTTTGGTCTTCTCAAATCAATATTGAAGTGTGGAGTTTGAATTGGGAAGATGAAAGGTCATGACCGTTTCTTTTCCTGCCATGGGAAGATGAAAGATCCTGATAGTTTCTTTTCCATCCGTGGGAAGATGAAAGGTCATGACTTTCAAACTTTGAGGGTCGGATTTTGGACTTCTTAAAGGATTGCAATCCTATAAATAGAGGTGTTAGGGTATCTTGAATATATCTTGTGTGTTCAAGAGGTCTTAAGTCTTAGTGATCAAGAGTGATCAAGGTTAAGCAATTGGGTGTCAATTGTGGTTTAGTTTTGGTTTAACATCATTGGAATTCTATTGTGAGTTCATAATCGAGAGAAGATTATGAGAGTTGTTTTACTCTTGTTGATAATAAAATCGATAAAGTTCTTGGTGGATGTAGCCCACATTGGGTGAACCATGTTAAATATTTTTTGTCTTCTTTTGTGCATTGTTTATTTATGTTGTTATATTCTCGGTATAATTCTACTATATAGTTTCCTCTTTGTTGTGATTTGAAGAATTGTTTTTGCATAATAGTTCTTTAATTCCTAACACGACACAAGTGCCTAAAATCATGTATTGTGGCACCTTGGGGTGCCCTAGTGCAACTTTATACACCCCATCATAGACCTAGAGATGACAATTGAGAAAAAATTGACATCCGAGACACCCTAAAAGATGCCCAAAGCTGTAATGAGAAGTGACGATTGAACAATAAAAACAACAATGATGCCTTACTAATGGATAACAAGACTAAAGGATGGGTCACTAGTGAATACTTTTATCAGAAAATATTCATATATAAAATAAAATAGCCAACGCTATAAATGTAATATTAAGTGTGTGATTCGTATGACTACAACGCCCATGATGTTGATCGTTTGAAATATTCTAAAATGTAGAGGAAGAATTCAAAATAGAGAAGTATTAGATAACTCCAATGAATGGTATTTTTATTACACAATGTATACCTTCTTTTAAGATAGAATTAATGACACAATACCATATTACTATGGTTAAAAAAACTATAATTTACCGGGTAAAAAGACTTGCGACTTGAAGTTGTATATCTAATGTTTTCTTTATTAGCTTTCTCTCTTATTCCATTCTATCATGGTCATGTTCAAGACTTTATTTCTTATTTTATTTCAATTTCGACACTATAGATGCATTCTATTTTCTATTACGTCTTTCAAATCTCCATTAAAGGTAGTTTTTCTCATCACACCTTTTCTCTAAATTCCATTTTTATTCAAAGGGATTTCTATCCTTTCTCCTTCCACATTTTCAATGTTCATAGAAGGGATTTATAATTTCCCTCTTATGTATTTTTTACGGAAGTATAACCGCTTATGTTAACCCTCTCTTTCCATTAAAACCAATAACCTTGTGTTTTTTTGTGTAATGCAATCTATATCTTCATAGAAATTACATGTCGAATGTGTTTCTAATGTTTGGTTATCCAATTGTTTCTCCTTCTTGAAGGTTTTCTTCAACGTTTTAATCTTATATTTGCGTTGCATACATGTGAATGTTGTTCCACATACTTTATTCAAAGCATCTCTGTATTATCCCAATATTTCTTTCTAAATTTTCCATGGTTTAAATGTTTGTACACCTCTTCATATTTTGAAATAAGTGTTTTCACATTAATTTTTAACCAGATCTCTTCTTTGTATTCTTTCATCCTCTCATCATTATTTCTATCTTTCATATGCATGGGTTATTGAAAATATTTCTTCTAATTTTGAATCATCAACATCATCAACAATATATGGATAATTTACATCAATTTTGAATGTGGAATGCAAGGACCCAATTTAAATACGCCACTTGTATTCTCTTTAAAATTTGAGACATTATTTCCATCTAATTTTTTCATGCAAAAGTCCTTTACACGCCAGTTGCTTAGTTGTGTTGAAATAACCATATTATCTACATAGTTTCTTTGATTTGATTTGAAAACTTAGGATTCAAAATGTGAAAACAAGGAAAATGGTGATATTCGCATGTCCTACAAATTTATTAGTTACTATAAATAGTCTCAAAGGAAACAATTTATGTACTCCATATTTTATCTAAACTTAATTTCATTTTTCATTATCTAAAAATAAATATAGAAGGGGTCTTGCGCTCTATAAATTCACAGAACGAGAACATGTGGAGAGACATCTAAAATTGGTTAATTGCGTACTAGAAAATGAAATTTTAATAATCATTTTGAAATGGGTGTATAAACTGAAATTCATCAAAATAAAATATTAAATCTTTACCTCTTTTAATTTTCTGTAACTCTGTTCTTCCCCCATTTGTATATGTGCTCCTTGTTTTGGTGTTTTCACCTTCAAAATGAGTATACAATTTTCCATTTTATTGCATTAAATATAGACATTAACAAAGTTTTTCTTTATTAAAATTTAATATTGTACCACTTAATATTAAATTTACTATAAAAATTTAAAACATACTCTCAAGTGATAGATTTTAGATTATACGGTTTAATGGCCATTTAATGTTTAGGGAAGCGCGATGTTAATTTCAGTAACATTTGACCTTACAAAAAAATTTAATTGTTATTGTATTATAAAAATCTTCATATTTCCTCTAAACTATGTTGTTTATGGATAAAATTATACACACAATAGTGGGATCTAAAATTAAGGTAACATTTTTTTAACATAAATTTTAATGTATGAAAAATAAAATTCGACATTGTTTTAATATTAAATTTTAAATACATATATTTAATTAAAATTTAGTTGTTACCAATAAAAATTATTAATAAAAATTATGTATCATGTGTTACTTCTACTCAATATTATATATGGTTATTAAAAATAAATTTATATTGTTAAAAGGTTACGTAATATATAAATTTGCTAGAAATAATTAATATCCATAATTGAATCAAAGCATATACCACCATCATTAATCCAATAAAGACTAAACTTGAACTTTATGCTATAAAATAAGCATATCTATACAATTGAAGAATTAAATACATTTACGATTTACTTCAACACAATATTAATGTCCCTAAATTTAAGTCCAACAGGTCGCTAGGCTATAGACAATTTTTTACTAGAATGAAAGGTGACAATATGCCCTTCAATATGTGAGTGATCGTTATACCAAGTGTGAATTCACACTTCATCTTAAAAATGCTTTTACTTTTTTGTACAAGCTATCACATGTCGACGTGTGAGGGATCACACTTTGACATGCGAGGGAGATCACACTTCAACATGCACAGGAGATTTTTGTTCATCGTGTGATAGATTTCACTTCATCGTGTGAGAAATTTTACTTGGTAGATGTACAAGAAGCCATGACTCTTTGACACTATGATGAGCTATCATTTTCATGTCAAAGTGTGATTTTCCAAACTTGGAATTATCCTCGCTTCCACATTGAAGTGTGATCACCAACCGGCTTCCCATTCAAGTCAATATTTGAATTTTATCTTGTAAAAAAATTACATCACAATGGCTGCTAGGATATACAACTATTTAAATCCATAGAGAAAATAATTAAATAACTCTGCATAATCCAATGAACGTGAGTGGTAATGTGTAGTATAGAACCACCGGTTGTAAAAATTAAAGTCAAAATGTATAACTTTTATACTAATAATTTATTAAAAAAGGTATCCAATATCACGAGTAAAATCAAGTCACATGTACAAATCAGCCAATAAAAATTTGATACATTAGTTGTCTCGAAAAGGTGATTTCATTCACAAGAAAGGGCCAATACTAATTTTATTTGTATTAAAAAGTATTTATTTTAAATCCTTGAGAAATACTAAAAAAAGATTAAATGCACAAAAGAAAACATTTGTATTATAAAATCTTATTCCTTCCTCTACATTATATCATTTATGGATAAAATTATACACACTATATCGGGATCTAAGGGTGTAATACAATTTGTTATATGTTTAAAGATTTGTATTAAATGATGTTTTATATATGCTCACATAAGATGTATATTTTTATTTTCTCATTGTGATTTCAATTCTTTATACTAATGTTAATGATTTAAGTTTCCTTAGTACTAATTTTCTCTATTTATTTTTGGATACAATTGAAAATGAAATCTCTTATTTAAGATGGAGCACATGTGGATTTACAATCCAAAGGTGTGAAAATTGTGAAGGGATTATTTTATCCATCTAAAGATACAATCCATTGTAGATATATGGGTTCTAGCTTATTCATTGTCACCATAAGTATATTATTCAATGGCATAGTGAGATCGCCGCATACACAATTGATGATTGTGAAACCCTAGCAAAAATTGAAAACAAGGGATACTTTATCCCATGTGAAATGAAGGAAATGATTAAGCATATGATTTCAAATGTTTCACATGTTGGGGTGATGACATTCAAAACGTCATGAGTAATGAATCAAAGAATATATTTAATGAGGATGAGGGTTTGAATTCTATAAGTGATAGTTATTTTTTCATAACTCCTAAAGACATGGATGAATTTCATACAATCTACGTGGTGATAAAACATAAGTGACCTTAGAAATAAAGTGACATAGTTTAAGGGTTTATATCGCTAGTATAAGAACAACATGTGATTTCAGGATTGGTGTAGGGACCACCACACTTTGGTTTTTTTGTGGAGAATATTGTAACTACATGCAATGATTTCTATCAAATTCTACATTACAACGGTGAAGTATCTGGCAAATAAAAACTTAGTTTATCTAGAAACAAGAACTAAAGTTCATGTGAATGGAAATTATTAACTCCAAGAAAAACTCGCAACAACAAAGAATGACTTCAATTTGAAGTTCAAGGGGGTTATTGCCACGTTGATAAATTTTTGTTCAATATAAAATTAATTTGTTATAGAAGTAACAATTAGAATTGTATGTGAAGGATACATGGTATAATTTAATAAATTCGATCGATATACATTCGGGTGCATGTTGATAAATTAATTATGCCTTTTTACAAGGGTTGATCCATATCGAAGGATATCTCATCTAATGGTCTGTCAGCCAGTTAGCCCATCAAGATTTTTGTGTTAAGGAAGTAAGGCTACAAGAAACTCCAGAAGAATCGCTAGTAAAAATGTGGATCGCATTTGAAGATCCATTACCTCAATCTGGTATACCCAAATTCGTATGAATCCTCCATATGTAGTAGTAATTAAAAATTGATAAAAATACCTTACAACATCCGTAAATGCCAAAAGGTAAATTCTATTCCATCTAGTACAACAAAAGAAATGGAAAATGATGAAAAATCTAGAGGACTATTGTTTTTTTGAAGTTGAGAAAAAACCTTTCTACATGTAAGGATGTCTCTCCAATCTATCTCTAAGTGCTTTCAATCACTTTGTTGGAATGCAACTCTAGGTATGAATGAGCCTTCCATAAAAATCTTTGTACTTAATCCATTCACAATAAATACTATTACTTATTATCAAGGTCAAAATTCATAGCATACTATAGATAAATTAAAGTTATGTGGAAGGGATGTATGTCGAATGCGTGGTACATATGTCATGGAATCCCAAAAGGCACCTATTATAGATTATAAATATCTTGGATTAATGGAGAGAGGATGACGGTAAATAGAAATATAGGAAAGCAAAAATAAATGAAAAACACTGTCCCATTTATTGCATTGATATCGAAAATAGTGGAGAAGAATTTGATATATCCCCACACATGTCTCATTGAGTGGGATAAGATGTTATTAGAGTAACAATAATACTATCTCCTACATGTTATAATTTTTCTTACATACTACAAACCGTAACATGGCCCTTTCACTATTGGACCTTCCTCCAACGTCACAGTCAAATCTCAAAACAATAAGCCAAGAATATTTCTCCCATGTTTCAATCACAAAGAACAATTTCTTCACCAAATGTGACCAATGCATAGAGATTAATAATAAAAGTACATCGACCTCATGTCCACAAACACGGCACAATGATTACATTCAAAGTTTTCCTACAACTTAATATACACATAGAGTACAACAAGAAAAAAATCATAATAGCTATTTGAGCCTTTTGCATGAAAAAATGCACAAGATTAAAACTGAGTAAAGACTAAAGACATATATAGAAAATAAAAATAAATAAGCAATGATGACACATGGGCATAAAACAGGAGTTTTGTATTTTAGTCTGTTTTGTTGAGAAAGCAGAAAACTTCACAATAACATAATTGGCACTATGTATCTGGAAGCTAGAAGAAGCACTTTCATATCGTGTCATGATTTGTTATATAGTAGTGGGACATCGAACACCCATTACATGATGCACTCTTGTAAAATGATGCATATGATAATTGCAAGGAATACCAGAAATATAAGTTTGGTCATATAACTAATAATGTAAGCATATGTTCAAGTTCATTTAAAAAACAACCATCAACTCTCTACTTGCAACTAGATAATGTTATAAGTGATGACAAAAAGTTGACATTGTTTGTATTTTCATCCATGCTAACGGCTAGAAGGGTTTTAAACATAGTCTATGTGAGATCCCTTCCGAGTGGGTCACACGTATGAAGACATAGATTGGACATTCGACCGATTATCAATAACTCGTAAATTGGATATATTAACTTTACCACAAATAATGGACACTTGCGTAACATGCTAAGAGGAGTCCATCACATTCACTTCATACCTTAGCAAGTAATTCTATGACTTTAAGGCCTTTATGGAACCAAACTTGCTAGATGGTAACCATAAGATCATGTGTATCAAAGCAAACCAAAGATGATTAGATTCTATGTTAAAGAAAACAAGCCTATCATGGATTTGAGCATCAATGATGGAATCGATTGGTTGCAATCAATTGACATCGGAAAAGAGTGGATGAGAAACCTTTATTTCCTAAAGTGAATCCTCTATTGGCACCCTTCAATGAGCCCAAAGAGATAGAAAACATGAAGAGAAGCATTCAGTCATACATCACACATTGAGAAAATTTTTCTTTAGATGATGGAGAAACATACTTTGTTCCAAAGATTGCATATTGTAAAAGTGTTATGCGTGCCCTAGAAAATCCATTTGTCAATTATATCACCATAAGGAGAGATTTTTGCTGGCCAAAAACAATTTAATATAGTGCAATGTATGATAAGATAGAGGTTGCACCACATATTGACATGGATATCTACTATAGTCAAAATTTCCTTTCAAATAAGGATATATATGTTGGGCCTATTTTTGTTAGACCTCGAGAGGAATTCAACCTAGTAGCGGATGTGAATGTTGGGTAGAAGATACGAGCAAGACCATTTGATGATAATACACCTATATGGATGGGTAAGGAATAACTGAAACTAATACAAGATGTTAACACAAATACTAAAAATATAAGGGTGCACTAATAGGAACCCACATGGAAAGGAATTACAAAAAGTAATATTTCAGAATGCTTAAAGAAAATACATGCTATAAAAAATAAAGGGACACATCAGATATTGATATAGACAACATCATCACGGTCATGGAGTCCAAGAAAAATATGGAAAGGAAATAAAATTAAAATATTTAATCGGGGTGATGAAGCTATCTACCAATACCTTTCACAAATTGAAGAAACAATAATTAATACCCTTGCGAGGGATCAATGCTTAGTAATTTTCAATGTTCTTGAAGGATTGATTGCCTATGGAAAGACATTTTCAAATCCATTTCCTCATAACAATTTGTTTAATGTAAATCTTAACTCTTTGTTGTTTTTGTGATTTAAAGAATGGAAAAACATAAAATTAGTTGACTTTATCACATGTAACTTGCATATTTACAATATCATGGTCATTTTTCAATATAGATTTACATAAAAATTATATCAATATATAATATAAATAAAATATTAAATAAATATAAATTTTAAATATTTTAATAAGTACTATTTTGTATTTTTAAAGGGAAATGTTGTAAAATTCTTGTCATATAGAAATTAATTGATAGGCTTAAGTAGTTGTCAAATTTAACCCCGAGCTGATGTAACTTAGTCACGACTTGGCTTATGTAGCTTAGCGGTGGGTAGGCTTATGAAACTTGACACATGTAGACCGGTGTAACTTTCCAGCCACTAGGATTATTTCACCTAGACACTTCTACTCTTGAGTAAATTAGTGGCCACTAAACTTATGTAATTTAACAACCTATACACTTATGTAAGATAGTGGCTGCTAGGATTATGTAAGTTAACAACCTACTTGTTTATGCAAGATAGGGGCCACTAGGCTTATCATCCTTTTATGTAACTTAGAGGCTGCAAGGATTACGTAACTTATTGGCCACAAAGAAAATGTAAGTTAGTGCCCACAAGGCAGATGTAACTTTGACCCTGCTACGCTAATTTCACCAAGCATGTGCTTTCATCATGTAAGTTAGCAATTGTTGCGATTATTAAAGATAGCGGCGTGGGGATTATGTAAGACCGTGATCACTTGGCTTATGTCGGGGATTCACATAATAACAAAATATAAATCCTAAAATAGCGAAACTAAAATAAAAAAATTGGTATTTGTAAATTAGATTACAATAGTGGTGACAATAGAATCCAATATTATCCAAATTAGAATCCAATAACAATGATAATGGAATCAAATAATAGTGATAATGGAATCCAATAATAGTTAAATTGGAACTAGAATAAGTACAATGATAATGGAATCACTTGGCTTATGTCGGGATTCACATAATAACAAAATATAAATCCTAAAATAGCGAAACTAAAATAAAAAATTGGTATTTGTAAATTAGATTACAATAGTGGTGACAATAGAATCCAATATTAGCCAAATTAGAATCCAATAATAATGATATTGGAATCCAATAATAGTGAGATTGGAATCCAATAATAGTGAAATTGGAACTAGAATAAGTACAATAATGACAATATTGGAATCCAATATTGGTACTAATGGATTCCAATAATAGTAACAATGGAATCTACTATAGACAAAAATGCAATCTAATATACATAAAAACAAATATGGATTTCTTCCAATACTTGAAATACTGGAGTCTATATTTACTGGAATATGTTGAGATTTAGTGAAATAGGTGTTATTACAAAAATGCAAGTTTAGCTAATGGTTTCACATCTCATAGTATCCTTCCCCAATTTCTTATAAATCTCAAGTTAAAGTTTGTCATAAATTCTTAAGGTGTTCTCTTAATAATTGTAAATTACTCAATGAGGGATGAAAGATTTGTTTTTCTTCCAACTTCTTACAAAAGACTATACCCAACTTATCGTAATATGCAAAGTAGATCCTATAAGAAAACTCCTATACCATTCGAGGCATAGACCTTTGAAGGATGCACCAAATAATATCAAGGTAACATTTTATGAGTAACGTTATGTGTTGGTACCCAAATTTTTTCTTCTTTTTAGCATTAGTAGCATCAGAGATATGGTATGAAGATTGAAGTCAAATAGATCGTGATGTGTGTCGTTTTATAGCCAGGGAGGTGATCGGGCGGCACTCAGATTCGTGGAGAGATGGATAGCACTTTGAAAGGATTTAATCTAACCCTCACTATTTTAGGTTGTTTGTTTTAATCAAGGTAAAATAACCTATATTTTAACCCCCAAATGGTGAAGGAGATGAAGACATCCCTCAATTTTTGAAAATATTATGAAAAGGCCTTTGGAAAATATGATCAACACTCCAAATCTGACTTTCACAAGTTGTCACTCCCAGATTATGGAGATATTTTCAATGTAAGGCAAGGGTTACTGGAGACATTATATGATCCTGATTTGCTTTGTGCATTTTTTTGTAAATGCGTTAGATCCTTTTGTTGACACACAATGCAATGCAGGGGTAGTATGGGTAGGATTAGTTTGTTTGAATGAATTTTTGGTGGGGTGTTGACAAGACAAACTGGGATATATCAGATCTTTGACAACCTCTACAATACTTGAACAACTATTAGATAAAATGCTTCAAATAATCAGGATATTCTTTCAACCAAAAGAGGCATAAATGGAAGCCCAAGTTGCACTCTTCACACAATCTTTGAGAATTAACCACAAAAGCTTGAAGTAAAGAACTCAATTAAACACAAAAATCCATCATCAAACCACACCTAAGGTACCCCAAAGGCTTACAAGAAATCTCTGCGGTCAAGGAAGGTAAAGTAATTCTAAATTTGTTTATCTCTTTATTACATGAAGGCTCTTCTGAACATGAGATTGCAAATGCCAATAAACTATCAACAAGAAATGGAGATTCTGTGTGATTTATAAAGACTTTCAATGCAATATTGCAACAAGAACAATGAAAACTATTTACAAACATTTAAAAATGATAACAGACATCATATTGCCTAGAAAAACATAGATTAACTCAAAATCTTGTTAGATTCATCAGCAGGGGAGAGTTTCATGAAAAATCTCAGAGCTATGTGATGGCTATACATATGTAACCAACTCACACACATGAAGATCCAAAACAGAAGAAATTATTCTAGTTCTTTGGTGGATTTCTCAAAAAAAGGAGCTTTCTCTCAGATTTTGCTCATGATTTTCAGCTTCCAACCCATTTTGCATTTCTCCAAAATGCATTATATATCTCTTGTCACATTTGATCCTTCTTTCCCAAGCAAAGAAAATGCCAAGGGAACAATTTTGTTACAACAATTCTTCATGATTCAATGAAAATGAAATCAAATAGAAAAACACACGTGGGTTGCTAGTTGTGCCCAAAAATATTAAATCATTACAAATATCTAGATCATTATCCATCCTAGAGGCATGATTTTCACCTTCTACTGATCATTTTCACCTTTTTACCTTTTCAAATTACCTCTCGCAACTTTTGATTTTGTCATTTCACATTTTTGCTCGGGCTGCAGCAAAAAATCACTTCAAAAACACCTCAAATATAAGAATTAAGACATGAAAATTATGCCAATGATATTGGAAGGCCAAGAATTAAGAATTTTCATGTCTTAATTCTTAAATTTTGATCCGACATGTGGCACATGGTGGGTCCCATTGGGATCGCGCTTCAATTCTCGCACATTTTGACCTTTTTGGAAATTGAGAAAAATTTCACCTTTTTCCCCGCGGGCCCACACACCCAATTTCTCCCTCGCCACATGTCGCTTCCTCTATCACTAAAATCCATGGGCCCAATTTTCATTTTAACTCCCTTTTTTGCTAAGGGAAAATTTTTAATTTTCCTTCCGCCGGGCCACCTACTCGCTTTTCCTTTTCCACGTGTGTGCTTGTGATTTTTGTGGGCCAAAGCTCAAAATTTTGATTTTACACCTTTTTGCAAAAGGGAACAAATTCTCTCCTACCTTTTCTGGCCCGCCAACCCACCTTGTCCTCTACCACATGTCCATCGATGATTCACTGCGGGCCAGCGCTTCAAATTTTGATTTTAACTCCTTTGTGAAAAAGGGAAAAAATTCCCTTTTATCTCCGCTACCCACCGACCGCTTTCCGTGCTGCCATGCTACCATGTGTCCTCCTCCGATTGGAGTAGGGATAAAACTAATTTTGAAACTTTAGAGACATATAGATAAAAAACTCTAAGTCCCCCTCGTCCCTGCTCCTCCCTTTTTGGTTTTTTTAGGACATGTGTCCACTCCTAATTGGTTGGGTGTTTTGGGCCAATTTTTGACTTTTAGAAGTTCTAAAAACATTAATGGAATCTAACCACCCACCATCTTACCTACCAATCGAACATGCCTGCGTAGGAAATTTTTGAAAAACGAGTTCGTGGGCCCGAAAATGCCCCATTTCTCAAAAAGGTGAAAATGAAAAGTTACAATGCTTACACACTTTTCCTCAGCCAATTAGAATATGCCACATTGCCAATGCCTTTTGAGGATGAATTTAATGGGTAAATGACGTCCATCTAAGCGCTAAAACGTAAAAAATTCGGGGATACCCTAGAATTCAAATTTTTCACCAAGGATGGTGAATTTTTGATTTTAAATCAATCAAGCATGATTTCAAGACATTTTCAACCTTGGGATTGGATTTTCAAATACAAACAAGTATGAATTGATCAATTTCGATTTTTCCATGATTTGGCAAGGGAGAAAATGACACATCCGATAAAATTGGAAAAAAAGGGCACATAAAAGGGCAAACTTGGAATATTCCTTCAAATTAGGGGAAAACAATAAGTTTGTGAGAATTTTAAAGCGTTTCAACTAGAGGAGAATAATTATATACCATCAATTCAAAGGGTAAAACGTGTTTTGAGCACATACAGATTTGGAAAATTAGGGCAACATGGTGTAAGCTCAAAAATGGCACCAACATCGGCTCTTGCTTGGGGATGGGAACTCCTAGTGAGTGCCACAAGGAAAAAATGTAGACCAAGTGCCAAAATATCCATTGGGCCAAGGAGTAAAGAGCCAAAATCACCAGAAACCAGCTGAGAACCCAACAAAAAAAAGACTGCCAAGAACAAGGGCAAACCACACACCAAAAAAACAACAAAAACAAAGAAAAACAAAGACTATTTAACTGTAAAATTGGTGCATACCTCAAATTTTAGGGATTAATCCAAGAAATGTTTCAAATTCTGTCATTAACAATCAACTCAAGCAATTCCCCATCTAAGACCTTGAGAAAGAAGGTATGTTCACCAATTTTGATATCAATGGCATAATGGCCCATCCATAATGCATTAAATTCACCTTTCTTGCCCTTGTCTTCATGCCTACTATCCTACGACAAAACCAAATATCTAACATTAAAGGCTCTAAGAGTGACCTTCTTGTCAAAAAATCTCTTCAATTTTTCCCTAAATCTGATATGCCTTTCATGGGATGCTCTTCTCTCCTCATCAAGCTCAATAATCTGACTGATCCTTGATTCATATGCGCCAAGCTCTTGATCTTCCAACTGTTGCACAAACTAAAATGAAGATAATTGTAGGTGTAAGGAACCAAAGCCTGAGTTCTATACACCAATTCAAATGGGCTTTTACCAAGTAGCTCTTTTAGGAGTTATCCTATCAGCCCAAACTACAAATTTCAATTGTTCACCCAATTTCTTTTTGTTTTTCTCCAAGGTTCTTCTAATGATATTCAACAAGTTATTATTATGGAATCAGCTTGTCCATTCCCTTGGGGGTTATAGTTTGAAGAATAAGTTAGATTAATTTCATATTCATTGCACATTGGTATTAAAGGTTTGGCTCTAAAGCACATGGCATTATCAACTACAATCTTGACTGGGACTCCAAATTTTCATATGATTTGATTCAACAAGAAGTCGATAACTATTTGGTGTGTTTCTTTCTTGGTGGGGATTGTCTCTACCCACTTTATAAAATAATCAGTGGCTACAAGGATCCACTTATGGCCAGCACTAGAAGGATCTGAAATCTCACCAATGAAGTCCATCCCCCATTTCTTGAAAGGAGCTTCAATTGATATAGGTTGCAAAGGAAGGGAACTCGAAGCTTTAACTCTTCTAGAGAAATGTTGGCAACTATCACATTTTCTAACTAGCTGGGTTGCATCTTTGAAGAGAGTAGTTCACTAATAACCATCTCTCAAAATATTATGTGTTGTTACTCTTCCAACAAAGTTTCCTCCACAAAATCCCTAATGGAAATCATAAAATATCTTAGGAGTTTCATCTTGATTATGCATTTCAAGAGGACACCTTCATGGTTCTTCTAAGCTAGCCCAAGGTCCGTGATGATTTATTTTTGAGAAGCCAGCTTGAGGTCTCTCTTTTTATTTTTATTTAAGTGATTAGGACAGAAAAGGTGTCTAAGGTAAGAGATTATATCCTCATACAACTCAGAACTTACCAATTTCCCAATAACATCGCCCTTTCTTCCTCGAGCTAATTCACGTCCACATTCGCGCAAGTTGCTCTCGGCGATGAGCTTAGCAAGTCCCAAACCACGTACCAACTTTGTGGTATGGATGTCCATATCATACTCTTAGAGCTTGTTCACCCACCTACATCTTTTCCTTGGGATCTCCATCTCTGATAAGATGTCTTTCACCATGGTGTGGGGAACATAAGCAACAACTTTTGAACTCAATATATAACATCTGAAAACATTTGTTACTTTCACCAAGGCAAATGTTTGTTTCTCCATGATTGTATACTTCATCTCAGCTGCTTGTAAAGCCTTACTAAAGAAGGCAATAGGCCTCTTAGCCCCATTTTCATCCTTTTGCAGCAAAAAAGAAGCAATGGTATACTCAGAGGAAAAGGAAAAGATTTGGAAAGGCCTCTTATAGTTTGGGGCTGTTAAAACATGTGCATGTTTAAGTGCATCCTTAATTCCTTCAAAATCTTGAATGACAGCCTCCTCCCACCTGATAACTTGGTCCTTCTTTAGCATTCTTGTGATTGGAAGAGTCAACTCAAGCAAAGTTGGAAACAAACCTTCTAATAAAATTAATTTGACCAAAGAAAGATTGGATGCCTTTCTTGGTTCTTGGGATAGGTACTTTGCTGATTGCTTCCACTCTCTCAGGGTCTATCATAACACCATCTTTTGACACAATGTGACCAAGCAGCTTGGCCTTTTGCATGCCAGAATTACACTTCTTTGGATTCAGAGAAATGCCATACTCCCTACATCTGATCAGCATCTTCTCTAAGTGCTGCAAATGATCACCTCTCTACCTTGAAAACACAGTCACATCATCTTGGTAAAATGCAATGAACTCATTGATGTAACCAAAAAAAGCAACATTCAATTCACTTTGAAAAGTGGCACCAAAATTCATCAAACCAAAGGGCATCCTAACAAAAACATATGTTCCCCAAGGAGTATAGAATGATGTCTTAAGTCTTTTTGATTCTTTGACTACCACTTGATTGTATCCAGGAGAAACCATCCAATGTAGAAAGAAACTCGAGACTGTCACAAGCTGCAACATATTTTCCATATTTGGCAAGGGATAGTTTTCATTCATAGATGTTTAGTTTAGATTTCTAAATTCCACACAAATTCTGATGTCTCAATTTTTCTTTCTGACTAGCACAAGGTTTGCAACCCAAGATGAATATCTAGTGGGATGAATAATACCTCCATCTCCCAACTTCTTTAAGTCCTCTTACATTTTCATGGAGAGAAGTGGATTAATTGGCCTTTTCCTTTATCCGAATGTCTTATTCTTGGCATCAAGAGGAATATCATGTTGAAACAAGTCTTCTCTATATTATTTCAGCTCTAAATATGACCAAGCAAGGAAGTCTTGATATTATTTCAACAATTGGAGATAGGACTGTTTTTCATCCTTGTTTAAACTGCTACCCAACCAAAATTTTCTTC
Source organism: Taxus wallichiana var. yunnanensis (assembly GCA_018340775.1). Lineage (NCBI taxonomy): Eukaryota > Viridiplantae > Streptophyta > Pinopsida > Cupressales > Taxaceae > Taxus > Taxus wallichiana. Next base: position 242,723,595 of record CM031239.1, on the reverse strand, counting down.
ATTTGTCCTTTTTGCCCAAGTTATGTGCTTCAACATCCCTTGAGGCATAAATGTTTCTATTTATGATGCAATCAACATTGTTCAAATTTAACTCAAGTGCAACAAGACCTTTAGGAATGGTGTTTGTTTTCAATTGGATGATGTCTTTCTCAAAAAAAGTTTCTCTTCCTTGATCGTACATACCACTAGCTCCCAATAAATATTTTGATTTGAAAATTCACCTTGGTTTTGCAAGAACCTTAGCACTTGAGAATCTTCATCAAACACTTGATAATGCTTGATGTTGTCAAGGATAGCTGGCCTAGTCAACACTTCAACATTGTACTCACAATAAGGTGTGCTTTGGTGCAAACTCCAAATATTGACCCCAAAACTATCAACTTGTTAGCAACAACATTCAAACTTCATTCATGATGCACACTATTGAAAGAATCAAACATTTCAATCAGATCCCAAATCGCATTCTTATACCGCTTCATCCGTTGATTTTTTGTAACATATAATTTTCTTATTTGTTTGAAAACTAACTCGAATCCCCCTTTACAATGATGTCCTTGACACCATACTTCCATGCAATTCTCAGACCCAACAACAAGGTTTCATACTCAGCAATGTTTTTAGTACATTAAAATTTTAGCTTGAAATAAAAACAAATTCTTCCAATATAGGAGAAATTTGAATTACACCAAGATGCTTTCAAATCTGGAGCAAGCTCCATCAAATAGCAAGGTCCAAGGAGAACATACCTACTCAAGACACTTTGACCGATCCATTTTGTGTTCTTTTCCATCAGCAAAACCAATGAAATTCTCAACATCAACATCAGCAAATAATACTTCATAAGAAGAATTTTTGGGATCCTCAATCAAATGCAACATTTTCTTTTCTCCATAGAGCTTGACAAGGCTGCCCTCAATGGGAATGGTGGAAAAATACATATCCATTTGGACACTCCCTCCAACACTTGCAACCCACTTTCTTGACAAAAGCATACCCCATTTGGCAGGGAAATCAACAATCACAACATCCAATTTTAAATTCCTCCCTGGATAAGATGCAAGCTGCACTACCAAACCTTTCACACAACCAACAACCGATACTTCTCTTGAGTCCATGGTAGTACACTTTCCATAGGCTGTTGTCACTTTGATGTCCAACTCATTCATGACTTCTAGAGGCATGACATTACATGATGCACTGGAATCAAACATACAATTGTGAAGTAGCTTATCCTTTATGATCAAAGTTGTGAAGAATGGATCAACATTCAATTGGGAATCAACCAAAGATGTCCCCAAATATACCTCAGGTGTCTCTCCAAGATCTTATATTGCTGGTGGTGTTTCAAGGTTAGTAATGATATGAGGTGGATTTTAAACAACATTTAAATTTTTGTCTGGAGTAACCTTCTCTTCTTTCAATCCCAAGTACTTAAATGATCTCTTCTTATGCTCGGAATTTTGAGCAACACAATGATTGGGACAATCACATTAATTTGGCTCAATACTTGGGCTATGTCATAGAGGACACTCTTTGGAAAAAAACATTGGAAGGGAGACAATAATATTCATTTGATGGCAAAGTGGATTCTTGACATCTTGGGCATGAGGAGACCTGTTATTTTTGTTTAGGATAACAAAAATTCTGACAGGTGTTTCTCTCCTAGGAGCTTCTTTCGGGAATGCTTATGAGTAAGGGTGTTTTAGGTTTGGCTTGAGGCCCAACTCCCTTAAAAACTTTTCTTCTAGTATTATACTCTTTCTCTTGACCAACAACAACATTCATTAACAACTGTCTATCTTCCTCCGAAGGAATACCACCATCATACTTCTTAATCATCAAATCTCTTAAGTATTCAAAGTCATTGTTAGGAATTTCAAAAGCTTGCACTACATCAACTTCAAGAACATGAGGGGAAGAAAGACTTGTACCCATTTGATGTAATTCCAAAAAGTTGCAGCATTCCTAGCACTTATTCCCTCAGTAGATATTGCTCCCCCTTGTGAGCTCAAAGAACAACCCACCATGCAAATATCATCATCAGTTCCATCCTCATTATCGTCCTCACTAACTTGTTGGTCCACTTAAGATGGAGGATGAGGAAGAAAACATCTATCACACAAATCCATATCAGCAACTTCATCATTAACAGCAATCCTTGAAGTTAGAGGGACATGAACCAATCTACATTCACGTGCTTGGGGTTGTCTATTTCCCCCTCCCATAGGTCCTTTACCTCTATCATCTTGTCTTTGATCACCCCTAGGATGATTACCAAATCTATCATGGTTTTGTGCTCTTTGCTGACCTTGTGAAGTCTGCCCAATTCCCTTCTCATCTCTTGCCAACTTGTATGAGATTTCTTTGTGACAAACATTGAAAATTTTTCACAACCTCTTCTAAATCAGCACCTTTGCTAGCTTGAGGTTTTTTAGGGTTTATCAATTTTACACCATCTCTCTTGAGAGGTTTCCCAACATCTTTGATATTGTTTTCAATTTGAAGTGCCATGGTGAAATATTGTCTTAGACTTGTAGCATTCTTGTTTCTTAGGTAATAGGATGCCTTTTTATCAAATGCATTTGCATATTTTATTAAACAAGATTCATCACAAGGCACGAAACCAACAACAAACCTTCTCAAAGTTTTATTAAACCTCATATTGAAGTCATCGACTCGATTCATTAGGGTTCTTCTTGATATTCTCAAACTCGGATAAAATAAATCTAGGATCAGTCATGTCACCATATTGCAACCTAAATACATTTTTCATTTCAGTCCATGAATCAATAGAATTATCAAGTAGAGCCTTGAACCAATCCCTAGCATCTTCTTCTAGTGTATGAATAAACAATTTGACATACACATCCTCAAAATATATCTCAAAATCTTCCATCATATTATCAAAAAGTTTGAGATGCTGATCTCCAGTCATAGCATTGTTACCTTGAAACTTTGGCAACCTATTTCTGACATCTTGTGGGATAGAATTTGGGTAACCATCCATTCCTCTAAAATTTATAGGACCAAAGGTGTTAACAAAAATGAAGGTCTGGCTGAGCCATATTGTTTGGTGGGGGTGATCTTGGAGGTGAAAGAAGTTGATGAGGAGTGAGAGGTCTTTGGGGAATGGGAATGAAAACTTCAAAATAGATCTCTCTTAAGGGCTCTCTTTCTTGATGATCTCTAGCAAATTTAGAAAATACAAGAGTAGATTTAGGAGCAAGCCTTTCAAATGCACAAGAAGGTCCCTCACTTGATGGGGAATTCAAATCAGCAATAGGATTGTCTAAATCAGATCCACTTGAAGAAGAATTGCAGTCCTCAATAATAGGTTGCTCACTTTCAAACTCAACAATACGGATCTCCTTTCTTGTAGTGAAGTCTCCAACAACCTTCCACACCTTTCTCCCCTCTAGCTCCAAGCTTCTTGAATCTGTAAACAACATCTTAGCAGAGTCCTTGATGAAGAGAGATCTTCTTCCTTCCAGTTTTGCAGGGATTAGCAACACAAAAGTAAATGACAAAAACGTAAGACAACTGGTATTTTCAAGATCAAATCAGCATGGAGTCACCACTTCACCTTAGTTGTGCAAGAATGCACTAAAATCAATTTTTCAAATATTTACCAGCACTAAAAATATTGTGAAAATTTACAAATCAGACCTTCTTCTTCTTAGATAAATCAATCACAACGCAATCAAAGTGTATAAACTGCTAGGAAATGAAAAAGGGAAGACATATCTTTGAACTTTTACTTAAAACTTATAGATATGAAGCATAGAATGATATTTTAACAATGTAGCAGCTCAAATACTTGAATACACAAATGCTCAAACTCTTCAAACACTTCAAAAACACCAAGAAATTCCAAGAATTCCTCGACAATGGTGCCAGAAGGTGTTGGTACCCAAATTTGTTCTCCTTTTCAGTTTGAGTAGCATCAAAGATATGGCATGAAGCTTGAAGTTAGATAGATCATGATGTGTGTCATTTTGTATCCAGGGAGGTGATCTAATTGACACTTAAATTTGTGGAGAGATGGATAGCACTTTAAAATGATTTGATTTGATCCTCACTATTTTAGGTTGTGCCTTTCAACCAAGGTAAGAGAACCTATATTGTAACCCCCAAATGGTGAAGGAGATGAAGATATCCCTCAATTTATGCAAATAGTATGAAAAGGCCTTGGGAAAATATGATCAAAACTCCAAATCTGACTTTCACAAGTTTTCACTCCCAGATTATGGAGATATTTTCAATGTAAGGCAAGGGTTACAAGAGACATTATATGATCCTGATGTTCTTTGTGCATTTTTTTGTAAATGGGTTAGATCCTTTTGTTGAAACACAATGGAATGCAGGGTAGTATGGGTAGGATTAGTTTTTTTGAATGATTTTTTTGGTGGGGTGTTGACAAGACAAATTGGGATATATCAGATCTTTGACAACCTCTACAATACTTAAACAACTATTAGATAAAATGCTTCAAATAATAAGGATATTCTTTCAACCAGAAGAGGCATAAATAGAATCCCAGGTTGCACTCATCACACAATATTTGAGAATTCACCAAAAAAATTTTGAAGTAAGGAACTCAATTAAACACAAAAATACATGATCAAACCATGCCTAAGGTACCCCCAAAGGATTACAAGCAATCTCTACAGTCAAGGAAGGTAAAGTGATTTTAAATTTGTTTATCTCTTTATCAGATGAAGGCTCTTTTGAACATGAGATTGCAAATGCCAATAAAATATCAAGAAGAAATGTAGATTTTGTGTGATTTCTAAAGACTTTCAATGCAAGATTGTAATAAGAACAATGAAAACTATTTGCATACATTTAAAAATGATAATGAGACATCATATTGCCCCGAGAAAAAACTCAAATTAACTCAAGATATTATTAGATTCATCAATAGGGAGAGTTTTATGAACAATCTCATACCTATTTAATGGCTATACATTTGTAACCAACTCACATACACGAAGATCCAACACATAAGAAATTATTATGGCTGTTTGGTGGGTTTCTCTCGAAAAATGAGCTTTCTCTAGAGAATTTGCTCGTGATTTTCAACTTCCAACCCATTTTACGTTTCTCCAAAATGCATTATATATCTCTTGCTACATTTGATCCTTCTTTCCCAAGAAAACAATATGCCAAGTGATCAATTCCGTTACAAAAATTCTTCATGATTGAATGAAAATGACATCAAACAGAAAAACACTCGCATGTTGCTAGGTGTGCCCAAAAAGATTAAATCATTACAAATATCTAGATCATTATCCATCTTGGAGGCATGTTTTTCATCATTGAGGCATACAAACACCTTCTATTGATCATTTTCACATTTTTTACCTTTTCAAATAACCTTTGCAACTTTTGATTTTGTCATTTCACATTTTTGCTCGGGTGGGGCAAAAAATTACTTCAATAAAACCTCAGATCAAAGAATTAAGACATGAAAGTGATGCCAATGATCTTGGAAGGACAAGAAAACACCAAATCACTATAAACTTGATGAATTTTGATGTAAAAAGTAGAATTCCAAGCTTCCTGGAGCTCTCATGGCAATCAAAACAAATGGATGTACAACAACCTGTCGATCTTATGCATCTTTTAATCCGGCCCTCCACATGGAAGATGCGAGACTTAAACAAGCTTGAGTTACATTTTTATCTTTTTAGATAAGGCTAGACACGTGGAAAAAATAATTGGAAATAATTTCGGGCTTACTTTTTGACTTTTCCACATTTTCGTGAAAAATGGAAAATTTTGAGTTTTTTCTCTGCCCCTCCGCCTTTTGAATTTTTGAATCGACACGCGGCACATGGTGGGTCCCATCGATATCATACTTCAATTCTGTGCATTTTGACCTATTTTGGAAATTTCAATTTTTTTCCCCTTTTGCCTCCCAGGCTCGCACTTTCGATTTCTCCCTCACCACGTGTCGCTTCCTATATCGCTGAAATCAGGCCCAATTTTCATTTTAACTTCATTTTTTGCGAAGGGAAAATTTTCAATTTTCCTTCCACCGAGCCGCCTACGCACTTTTTGCTCTGCCACATGTCCATCGATGATTCTCTACAAGCCAGTGCTTTAAATTTTAATTTTAACTCCTTTGTGAAAAAGGGAAAAAATTCCCGTTTATCTCCTTCGGCCTACCGACCCGCTCTGTGCCATCCATGCTGCCACATGTCCTCCTCTTATTGGAGTGGGTTTAAAACTTATTTTCAAACTTTAGAGAATTAGAGCTAAAAAACACTAAGTCCCCCCTCGGCCCGCTAATCCGTTTTTGGTTTTTTTTTGTAGGATACGTGTCCACTCTTGATTTGCTCGGGGTTTTGGGCCAATTTTTGAATTTTAAAATTTTTGCAAAATAAGGTCTAAAAAACTTAATGGAATCCAACCACCCACCATATTTCCTGCCAATTAGAACATGCCATGTAGGCAAATTTTTAAAAAATGGGTCCATGGGCCCGAAAATGCTCCATTTGTTAAAAAGGCAAAAAATGAGAAGTTACAACACTTCCCTACTTTTCCTCAGCCAATTAGAAGCTGCGACGTTTCCAATACCTTTTGAGGATGAATTTGATGGGAAAATGATGCCCGTCTGACCGTCAAAATGTAAAAAATTCTAGGGATGCCCTAGAATTCAATTTTTTCACCAAGGATGGCAAATTTTTTGATTTTAAATCAATGGAAGCATGATTTCTGAAATTTTTACCTTGAGATTGGAATATAAAATACAAACAAGTATGAATTGATCAATTTTTATTTTTCCATGATCTAGCAAAGGGAAAAAATTACACACCCAAAAAATTGGAAAAATTAGGACATAGAAAATGGCAAACTTGGAATATTCCTTCAAATTAGGGAAAAACAACAAGTTTGTGAGAATTTTAAAGCATTTCTATTGGGAGAAGAATTTCAGACCATCAATTCAAAGGGTAAAATGTGTTTTGAGCACATACTGATTTGGAAAATTAGGGCAACATGGTGCAAGCTCAAAATGGCACCAACATTATGAATATAACATACAACATCTATATCGTGATATGTTCAATGGGAGTGGTTTGATCTTCACCACTTTGAAATAGGGAAGAATTTTTAGAGTAGTGGTTTGAATGTTATTAAAAACAACAAGCTACAAAGGACTACCACTTGTGAATTTAACAAATGGATAATTTGTGGCCTTTGGATAGATATAATTTTGAATGATTTTTTTGTTGTGTTAAAGTAGAAACATTAGGCTGCTATAAGATGTAGAATTTACAAATCTTCTTATTATAGAAGAATTAAGAGGGAATTGAAAATTTTCGGTAGGAATACCTCTTTATGATTAACTTGTGTTAAATTTAGGTAGGGTTCATGCATAAATGTGCAATCAATTTCTCCTAGAAGTATCCAATCTTCATTGAATTAATGTTGATCTCTCAAAATATTTATCCTAAATTATCTTTGTATAAAGGAGTTTATATTGGCTAAGTGGTTGTCTACCGATTGTAACACTTAAATCTAAATTTATATCTTATTTTGTTTTTATAATTGATAAAAGAAAATGGTTCGGGTTAAATGTTGATATAATTCTAATATCTTATATGTGGTCCCACCTGGGCATAAGAGAAACTATTAACACTCGAAAAGAACCATGGATGAAGAAGAAAAAACAGTTGTTCTCTTTGTTTGATATAATGGGAGCTTCTATAAGCATGGGTGAATTAGGATGAGAAGAACATTAGAAGTGGTTGTATTCAAGTGGATCAATAACCTCAACTATCTCTCTTACATATTTTGAGGTAGATAAAAAAACAAAAACCTAATAGAATGCATATAAAATAGGTGATACACCAATGTTATGGAAGCCTATGATTTCAATTGCTATTTGATTTTTTCGACTCATGAAAGGCGTGCAAAATATTTAAATCTAAAATGGACATAATATATTGATCTTTTCCACTTCCATATTAATTAAAAAATTAATTTTATAGAATATGAAGTATAAAAAAATCAAATATTTATTAACGGAGTTGTTTTAAGAAACATTAACATGTAATGGAAAGAATTTTCATGTAACATACCTATGAATTGTTTGTAACACACTTCAAAAAAAGATGCAAATGGAGGAAAAAAGTCTTTATTTCTTCAAGTAGGTGATGTAGTATAAAAATAGCATAGCCTACACATGAAAGAATAATAATTCCCCCTTTTCATGAAAGACAATGGTACATATAGAAAAATAAATAGGATTTGAATCAACTCACTCTCTAAGAATAACACTTCAACCTTATTTTCAGAGTCCAATTTGATAATTAGAGACAAATATAATGTTATTAATTTTTCAAAATTCCATGCACAATTTGACCCCCTTTAAGTAAATATAACTTCTGAATAACAAAAGATGTATTATTTACATGTACTAGGTTTATAAGTTAATGGATATGTTTGGATGGTCTATTTTTGACATTCTTTCTTTGTTGACTCATTCAATCTTTTACTTTGCAAAAATTAGGTAATTATGTATGTTATTAACAAAGTTTATGGTAAAAATATGGGCCTCATTATTTGGTCTAAAAGGCATGAATTGAGCTAATTAAGATTTTTTTTGACCTTGGAAAAGCATTGTAAAAATACTCACCTTCTTACATGCGAAGTTTAATAATTTTAAAAAAACATTCTAGACCATACCGTTTGAATGGAAAAGGTGTTTTTCTGGTGGCTCATCATTAAAGGCAAGATTCTGACTAATGACAACCTCATTAAGAAGGGATTCATCATGCCGAATAGATGTTGCATGTGTCAAAAAGAGGCAGAAGACATAAAACATTTATTTCTTCATTGTGAGTACACTTCCAAAATTTGGCATCTTGTTTTTGCAAAATTTAATCAGAAATGGATCTTTCCCCTTACCTGTCTTCAGGCCTGGGAACAATGGGACTCTCCGTATAAGCATTGTGTGGTGAAGAGATTGTGGCAACTTGTTTTACCTCACACTATGTGGTGAGTTTGGAAGGCTCGTAATGATGGAATTTTTAGAAACACTAGAAAGGCATGTAACAAAATCTACAAGGAAATTATCATTGTTGTGCAGGATAATATTGCTAGATTTAAACCTCCTAAAAATAGACTTTGCCCTGAGAAAGAAGAATACATTCTGACTGATTGGAATATTGACACTGTCTTCAAAAAGAATAACAATGGTATGGATAGAACCACCATCGATGGACTAAGCCTCCCAATGCTTGGCATAAGTTAAATTTTGATGGAGCCTCAAAAGGAAATCTAGGAGATTCTAGAGGTGGAGGAATCATCAGAGATCAAAGAGGTTGTTTTGTTGCTACCTTTTCTGGGAAAATGGGTAGGCAAACTAATCATTACTCTGAAGCTCTTGCTGCTCTATGGGGAATAAGGCTAGCCAGGGATTGTAATATTCTGAATATTATAATTGAGGGTGATTCTCTGAACATTATTAATCTCTTAAACAAAAAGCAACACCCCAGCTGGTCAATTAGAGATTTTATTATTGAAGCTACTGATATATGCAAGAGTTTTGAAAATGTTAAAATCACTCACACCTATCGGGAAGGCAATAGGGTCGCAGATGGTCTAGCAAACTTTGGAGTTAACAATTCTTTTCAAACGTGGCTAAGGGGGGACATTCTACCCATTCAAATTAATAAAGACATAATCAATGATCTACATGGCCGGGAAAATCATCACTAACGGCTGTAATGTTGATGCTAATGAGCGGATTCTTAAGTACAGAAGGATGACATCATATATGATTTGTGTGATTTATGAGATTTGTGTGAACTGGACAACCATCATTTCTTGTCATAGGGAGAATACCAAGGAGCGGGTCACTAATTACAAAGTATGGTCTAATAATTACATCTTCTATCATGGAAGGGAAAGATTAAAAAACAAAGCTAAGTCTGCTACGCATAGTGCTAAAATCTTTACCGTTGAGAGCAGAATCACTGGAAAAATGGGGGGTCTGCCATGCAAAACAGAGCCCACCCACAATCTAGCATGGAAAGAGGATGTTATGCTCTGGAACTATCTTCAAATTGGAGGTCTTGCAAATTTGATAGAAAGGATTCAAGGCTTTGATCAGGATATTTCTATTAAATTCACACAGGGATGGAAGAATCGGGTTGTTAAATACGAAACATAGAGGTTGAGATCATGGAGGAGCTCATCACCCAGATCACGGGACTCAGTCTTGATGGCACCAAATTCTTTAATAAGAAGGTAGACAGAGAGGTGGAGACAAAGAAATTCCTGGACGAAGGGGAAAATCTTGAGTTTGTGATAGCCGACATCAAGTTGGCTTCGATTCCTGAGCCTTTTGCTGAGCTCACCAGGATGGTTGTTAGGTATGTAACTCTTGAGGGGAGATTTGTTACTATCCCTCAAAAGCATTTGATATTTCTTAACCACTTTCATAGAAATATAACCATCAGCTTCCCTCATTACTTGTTAAACTCGTTGGAGAAATCCATTCGGGAAGTGCAGAGTCATTCTAGGGCAGTTCCTCTACATCAAGGGCTAATTCTTCTCATCCATCATCACTACTCAAACTATCCCCACATGAATCCTGCTCCACCCTCTTCCTCCATTCCTCCCCCTACTCACACCACCTCCATTCCCCCCTGGAAACTGCTTCATCTAGCAAGAAACGAAAGGGCATGAAAACTAAGATCCCTACTTCTCAGAGGGTTCTTAGAAGCCACAAAGACCTCGAGCTTTCCGAGAACCTCCTGCACATCAGCCAACTGGTGGAGGAGCCTAAGGAGGAGGATTTGATGGTCAGAGTGGGTAGGATGGAAAAGGAAATCCAAGAGCTCAAAAGGGTTATCAAAAATATGGAAAAAGCTAAGGGAAAAGGAATACTACAAAATGATGATGAGGAGGGTGTTATTGCTGAAGTGTTCAAGAAGTTACAGTCTTTGGATGGCAGAATGGGAAATGCAAAAGTTGTAATGACTGCATCCTATCTGCTCTTAAAAGTATTTACAATTTCATTGAACAACATGTTCATAGTGTTTGCAGCCTAAGCGGGATTAATGAAGACATTTGGGGCCCCAAAGAGAAAAGGGATATGGCAATTGCTCAGGTGGATCTGAAAGACCCTTCTCAGGCCACAGCCATTGCTTTCTTTGTCTCACTACAAGTGATCAAAACCAAGATTGACAGGGCTATCAAGTAACGTGGTGTTGTCTTTGTTGTTTTTTTGGATGCGAAGTTGCTTTGATGTTGGTGGATCACGGGGCTATTTTTGTGGAGATATTCTAGGATAGATATCTATTGTTTGCTTTTTGATCTCTTCTACTATTTTTTGGATCATTGTACGACTGGATCCTTTCTTTTAATTTGTTGTTTTATCTGGCTGTTGAGCCCTCTGAGGTTGGTTGTTTTTCCCTTCTCTGGGTTGTTTCTCTCACTTCTAATATCTAGCTTTTGAGCCCTTTTGTATACAGGGTATAGTCCCTTCAAAACTATTTTCCCTTAATAAAAAAAAAAATGGAAAAGGTGTTTTTTCTACAAGGTCTAAAAATTAAAACTTTTTTATATAAAACTTGGTTAAAAACTTGGTTAAAATAATCCTGCAATTAGGGTAGAACCCCTAAAAGTCATTTGATTTTGTAATGAAATTTTAGAAACTTCATGGAGAGAAACTCTTGCAAAAAAATTTGTTTGTTGCCACCACTCTGCTCTCCGAGTTACGTGTTCTATGTTCTAATGGAGGATCTATTATTATCTCAATCAAGATGTGTTTTTAATCTTCTTAGGTCACCTCTTTACAAGCTTTAACTCATTCTATTTCTCACTAATCTCAGTGATTTCATTACAAATCAACACCTAGTTTTGGTTTGGAGCTCTTTTTTATGCTTGTGTGATCGACCCAACTCATGAATTTATTGTATCAAGATACGTTGGAAATGGCTATGTTTCCTTCTATTTCAACTTGATCTCAAGCTTATAGGTCTAAGCTTGACATTTTACAGGTGGTTTATGTCATGTCCTTATTGGACCTTTGTCATTATCATAAGTGTTGTCATTGATGTCAAGATACATTTATGGCTAAAGTATTTAATGTCAAGAGGCATTTTTGGAAAAAGGGTGAACTGGTAAAGCAAGAAAGTGTTGAAGATGAAGGTTGATTGGTAGTATCATCTCTTAGAGGAATTAGGATGATCAAGGATAATTCCTAAGGGACTTAATCAGTTTTTATGCAAGCCGCGGGTATGAGGAGATAGCGCCAATGTCTCTGCAATAAGTTGCGGATCTTTTGAAGAAGCCACATAAGTATAATGAAGGCCATGGGTAAGAGAATGATGTCGTAAAGAAAAAGGAGCCAAAGGATGAGTTGTGAGTGAGAATGGTAAGCTGCAAATGTGAAGGAAGAAGAGTGCAAGTAAGGATAAACTAAAGGAAAAGATGTGAAATTTAGGGAAAATCTAGAGAAGGCCACGACTAAAGAGCAAAATCTGCAGAGAACTATAGAAGTTGCACATAAAATAAAATTGTTGTGGGAGCGAGAGGACAAAAATAAAATCTAGGTAACATTGAAAAAGCCTCCGAAGTGGAACATAGTCATGCAGATACCTAAAAATATTCCAAAAGAAGAAAAAATCCATGGATAAGCGAAAATCCACCAAGTAAGGAGAAAATTAGAAGATCAAAGGAAAGATCCAAGATACAAAGGAAAATTTCAAAAAATCTAAGGGAAGTCATGAATCGAACAAATAAGAACTAGACAGAGCTTGAAAAAAATCAATTGAGATTGACATGGTTAAGAAATAGGTTGTTCTAAAAAATCAATGGTGATTTTTATTGTCATATGATTATGGATAAGTATAAGACTTGAGCTCCATAAAGAACTATGAAATCTAATGTTCAAACTACCAACATTTAATTTTTCTTGAAGTAGTTACATTCTCTATGTGTTTCCTAATTTCAAGGTGAAATTAATGCCAAAGGAGAAAGTAGCTCGCTCATGGAAATTTTAGAAGTATGAGAAATTTATTTTAAATATGCCAGCCCATAATATTTTTTAAATAATTCATATAAAAATATGAATTCAAGCGGTTAATGAAAAGAACAAATCGAACTTAGTTTTTGTATTTAATGAAATAGGTTATTTGGAGAAAAAGAAGGAGAGGATGCATGACACATTGATTGATGAAGGAATGGGTTGATTGTCTATATAGAGGTAACTCAAATATTATTAATTTGTATCTCAGGAATGAATAAGGCACTAGATTCAAAGGAATAATAGAGGAAAATATGCACAAGTGAGAAGATAATGCAATCGAGCTAAGAGATATCAACTTGAAACAAAAGACAGAGGAAAGAGAAGAGAAACCAAATGAATCATTGAATAATAAGATGAGAATAGCATCAGTGTGGTTTATTGATCGAGCAAGAGATATCAAAATAGATGAGTAGAAGAGAGCGATAAATAGAACATAGACATATATAGAAAAGTGATCATAATTTATTCTATAAGCAATTTTTTGAACTAGATGATAAAAATTGCATGTAAATCAAGTCTAAGTTATAGCTTAGCATTTTCCGGGGTTGTACCCTCCTTATGGTTTAGTTCTTACAAAATATCAGTTGAAGATAATTAAATTAGGGGTTAGTACTCCTTGTAAATTGGTGCTTGTTAAATCCATTGAGTGAGTGCTCAGAATGTCTTTGAGTGGGTATTTGAAGTTGTGGAGTTTGTACTTCATAGGTTGAGTAGGTACTCCACTAAAATCATTATAAGCTTTGGAATTGATTTTAATTATCAATCCTTCATTTTAAGTAGGTTTTTCTCTGAAAGTGTTTCCCACTATAAATTTTTTGTTGAATGTTCTTTTATCTTGCATGTGCTTTTTTAATGCCTATGATCAATTTCTGCACTTATTAAGAAATTCTGAATCACCATTATTAAAGTGAAAATTTTAATCTGCATTGATTCACCCCCCTCTTAGTGCTTGTGATCTCTAAAAATTTGTATCAGAGTGATTCCTTACAGTAGAAGCTTAACATCTTCAAGGATATCCCACTTTCACAAACATGGCAACAAATCGGGAATAAGGCGGTTTATCAATGTCAAGATCACCTCTCTTCATTGCAACGAATTATGCATTCTAGATAATAAGAATGAAAACATGTATGTTGTCACTAGGTTTCTATATTTGGGAATACATTGAGTAATTATACAATCCTCCCACAACACCTATCACTTCTTCAATGAATAAAGTATAATATGAATGCAAGTCAAGACCCATGAATGCCTTACTATGTGGTCTAATTAAGATAGAATTTGTAAAATTCAGGCAATTCGAACATCAAAGGAGATATAGACAAAACTATAGATTATATATGAAGGAGAAGAAAAAGTCAACATAGAAAAGTTGTAGACTTATAGACCTCAATTTGAGAATCTAAAAATTAAATCGATGAGATTATAACGGCCTAAATGCATAGAATATATGAATTCATGAATATGATCTAGAGGACTAGGTGATAAATTAGAAGAATATGTTAGTGTTCAAAATATTCTAATATCTTTGCATGGAAAATATGATGCAAACATGTCAGCTATAGAAGAAGCCAAAGATATGAAAAATATTAGTTTGGATGAATTACACTCTTTGAACATGGGGGCATTTATAATTTAATTGTGTTTTCAGTTAAGTGAATCAACAAGGTAAAATGCAGCTATGTCTATTGTTGCAGAATGCAATACCTCATGTATGATGTTATCCCATGTTCACCTTTATTAAAGATGTAGAAAATCTTTGAAGAACTAAATTATAAGCTTGAGGAAAGTGGAGATAGATGTAAACTTGGGGAGTTGGACTCAAAAATAGCAAACATAGTATATTTTTTTCATTTGAGATGTTCATTATTAAGTTACATGTATTTTCAATTTGATCATTTCCTATGATTAAGTGTTATTATGTATGTATTGAATTGTTTATTTCATTGTACCATCATTACATATCATAAGAGCTGAAATTATATGGAATTACACAACTCAATTATAGAAATAATATCATTTATTCATTAAGAAAATTCAATGTTTCCCACACAATCTATGGGACATAACTTATGATTATCAAAATAAATGGTACATGTGCATGAAATTAAAAGCAAAAGAGTATAAGAAAACCAATCATTACCTTTGGTTTTCTATCCTTGTTCATCGTTTAAGTTCTAGATCCTTAATCTTCATCTTCTACATCCAATGACTACAAAGTGTACCTAAAAAGAAAAATAAAATAACATCATTTAAGAGATCAAGATTTAATATGTAATCATGTGCTATCTATTTTCATACAATTGCACCATTTGAGATCAAAAGAAAAAGTTACATCAAGTAACTAATAAAAAATAAAAAGTACCATCTGCTAGAAGCTCATGGCATTCACATGAGTAAGGAAAAACATAAAAGAAAGAAAAATAAAGTCACTATGGAACACAAGAGAGGAGAAAAGCGTAATGGTTTCTAACCTATTTCTTTAAGCGTGCAGGTACATGTTTGAGAAGAAACGAACTCAATTCATGATTTTTATTTTATTCTAAAAATGTAGATTATACTCATTGTATAAAAAGAATTCTAGACTAGAGAGGGAGATGCATTCATATCTTTCAAAATGATCAAGATCATACAACTATAAAGAAAATAATTATTTTAGGTTTAGAGATAGAGTCTAAAATCATAAAGAAATTTGAATGCATAATAATATGATCAGTTTTCAACTTCCAAACAAGTTATAAAGTACAATTACAGTTCTAAGATACATGGTCGCAAGATGACCATCATGGTTCAAATGAAGTACTTTATTAATGAAAGGAAAATAAATTTCATTATTCAAATTTTCAAAGTAAAGGTATAAGATTTTACTGATGGCGAAAAGAAACACACATTTACAAAAAGCTCCAGTTTCAACATGTATCTTAGATGAAGTCAAAAGGAACATGCATTCAAAAAGTCATAAACATATCAACATTATCATTGAAGAAAGATAAGTACAACTACAAATTAGAAGTATGATTGCATATCACAAAGGATCATCTCCCATGAAGTAAAGTCTTAGAACAGATCTTCAAGATCCAAGAGTATTGAAGACTCACAACTATATTGAAACAATTTGCTATTACAAGCAGGCAACATAACTTTTATAAGTTTGGAGAAATTGTATGATAAAGCAGATTGAAAGTTCAGGTTGTAAGAATAAAGAACAACAAGCTAATCAGGTAAAGATGCATTTAAAACAAACATTTAATTGAAGTAAAGACTTCATACTTCTATCAGAAGGAGCAATGCACAAACATTACATCTATTTTTTAGAAACATGAAACCCTTGATCAAATATGAATGCCCAGATCAAGCTATGAAGAAGCTTTAAGTTCAGTTTCAATGGCTTATCAACAATGTTTTTAGTACAACTACTTCAGGATAAAGCAAAGTCCTATATTAAAGATAACCTATTACACTAAACAAGATTTTAAAACTAAAAAGGAGTAGATATTTTCAAAAGAAATGTGTTTGAGTCCAAATATTCACCTCAAGACTAATAAATCAAAAATGCATACCAAAGCATAAGATAGTAAAAATTTGAAAGTGAAACTTGGTATCCTAAAATCACCCCTCTAGGTAAATTAGATAACTCACATGATTTGTTCGGGCAAGCAAGTAGAAATGGCTTGAGGGAAAAATTCAAGTTTTGGAGCTCCTTTTGGATCATTTCTAACCCCCATCCGAGAAAAAAATTCAAGGAGTTAGACAAAATTGAAAAAATCAAAAAAATTAGCTTCAGCTAGTATATTGTGGCTAAGTAGGGGTTTTTGGCCTAGGCCACACAGTACGCACGAGACATCCGACACCGAAAAGCTGAAATTTTAAATCAGTAAAATTGGGTATTTTTGTCTAGCGCTTGATCCACCAAACGTCAAGACATCCAGGACCCGCATGGCTGAAATCATCAATTTGCAAAGGATTTGGCAAATTTGGGTTATTTTGGCCCAAGCTTCACACTTACCGTGGGACGCCCTGGGACTCAAAATGTTGAAATAGTGGATCACAAAGGGATGCGGGTGAAGTTGTGGTTAATGCCCCCGATGGCCCGATCAATGACGGGACACACGGGACATGAGTTCGTTGAGGACCTGATTTTTCCAAAAATGTGACATGAAGGAATCTTGTGGGTGGAGTGGAGATTTGTTTTCGGGATAGCTGGGACACAAGGACCCAAAATCACTTAAATTCCCACATACAAAGGAAAACAACGCAAATCAAGCCCCAAACTTCAAATGGCCATAACTTTTGACCCCAAGCGCTGATTTACATGAAATTTTGTGAGCATAGATATATAAAAATAAAAGAAACATATTCAAATCTATTAAATTAAAGGATCACTCCCGTTAAATGGCGTAAACGCTTGCAGACCTAAAATAGTGCTTTGCACTCGAGAAGGCCATAACTTTTGTGTTCCTCAACTAAAACACATAACATTGGTACCATTGAAATTGTGGTTTGAGCCCAATGCACAAAAGTAAATAACTCCATAATTTAATTATTAATAGATGGTGCTTTTGAAGAAAACATTCCCGGTTCGAAACAATGATTTTATTTAGTAGTTGAGATGCATTTAATGAAGCATTGTCTTACATTTCTCACCTTGGTGTAAGTCATGGGACATTATGGGGGGATTTTTAGAAAAAAACATCGTTTCACTTCATTTGGTACCTCTTACAAGTGGTTGAAGGATATATTTTAGAATTTTCATTTTCCCTCTTTCTCTCTCCTCTTAGAAATCTATAAATTGGAGTCTTGAGATCATTGAACGGGAGATAATTTTGAGTAGAAAAACTCTATCAAAATAGTTTTGTGAAGCCAATGTGTTGTAGGCCCTATAGTGGACTCGTTGCATAGTGATCTAGGCACTTATTCTGTAATAGATTGGTGTGCATATCAATGAAAGAAATATATTTAAGTTTGTGGATGTGTCTTCCCGCTTGTGTTTCTTTAAATTCCTCTTGACCCTTCAATCTCGTATATATATATATACATATATATATATATATATATATATATATATATATATATTGTTTCTATCTTATGTTGTTCCATAGATTCATTATCATTGTGTGTGCATGAATATTGTTGTGAATGCAGTTGTTAGATTGTGGAGAATTGTTATCACCCCTTCTATTATGTTCAGTTCTTCTACATTTCACACATTGGAAGACTATTCTCACACTCTCCTTTTCTGGTGTATCATCTCTTTAGTGTAGGAATTTTTTTCATGCACTCTCTCTCCATGGTCCATTGGAAGGTTAGACTAGGACTAGGTAGTTTTTCGTGCATTAGAGTAGATTGTTGCAGGTAGTTTAGGAGCAAGAACCCGCTTTCTCTAGAGGTCTATCTCAAGTAAAAAAGTACCACAACTTGGAGATAGTACACATGTTATCCAATCACACTTTGTGAGCTCAAGTACACACACTTGTGCAAACCATAGGGTATGGTGATTCGGTGATAACAAAACCTTCATGTGTCCATTCTACATTTTCTTTCAATAAAGGCTCCAAATAAGAAATATGAGATTGGATAATAGTGGCAATCGATGGAAATAGCTAGAGTAAGGAAAAATTCTTACAAACAACCACAATAAATAGTTTCTACAATTATTATTGCTTACATTGGTCTTGATTATTCAAGAACACCAAGGCTTATGGAAAATCTATTTTTCTATTAAATGAAACCCACAGAGTAAAAGACAAGTGCCACTGTGAACGATAAAGTACAATGTACAATATAAGTGTGAAGCAAAATGCAACAAAGATTACATCCAAGTCGAGAAGAAATATAGCTATACAAATTACAATATCCAATCATCCATTTTTCTAAACTTTGAGAACAAGATCTATCAGTAGAAATGATCAAGTCTTGAAATAGGTTACCTTATACCAGAAAAGTATACAAATTTACAAAGTTTTGAAATACGACCATATACAAAGGGCAGTACATATCAGAGGAAATTAGGTGTATCTTGTTTTCATAGTTTCAAATAAAATTCTATAACGCATTACTCCCAGTTGTGAAGTAGCCATCAGTTGGTTAAGGACCTTCAAATGAAACACATATTTTCAAATAGAATAAGAGCACATACAAACAAAAATACTGCAAAATATCGAGGAAAAAATCAGATATAATAAGATATTGTTAAACATATGCAGAAGCACATAGTTCCTTATTAAATAGAGTTGTTGTTTCAAGCTGGGTAAATGCAATGCCATCAAGTTAATACAGTGAAAATTACAATCCAAAGTTTAAATAATCAGAAATAAAAACTCTCATTAAATGAATACACTGAGCGATACTATTCAAATGGTGAAATATCAAAATTGTTGAAAACCATAAGTATTACCAACGAATGCAAGTATCAAGATATATATTTCTAGGTGAAAGATCAAGTAGCCAAACCATGAAACTAGCCAACAATGTAGAGAGAAATGTCTGGTCATTGTTTTAAGAGAACAAGAAAATTCATTGCAAACAATGAAGAAAATACATAGCCCACAAGTTCATTTCATCACTTAGCAGGAAAACCATAACTCATAAAGCAAAATAGTGCCATTCAAACAGTGGAAAAGAGATATGGCCACGAAATGGGAAAGATAAATGAGATACCCAAATGGGCAATGTAGATATCTTAATACAAAATATGCAGAGTCTACTTTTTAAAATGGCAATCAAAGTCTATAAATACAGCCATGCAAGGGTTACACAAAAAATATTCACCCAAATTTGGGAAAATAGGAGATTTTAAATACACGGTTGCTTTTTCAGAATAACAACGCAAAAAAGGCCAAAAAGGATCGATAGTCTAAAGAAATCAGTCACAACCATCATTTTCAAACAGAGAGTCAAAGATGTACTCGGTTCGGTCCCTTTATTTTACAGTTATAGTTTCCAAGAGTTATGCAAACCTTTCCAAAAATAAATAAAGCCAACTTACAATTTTTAGAGAAAAATCGGTGAAATCCCTTAAATCCCGAAGAATAGATTTGAATTTGCTAGCACCCAGAACCAATTTAAGCTCGATACAAATACTACCAATGTTTTAGCATCAAACAAATATACAGTGAAGAAACCCGAATAGTCTCTAAAAGGATACATTAGGTTAAAGTAAACAAGAAGTTCACCTTACCTTCTGGAATAATGGTTGCTATTTGCTTACGGGATAGAAGCAATAAACTCAAAAATCACAGATATCTTTAGCCAAATGATAATGGCCACCACATTGTGATTTAGAGTTCTCTACAAAAAGCATATGGTTCACAAAAATCCCCATTTATACCATCGTTATCTCGTAAAAGAACTAGGAATTACAAATACCAAACAACAAGTTTGAAACTCCAAATCATGAAAACTAAAATTACATAGAGATCATGAAGAGTGAAAAAGTGAGGATCAAAAAAAATTTATTTGAACTCACAGAGCATTACAACTACCATTAATGCACGAAATGAGCTTCAGAAGATCAAAAATGGTGGCGAGCTAAAAATTGGCTAGTGCTTCGCCATTCAAAATAAGCAAGACAAATTGAAAAATGATAAGCTTGATTATATTTTCGCTCAAACCTAACTCATTCTTTGTTAGTATCAATGGTTCACAATTCTAGGTATAAGATCAAAAGACACAGAATGTAAACCATTGCCAACTACCATGTCAACCGGAGTTGGAGTATCACTGGCTGATATAAAACATGTACAAATACTGATGATCACAATCAAACACCAAAATAAATGCAACCTCACAATAACCAGAATTCACCTGAGTTAGTATCAAAGGATAAGATTCGATGAGTAATTAAAAACCACTTCAAACCGATTGATGGTAGAGATACAGAGGTGCAAAAATCAATGGCACAAATCAAAACATACAAATTATGATGCAAAGCATAGGGTCTACTAAAATTCATCATAGTTAGCCTTGAAATCATCGCCACCGACAAAATTTTGAGGGCCTAATCATCCTCAAAGGGGACCGAGTCCCACTAAAACAAATACATTGCAATGACCTTGGTTAAGGTTTATAAATCATGATTACAAATGCCATAAAAGATAAAAGGAGGGCCTTCACCTTATTATCAAAAGGTGATCGAATAATTAACCACATCATGTTTATTATTCATACTATAGTATATGTTCTTAGTAATAATGCAGAAGGATCAAATATGCGAAAACTAAGATCACAAGGAGGCCCGGGATTATTGAATAGAGAATATCCATCAAGTCAACAAAGAAATAATTTCCTTATATTTTACAAGATTACCTTAGTTTCTTTGAATGGATAAAGGCAATTACAAGTTGCATGAAAAATAAAGATATTACTAGTATGCAGATATGCCTACAACTGGTCCCCATAGTGAGGGTGAATATTTTGCTAAGTATGAAGACAAGCAAAATATTTTACTTACACAAAATGGATTTTGCATGTCCTCACTACAAGAAATAATTGAGAAATCAGAAAAAATTTCCTTGCGAGTCGGTGAATACACAAGTGCTACGTCAAGGATTAAATATGATTATTTAATCAACAACAAGAAGACCAAGTTTCATGCACATTGGAGAAAGCTTGTACAAAAAGCAAGAGCTATTGTTAACCAAAAATATTCACCCAAGTTTATTTATTGTATTGAAAATAGAGATGTAAACTAAACTTTGAGTAAGTGTATTTTTGCAATTAAGGCTATTAAATGCCTCATTGTAAAACATTGATTATATTTATTCCTTTATTTATTCACGATGAAGGCTGAAAATAACATGGATGGGCAAGTACATATTGTAGCCTATTTTTAGGAGGGTAGGGTGAATATTTTTCTAATATATTGTATGCACTCGGAAGACAAAAGGAGGAATTTTTGACACAGGAGTCTTTGAAGCATATTCTTACCATTTTTTCCCTTAAATGAGAACCATTTATTACCTTAAAATTATTTACAAGTGGTGTGTATCTTTCCATTAATTCTTGTGAATGTTAATTCCCTGATTAATTATCTTACCTTGTTACAAATTTGGTGTTTTATATATAGTCTAAATTTTCATGTTAGCTATTTTGTTGTTGTGATTTATTCCCTCAACACACAAGTGTCTTCCTTAGGCTAAAACTTAAACTAATTAATTCATGTTTCGTAATCTATTTATCAATATATTGTGCATGTACTCATTCGAATCCCCCAATCAATTTGTTGTATCACCCAATTTTAATTCATTACAACAATATTTTGACACTTAACCCCCAAAAAAAAAAAATAGTTTAGGATACATCAATAAGGAACTAACCTTGATACCGAGAGACTCACCTCAACATTGCGTATACCCACCTAAGGTGTTTTCATTTTATCTACGAAAGTGAGAGATAAGGTGAGATTAGAATCCCTATTGTCATCCCTCAACAAGGGTGCACTTCTAAGAGATTACACTTTTTGGCATGCAGTGGGACGACAGATCAAATCAAGTAACAAATTATAACAATTTGTAGCAGATTACAACAAATTTTCAGTGAAAGAACATCACTTTTGGAAGAATAAAGATGCAAAAATCTAGTAAAAATCAAAAGAAATTATCGGTGACTTTGTAAGGGTGATTTCGGATCGTTTTTCTAGCATGTTCCATGCCTAAGGTGACTATGATATCAACAAGTAAGAGTATTTGTGATAATTTTATTTCTTTTACTTTAAATTCAACAACAACAAGAAGAGTTGGCAGTACCTTACCCTAAAATAGGCCCAATTTTGGAAACCCTCCTCCCCTTGCTTCACCACGTGTTAATCTTTTTGTTTAATTCCCAGTAATCATGCAAAGAACAACCATCCCCACAACCCAGATATTATGTTACCTTTACTAATGACAACCATTTAGTAATTCCAATCTATCATGACACACTTATTGCTGTCTTAAATGTCTTACCTTTGTTTCCTGGTGAAAATCAGATTACCCCTAGTGAGAATATTAAATACATTGCAACCCTTTGTGCACTCCATAATGTAACTCATAAATATGTAGCCTTGAGACACTTAGTTGCATCATTTAAAGGAAAAGATTTGCAATGGTAAAGAACATGGTGATAGGGATCATAACAACTTTAGATGAATTTGGATATCAATTACCCAAACAATTTCAAGAGAGTTCTTATAATTTATCTCTCATAGAACAACTATATACAATTTAGGGTTAGTTTGAATATCATATTTGCTAAAACTTGGGAAAGAATTCTAGCCAGTGTTAAGCCTCAAGTTGATCATGCATTTTTATACTATCTTAGATCTTTAAATAGCAACATTTCAGCCATGATATAGTCTATGGGAGGAACTACACTCCCAATAGCTTATGATATCGCTATTAGGGATAAAAACAACCTTATTCAAGGTAGAAAATTAACCCCAAATCTTTTTATGCCTCTTATAGCATATTTGGCACCTATATCACATCGTATTACCATAATAGACCCTATTGTTGCAGCACTATCAGATTATGTATTAAGGCCTTGTAGAACATGGGAAACAAATTAACATCAATTGAGAATAAACTAGCTCAGCCTAGTAGGCCTTATCAGAATACTTATCCGTAAAATAAAACAAATAGCAGACCATCTCAAAGTAAAATTAGAATTATAGGCAAGGCTTATCATCAAATGAAATTTTATCCTAAATATCCTAGTTCATCTAGCATTCTTGTTCCAGTCAACATGGATTCAAAAAGTTGTGTTTACCTTGCAATTAGTCTCATTCGGATACTAATTGTCCAAATGCATTCCTAAATCTAAGCTTTATTGTACAATCTGAATTTGAATAATTATTCATGCCTCAAATGGAGTGTGGGAAAAAGATGCTCAGATTCAAAAATCAACTCAATAGATTTTAGTCAATTTTGGAGAAAAAAATATTGCGATTCAACTAGGTCTCAAGAAAGTTATCAAGATAAAGAAAAACAATGAAAAGGACTGTTTTACCTACGGTTACCATTAAATTAGTAAATGTAGGTCCAAAAACAATAAATAATCCTAATGTTCCCTCAAAAATAGAAATCATTTAAAATCCTAAAGAGAAGAAAAAACAATCACAGCTTGATCCCAGAAGATTATTCATACCTCAAATTTTGAACGTTGTTGAAGTAGAGTCGGTTTTGCTTAAGTTTATGCTAAACTATAGAAGATTTTTGTAAAACTATTTCTTCTTTGAATATTTTTGAGGTAATGAAAAGTCATAATACAAGTATTTCAATGTGTTATGGTTTGAGTATTCCAGGAAAACAAGAGCTACTTTCTCATAAGCTTGCTAGGTTACAGATTTCCTCAAAACCAATAGATAAGGAAGCTCATACGATTAATATGGTCCTTTGTACAATAAATAAATATCACATGAAAGAGGTTAAGTGGATGGTACAAAAGGTTCTAAATGTTCACAATATTAAAAATCCAAAGCACCCTTTTATGTATCTTTTATTATTGGAGATCATCTAGTTCATAACTACATGGTTGATAGTGGTGCAAACAACATAGTAATGTCTAAAGAAATTGCAATAAAAATTGGCCTATAGTATGAACCAAAAGAAAATAGTGTATTACATTTTGATGGAACAACAACCAACATAGTTGGTTTGATTAAAACGTTAGAGTTAACATTACATGTTTGTCCCAATATTTCCATTTTACAAGATGTAATTGTTGTACATATATCTCCTACTTGCTTTATGATTATCAAGAGATTTTACAACAAAGATAGGAGGTTACCTTTCTTTGAATTAGTCATTTTTGTGTGTTCCACTACAAGGTACGAAACTGAAGTTACTGAGTTAATTTAGAGTATTTAGCTAGATTTTATATTGAGCCTCATGTTTCAAATGTTGTAGCAAATTGTGCAACCATAGATCAAATTGACTTTGATGTCTTCAAATATGTTTCTTCATTAGATAGTGTTTCTAACTTGTTTATGGATTGAAAAACTAAATAAAAAAATAGTTTTTATTGTTCACTTGAGGAAGGAACTCATATCCCTTTAATGTACTTGTAATGTAGTTGAATATGAAGCATTAATTCATGGCCTACAATGGGCTAGAAAAAGAGGTATCAACATGTTACAAGTGTTTGGTGATTCAAAGTTAGTGATTAATCAAGTAAAAACTTTAATGTTTGTAAGAATTCATTGCTGAAATCTTACAAGCATAGAGTTTCAGACTTAATGGATGATTTTGAAGCTATTAACATGTAATTTGTTGTAAGAGCTAAAAAAACATGCATGAAAAATTGTAGCAGTTTGTGCTAGTTTTGAAGTGCTATAACAGTTTAAAAACATCAAATTATAGCCACATATAAAGCAGATTATTAGACCTTGAGTGCCATATAATGAAGAAAAATGGAAAGTTTTTGAATATGATGAGTAAATCTATAGATTTCTGCAGCAAAAAGTAGAATTTTCTGCAGTTAATCAAGAAAACCTACAACACTTATATGGTGATCAGATTGTTCAATTGAAGAAAAACAAGATGCCTCAAGGGATGGTTACTCTAGAGGATATCTTCGAGTTCTAATGATCAATTAGGAAAGGAGAAAGGAAATATCTTAGTTGATGATGAAAATAAGTTATTTATTGTAAAGGTATATTTCTTAGCTGAAAATTACTCTTTCATTAATTTATTTAGAGAATTTAAAGATTTTTTCCTTGTAAATACCAAGATCCGAGATGATTTGATCTCGGTCTAACTCAACATACCACAAAGTTGCAACCAAATTCAAAACTAGTAAGGCGAAACAAAGGCACATAAATCACAAGATTGAACCCTTGATGAGAAAAGAGTTATCCTAGTTGATTGAGTCATGTATTATCATTCCAACTAAGTACTCAAGTTGGTTAGCTAATATTTTGCATGTTTAGAAAAGTAATGGTGAAATCTGGCTATGTGTGGATTTTAGAGATCTTAACAAAGCTTCATTAAAAGATCATTATCCATTGCCCAATATGGATCAAATTTTAAGAACATTTTAGGTTCAGAAAAGACATCCCTTTTAGATGGTTATATTGGATACAATCATATTCTTGTGCTTGAAGACGATAGATACAAAACAACCTTCACCACAAAGTGGGGTAATTATGCTTACAAAATAATGCCTTTTGAAATTTCTAATGCTGGCGCAAAATTTCAACGTGAAATCGATATGGATTTTCATAGCCTATTAAATAAATGAATCTTTCTTTATTTATATATGTAACTATATTTTAAAATAGTTTTTATGTTAATCTATTGTATTTAAGGCGGAACTTTTATCTTTGCAGTAGTTTGGAATCTTTTTGAATCCTAAAGTACTTCTTTTTTATTCTACAAAGGTAAATTACTTAGACATATTATTTCTAGGAAAGGTTTAGCTATTGATCCTTTCAGAATATAAGCAGTTTCATAGCTTTCATTGCCTCATCATAAGAAAGCACTACAAATTTTTCTTAGAAAAATCAACATTGTTAGAATATTTGTTCGATATTTTGCACCATTAGTCAAGCCATTAACAACTACCGTAAATAAATATAAAACTTTCTCTTGGAATAGCAAAGGAATAAAAGGATTTGAAGCTATCAAGCCAGCTATTTCACAAGCTCCTACCTTTGAAAATCCTTATTTTGATAAGGATTTCACTATGTATGCACTTGTAGGAGTTGAAACCATTTTAGTCATATTAAATTAGGTTAATGATGACAATTTTGAGAAGCCAATTTATTTCCTTGGGTATAATTTACATTATTATGAGACAAGGTACAATTTTCTTTAAAAACAAGTACATGTTGTAGTTAGAGGACTACGAGAATTTCAAGTGCTGAGAATTTCCAATAATAAGATACATGCTTTAGTCTCTCATCCAGTGTTAAAGTGTTCTTGTTGAAAAAAGAACTGAATGAAAAGAGAGCGGGTTGTACTATGAAGGTGATGGATTATAATGTTGATATTTGTGTTGCAAAAATAGTCTAAGGAAAAGGATTATGGGAACATCTGATTGCTGATATGAAAAAACGTAGGCTAAATCAAAATTCCACTACAACATGCTCAAATCATGTATCAATAAGAGATGATATTACGAGTATGCAAATCAACAACTAGAACTTAATCAAGACATTCAAAAATCAAGTTGGATGACTGATTTGATTGATTAATTAGAGCATGGTACTTATCTTGGAAGGTATGGACAAGAATAAATGAAGATATTTCAAATTACAAGTTATACCTTATGTTTTAATTGATGATGTGTTCATTGCGTTGTGTTGATTATGATAGAGTACAAAAATTATTATTAGAGTTTCATGAAGCACTGTAGGATGTCACTTCTTAGCACATACTATAGCCTTAAATATTATGAAATTTGGTTGTTATTGGCTGAACATATTCATTGAATTTTTTTGAAAGGATTAAAAAGTGTAAGAAGAGTCCATTCTTTTTGTTAAAGAACATTTAGCTTCGCTACCCACGAAGCCTATTGCAGTGATTCAATCTTGAACATGTAGTGGGGTCTTGACTTCACCGGCATGATAAATACACCTTCATGAAAAGGACACAAATGGATCCTAACTACCAAGAATTATTTCACATGTTGGACTAAAGCCTTATCTTTAAAAGAAGATAATGAGACTTCATTCTTAGCAATTTGTGAATGTATAGTTTGTAGATTTGGTGTTTAAATATATGTCATTTCGAATGAGACATTATGCTAAAAAGTGATGTTGATCATGCAAAGGAGTTTGATGATCTTGTTTCCAAAATTTGTTCTCCTTTTCAAGCCAAGTAGCAACACTAATTCAACATGGAGGTTAGAGGCATCCAAATCATAAATATATGTCATTTTGTGGAGAGATATGGTAGTCCCTTTTTACTTGGGTTTGTGGAGAGAAAGCACCTTAAAAGGATATGATCTTATCCTAACTATTTTAGGTTGTGCCTTTCAACCAAGGTAAGAGAACCTATTTTGTAACCTCTGTTATTTTGAAAGGAGATATAGGTACCTTTCTTTTGCATAAATTTTGTAGAGAAGACCTCGGGAAAATATGATCAACACACCAGATCTGACTCTCACGAGTTGTCACTTCCAGATCATGGAGATATCTTCACAACAAGGCAAAGGTTACTAGAGACATTTGAGACCTTGCTTGCTTCTACATGTTTAGGTGATGAGGATTGTGCATTGGCATACACACATGAAAAATAGGGGTAGGATGGGTAAGATTAGTTGTTTTTGAATGAAATTTTGGTGGGAGGTGGGGCAGGGTGAAACTAGATTCACCAGATCCTTGAGGAACCTTACAAAATGGAAAGTCAGACCAACAGAATGCCAAAATAGCTAAAATGTTTCTTCAACTAGAATATGTGCTTCAATGGAGGCCCAGATTTGCACTCTTTCACACAATCTCTAAGATTCTATCATGAAGGCTTGAGTTAGAAAACCCAACAAAGCATCAAGGTCTAAGCCAAATCATGCCTAAGGTACACCCAAAGGCTTACAGACAATCTCTATCAATAGATGAGAGAAAAGTGATTTTAAATCATTTATTCCAATCCCAAATGAAAGCTCTTCTGAGAAATGGAATTACAAGATGCCACTAAACTATCATAAGGATTGAGGCCATGTGTGATTGAATCAGATTTCAACACAAGATTGCAATAGAAACAAGAAAAACTATTTGCATACATTCAAAAGTAAAATCAACACATTTTTCTCAAGACAACACATAAATAACTCGAATTGATTAAATCTATCAGCAAGGGAAAGTTTCTAGAATAGTCTCAGAGCTTTTCAATGGTTGTACACTTGCAACCACCTTGACATGATCATATTTTAATACAAAAGAGATATACAAGCTTCTTGAATGGTTTCTCAAAAGGGATGGGCTCTATCAAGCTTTCGATTAGAAAAATCAGTCAGACCCCTCACACTCCAACAACTCCCAACCATTTACACAAAAAAATTTGTGCCATTTATAGCATTTACAATAGAGTCCCCTCTCCCCAAAAGAAAAAAATGTTAAATGCACCAAGTGCTCACCATGATTCTTTTGTGATTCTCATAATCAAATCTGCAAGAAGTCTCTAGGTGCTCGAGGGGGTAGATTTCATCGAATGCCTCCCGCATTCAACTCCTTGCTCTAGTAGATCACTCTTCCTTCAATTTTCCAACCACTTCCACCCCTAATCTATCAAATCTTGGCCCCTTGTGTGCTCGGGAGAGAGAAAAATAGAACATCCGATCGGGCACGAAAGTTAGACCATTTTAATGGCAAAAGACGTCCTCCAGATCTTCCCACCAAACTTTAGATATCAACATTAACTTCCTTCTCTACTTGGCATGTAGAAAAGACCAAGAAATCATGGAGACTCACACTTCCAGATGTGTTTCAGAGAAAAAAGGGGAAAATCAGATTTAGACTCACAAGCATTGTTGATCTTTACTTTGAATTTGAGCCGTCCACGTGGTAGATTCAAACTCTAGAATAGAACCGGGGCTTCCTCTGAACTTTTTACAACCTTTTGAAAAAATGGAAAAAAATTCCATTTTTCCCCACACCTCCACCCTCGAAAACAAGCCTGACACATGCCCAAATATGATTGGAGTGGAACCACACTCAAATTCTACCATTTTACTCTCTTTTTGGAAAAGGAAAATTTTCCAAATTTTCCCCATAGCTCCACCCTTGGGAACAGCCTGACACGTGTCCCAATATGATTTGAGTGGACCCATGCTTCCTTTTTACTTTTGACCCTTTTTCCCAAAAGGAAATTTTCCAAATTTCCCCGAGAGCCCGCACCTCTCACCGTTGACCGAGGAAAAACATTGACCTTTTTCCTTCATCGGGCTTCATGGGCCATTTTGAAATTTTAATCCTTAAGGGAAAAAAATCCAAGTTACCTCTGATGGCCTATCCTTTTTGACTTTTCAAACTGCCATGTGTCACCATGGTGCACCTTGAGGTGGTCCCAAAAATTTGATACCTTGAATGAGCATAGGCTCACCATGTGTCGTGTCCTGTTCCGACAAGGTTTTCTGAATGCTTGAAGCTCAGTGGAAGGTGCCATGTGTCATGCTCGAGGTAGTCTCCTTTTGGCCATTGAAAAGTCTAAGTAAAATGCAAAGTGAGCGAGAGGCCTCCACGTGTCATCCTAGTGCTTCTTTAGAATGAAACTCAAGGGCGGTCCCGAACATGCGCAGTTCCTCCATGTGTCTCCATGGTGCAACTTCAAGATGGTGTCCAAAGTGGAGACCCTAAATGAGCGCAAGCTCACCACATGTCCCATTCCACCAAACTACTCCAACTACATAAAAATTTTCTAAGTCGGGCCAAGCAAAGTGGAAGCCTCCACGTGTCCTCCCGACACTACTCCAAGGCAAAACCCAAAAGTAGATCTTCAAATGAGTGTCGTGCCTCCACGTGGACACATTTTGAGTTGAGGATTTTTATGAATTTTTCTAAGTATCCAACTGAGCCGCATCCAACCAAAAGATGCCACATCCCCTGCCGATGCTAGGATGCAAATTTGACTGGGAGAAACACCCGTCAAACCGTAAAAAATAGAAAAATGATTATTTGAGCCAGGGAATGAAATTTTCTTCAAGGACAGAAAGTTTAGGAATGTTACAAGGCTCAAATACATTCCTCAGGGACACATCAATTCATTCTTCTTCAAGTACTTAGGGTAGAAAAGATAGGGAAGATGAATCCCGACCGTGGAGAACAGAAAACATGGGGAAACCAAGTTTCTAATTGAACAGAGCACATGGGAGACTCAAAATACAGACCCCTAAGAGATTTACAACCCAGAGAACCAATTAAAAATGGCCACAAGGATCAACCAGGCACAACATGGGGAAGGAGAAAATGACAGAGGTCGTAAATCAAGTAAGTTTTTCAAAGGCACAAATGGGGTGAGACTATTTTGAGCACCAACACCAGCTCCGACTCGGGGATGGGCACTCCTGCTGAGTGCCACAAGAAAAAAAGTAGACCAAGTGCCAAAATATCCATTGGGAAATGGAGTCATCTTAGAAAGAGCATAGAAATAGAGCCACCTTCAAAAACAAGATAGAGAAACTAGCAAAAATAGGTCACCGAGGACCAGAATGAGCAAAAACACAAAAACAAGGAACAAACAACAAACTATACATTATACAAAAGATTTTTCCTTGATTCAAGGGAATCAATCCAAGAAATTCTTCAAATGCCTGCCATTAATAGGAAATTGAGTAGTTCACCATCTAAGTCCTTGAGGAAGAAGGTGTGTTCACCAATCCTGATATCAATAGAGTAAGGGCCCATCCATAATGAGTCAAACTTGCCATGCTTGCCCTTATCCTCATGTCTACTATCCCATAACAAAGCACAAGATCTCCAATATTGAAGGCTCTGGGAGTGACCTTCTTGTCAAACAACTTCTTCAGTTTCTCTCTCGAACTTTATATGCCTCTGGTGGGATGCCCTCCTCTCTTCATCAAGCTCAACAATCTAGTTAATATGAGCATCATAAGGACCTACCTCTTGATCTTCTAGCTGTTGGATGAACTGATAAGAAGATAATTTGCATATGAAGGGGCAGTAGGGCTGAGTCCCATACACCAACTCAAATGGACTCTTTCCAGTGACCCTCTTGATAGTGATCCTATCTGCCCAAACAACAAACTTCAACTGTTCACCCCACTTTCTCTTGTTCTACTCCAATGTTCTTCTGATGATCTTCAACAAATTTTTATTACTGGACTCAACTTGTCCATTTCCTTGGGGATTGTAATTGGAGGCATATGTCAAGTTGATTCCATACTCCCTACACATTGCCACTAAAGGTTTAGCTCTAAAGCTCATGGCATTATCAGTTACAATCTTGACTGGCACCCCAAACTTGTAGATGATGTTGTTCAACACAAATTCCATGACAACTTGGTGTGTTTCCTTCTTGGTGGGGATTGCCTCCACCCATTTAGTAAAATAATCAGTTGCTACAAGAATCCACTTGTGGCCAAGCACTTGAAGGGTCTGAAATT